>CM045896.1:4397500-4730000 GCA_025169545.1 Anguilla japonica | reverse complement strand
TTGCGGGCTTCTCCCTCTGTCTCCTACCCCTGCCCCTTTTCTTGCGGGCCTCTCCCTCTGCCTCCTGCCCCGCCCCTTTTCTTGCTGGCCCCTCCCTCTGCCTCCTGCCCCTCCCCTTTTCTTGCTGGCCACTCCCTCTGCCTCCTGTCCCTCCCCTTTTCTTGCTGGCCCCTCCCTCTGCCTCCTGCCTCGCCCCTTTTCTTGCCGGCCCCTCCCACCCCCGTCCCGTTTCTTGCTGACCCCTCCCTCTGTGTGACCTTTCCCTGGCTGTGATAGGTGGGGACCTGCAGTCGTCCTGCGGGACTCTGGATGAGGGGGTGTGCGACGACACCCTGGACTGGGAGGAGGAGAGAGAGCTGGAGAGAGTGGCTTGCGAAGGGGACGACTTCATCCCCCCTAAAATCATGGTGAGGCGCTCCCCAGACTGCTCCTCAGGCTGTAGCAGTGGGGCTAACATGCAGTCTTCTCTAAGAGCAATTTACGGTTCAGTCAGTCCGCAGAAGCTTTCAGCTTACTGTGTGTGTGTATCAGCTTACAAAAGGTGCGCTTAACCACGGCAAGCAGACATCACACGAGGTAGCGATCGCCAATACTGATATCAAATCAAATCCACTTTCGAGATGCATGCCTCAGTACCTAAATCCTGCTTCCCTGATATATTCTGTCTCTCCCCCTCTACCCCCCCCCCCCCCTCACTTTCTCTCTCTCGCTCTCTCAGCTCATCTCCTCCAAGGTCCCGAAGGCAGAGTACATTCCCAACATCATCCGCAGAGACGACCCCTCTGTCATCCCCATATTATACGTGAGTCTTCCGGCACAACCGCTCCTCAGCCTGTACATGATGATGAAACTCCAGTCTGTGTACAGCCGCACTCGAACCCCCAAACTCAAAATTTTGGGGGGGAAAAAAATAGACATTTTTTTTGTCTCTTTTAAATATGTGAATGTAGGCTACTACATGTGGATCATCACAACAATACAGCTACAGTAAAGCAGGTAGCAGGAGTGGTCATGGTGTATCACAAATATAGTTACTGCTAAATGGTGTTAGGCATGAGGCATGTGTGTGGGTGGGATGCTGAGGTTGTGTAGTTTGTGAACATTCATTTTGGGGTATCTTCAGAAAAAAGTTTGGGAACCCCTGCTCTAGTCTATGCGCAGTTACATGCCAATGTACTGTATATTTATCCACACCCCAACCTATGTACAGCTGCACTGTAACCTATAAACAACTACCTGTCCTAAATACTACCGAACCATGTCGTATATACAACCAAACACCGTCCTGTATACAAACACACTCTGTCCTGTAAGGAACCGCACTGCAACCAATATACAACCAGACCCTAGCCTATATGCAGGCATCCAACTCGTCCCACCCCCCACCCCCCCACGCCCACACACACACACACACACACACACACACACACATATTCATCCCGCTATCCTGAAGGTCAGATATTATCTCTGTTTATCTTCTGTCCAGCAGACAGTGATTCCACTTTCTCTGTCAGATAGAGATATGACTACTCCTGGTGAAGTTGAAGTTATTCCTGGTGGAACAGTCACATAACATAACATAACGTAACATGAGAACAGGCCATTCAGCCCAACACTGCTCGTCTATTCCTACCACTAAACTGTTCTTAATGCTTAGTCTACCTAAAAGCTAGGTAGTATCTAACACTGTATCAAGCCGGGCTTTGAATGCCCCCAGTGTTTCTGGCTCCACTACATGTCCAGGCAAGCTGTTCCACACATTGACCACTCTCCGTGTGAAAAAATATTTCCTAATGTCTGTGTGAAATTTACCCTTGGCCAGTTTCCATTTATGCCCCCTCGTTCTGCTAACCGAACTCAACTCAGTCCTCAGGTTCCATCCTGTTCTAACTTCTTCTCCTCTCTGCCCTCTCCAGGATCATGAGCACGCCACCTTCGATGACATCCTCGGTAGGTTTGTGGTTGCGCAACTCTGTTTTCAGAACGCCTCTCTTTGTGGCTGGGGGGGGAGATCTCTCTCTTACTCTTTCTTTCTCTCATTTTCTTTATTTCTGTCCTTTCTCTCATAGAGGAAATTGAAAAGAAGCTCACAACCTACAGGAGAGGCTGCAAGATCTGGAAAATGCTCATCTTCTGTCAGGTAAAGAGGAATGAGGGCTCACTGGAGTCACTGGTGTTTGTGTGTGTGTACGTGTGTGCGTGTGTGTGTGTGTGTAGGTGTGTGTGTGCACGTGAACCTGCCTGACCTTACCTATGTCTCTGTCCCTCAGGGTGGACCTGGTCACCTGTACCTGCTGAAGAACAAGGTGGCCACTTTTGCCAAGGTGGAGAAGGAGGAAGACATGAGCCAGTGAGTGACATCATCATGACATCATTGCACAGTGACCATAACAGTCTTATACTACACCATAATAACTACCGTGCTCATGCACCATCATAGCCAATGCTACACTATCTATACTGTTATGCACTGTTATAAGCACAGCTAAAGTTCTCTCTTTTTTTTCCATGCTTGTGTGTGTGTGTGTGTGTGTGCGCATGCGCATGCGCATGCGTGTGTGTGTGTGTGTGTGTGTGTGTGTGTGCTTGTGTAGGTTTTGGAGGAGGCTCAGCAGGTTCATGAGTAAGGTGAATCCGGAGCCCAACCTCATCCACATCATGGGCTGCTATGTGTGGGAAACCCCAACGGAGAGAAGGTACTTCTGCCCTCCTAGCACACTCAGTACACTGGACCAACACACTCAGTACACTGGACCAGCACACTCCATTTACCAATCCAGTACAGTACCGCTACGCATTATGTGCTGGTCTACTTAGTCATCGTGGGTTCTGCCAGGTGATAAACCAGGTTTTCATTCATTGCAGGAACTTGTGGGGATGTGTAAGTATAAACACTTAAGCTGATCATTATTTTTACTGTTTCACTCCCGCTCTTACTGCAGCTTTCTCTGAAACATATGGTTGCATCTCTGCTGTACTAAAGCACATACACACGCACACATGCAGCACACACACACACACGTACACACACACACGCGCGCACACACGTGCACACCCACACACGCACACACGCACACGCATGCAGACACACACACGCACGCATGCACACACACACACACACATGCATGCACGCTCACATGCACACATACACGCATGCACACACACACACACACACACACACACATACACGCACACACGCACACGCATGCAGACACACACACACGCACGCATGAACACACACACACACACACACACATGCATGCACGCTCACATGCACACATGCACACATACACACACGCACGCGCACACACACACACACATGCACACACACACACACACACACGTACACACAAACTCTCACACAGACACCCCCCCCCCCCCCCCCGCTCCCCCCTTTTCCCCTTCCCCATGGTTCCAAAGCACACACCCTCCTGTGAGGCTGGCTCCTTACAGGTGGACTGCAGAGGGGATTGAAGGAGCACTGAGGTTTTGTGTATCTGAGTGTGCATTTAGTAGACCCCCCCCCCCCCCCCCTCACCCCCTCTCCTACCTGAGTCTCCCCGTTACCTCACCCTTAGTCACGCTGCTAGTTATAGCCGGGCTACTATATTGTTGTTTTATTCTTTTATTTGTTGTTTTGCTTTTTTGTGCCTTCGCTCACCTCTGTTTGTTTACTTTTGTTTTTGTGGCGTTGTCTTTCGGTCATGGTGCAGCACATTGGCCTACAGCCACTGTATGAAGTGTGCTGTATAAATAAAGTTTGATTGATTGATTGATTGATTGATTGATTGATACTCCAGCCAGCCCAGCTCACGTGAATGGCAGGATCCCCTCGACCGCCACTTCCCTTTCAAAGAAAGACCTCGCTGCCACATTCTCCCCTGCTAACACCCCACCGCATTCTTATTCGCTACAGCTCACCACCGCTGCACTCTCTCCTCCACTAACTCACACGCATCCGGTCACTATTTCTTTCTCTCTCTCTGTCTGTCTTTTTTCGTCTCTCATTCTCTCTGGCCTTCGTCACCAAAATGGCCGTCGTATGTCATTCCCCAGACGGAGGCACTTTGCGCCGTGGGGTGTTTGATGTGTTCTGCCCTTCGCCATAAAGCACTTTGAAGTGCTCAGAGGAACGGGGTCGTATAAATGCATTAAATTGGAAACGTGGTCCATCATCCGGTTTCCTCCTTTTTTCATGCTCTTGTTCCGCTCTTTTCTCTGAATTTGGAACGCATTCACCAGCCCATCATTGCTGTGGCTTTCATTGGTGGTTGGGGACAACGCAGACAAGCTCATGCACATCTTAGACACGTGATGCCCAGTTGCTGCATCATTTTCACTCCCTTAGTCCAGAAGTTGAGCTCACACAGACGTGAGCCGGAGGAAGACACTTTCATGTGCGGCTTTAGCAAGCAGGCTGCGCGTGCCTGATTGACCAGAGGGGGTCACTGTTGAGCAATGAGACATGGTTATCCCCACTGACTGAATCCCTCCCTCCATGGGATACACTGCCGCCAACTACGCATCACACTGCTATGTCAGCCAGACCGTGGGGTCCCACACTGGAACAGTGTTTTAACAAGATGAGCCCCCCAGCAGCCCCCCCAAATATACTGCAGTAGGACACCTCGGGCCTGCTTAACCAAAGCACCAATGATGGAATGTTTAGTCCTGAGAGATGTGTGCATGTGTGTGTGTATGTGTGTGTGTGTATGTGTGTCTGCTTCTTTGTGCATATATGTGCGTGTATATAAGTGTCTGTTGGCATGTGTTTGTATGTATCAGGTGTACGTATGTCTGTAGGGAGAGGGAATTAACCTGACGTGACTTCAGATTTTAAACCGCGCGCACACGCACACACACACACACACACACACACACACACACACACACACACACACACACACACAAGCGTCCGCTCACTTGTGCTGGGAGGCTCAGCGGTTGGCTAATTACCAGTTTAGCGGGGCAGCTTGCATTGCTGAACATTTTACAGCCTCTTCATTTAAATTTCTGCAAACTTACTGAAACCGCTCTTGTGAATCTTGCTTAAGGGCACACAGCAGCAGAGCCACACGCCACCTCTGGCTCACACACCTCATTTCAAACTCTTCAAAACCCCTTAAACACCAATAACATTCTGCAGAGATACTTTTTTTTTATTTTTACAAATATTCAGATTCGATTTTCACCATTCATGCCATTTTATTTTTTGGTTAGTAATGTTTCCTTGAGTCAATTCTCAGGTATTTGCAACAAAAAAAAAAAAAAAAAAGGGTTTCAAATTGTGTCGTTGTCTGAAAGCGTTTGAAGTGTTTTTATATGCATTTGAGGTATATCTGTGACGTGTCAGCTTTTGAATGCTGTGAATCGGGGGGGGTGGGAGTCTCGTCACAGTGCGGGCTCCACCATATGCCGTATCCAGCGTTGCGATTACTGTCCCTTCCCCTTCCCTCAGCGTATTAAAGTGGCGTTCGGCGCCACACCGGAAGATCGCCGCATTTCACTCCGGTCGCCGACGGCAACGTGCCTAAACTGTCAACAGAACCTCCGCTCTGCTCCCCAGATCCGGTTTCGAAGTGTGCGCGGCCTCCCCATTGGCCAGCTGGCGGCGTTCGGCGCGGCGTGGCGGTTGGGCCCACTCTCTTTTTAAACGTTTGTAGCCGAACGTCGCCAAGAGGTCGTTCAAATATTCAACAGCGGGGTGAATTATTAATAAAGGAGTCTGTGGAGCAGTGAGAGGCTTTGCGGGCAGTGGGGTTTTTTTGTGGTGTTTTTTTTTTGTTTTATTCACTCCAGTAGTCACAGAGTGGCTTTTGAACATGTCTCGCATCGGTGGATGATAGTGTAGCTCGTAATTTTTTGCATGAGGTGAACGTCATTGTAAATGTGTAAGCTCTGATACAGGGCCTATCGTCATGGAGACCATTGGGCCAATCTTCTTTAGCAACTTCTTTCCGGGGCCGAGCTTCTTTTTGCAGGCCAAACATTGTCCGCACGCTGTTCGTAAAACTGTGCACAGATAAGCTGCATTGTTCTCCGTCTGTTAACGAAGTAGATGCCTTCTTTAAAATACGTACAGTTATTAATTATTGTTCTGCTTTTGTCGGGAGGTGTGCTGACATCGCACCGATGCCGAGTCGTCAGTCCTCTTTGGTGCGTGTGAATAACACTTTTTTCTCAGTGATAAAATGCCGATGGTGTGTGTGTGTGTGTGTGTGGTGGGCTGCGTGTTAGGCCCCTGGGCTGCCAGCTGAAGAGCCCAGCTCAAAGCTGGCTGTCTGCCTGCCTGCCTGTCTATCATGGCTGTGTTTCACAGGCTCACCGTTTAGCTGTTGACCCTCCTGATTGGCTGAGCGTCGCTGCTGGGGGGGGGTGCTTTATGGTGGATGTAGGGAGTAAGCTGGGCTTTGTGGCTGTGTGCGGACCGCTCTCTCTCTCTCTCTCTCTCTCTCTCTCTCTCTCTCTCTCTCTCTCTCTCTCTCTCTCTCTCTCTCTCTCTCTCTCTCTCTCTCTCTCTCTCTCTCTCTCTCTCTCTCTCTCTCTCTCTCTCTCTCTCTCTCTGTGTGAGCGTTGGGGGAAACGCAGGGCTTTGATTAAGCGGGGGTCTGGCTTATCGTTCCCCTACAGCTGTTCCAGAAGCTGAAGAATCTGATGAGGCCGTACTCCATCACGTTCGAGTCACCTCTGGAGCTGTCTGCACAGGGTGAGAGAATCTGCACACGCACACACACACACACACACACACACACACACACACACTTACATACACACACACACACACACACACTTACACACACACCCATACACTTACATACACACACACACACATACACACACACACTTACATACTCACACACACACTCACACACACACACACATACACACACTTACATGCACACACACACACATACACACACCACACACACACACTTACATACACTCACACACAAACACACACACACACACACTCACGCACACACGCACACACACACACCCACACCCACACACACACTTTTGTACACACACAGTTACACACACACCCACACACACACACACACACACACACAGTCATACTGTACTATGCCACACACATACATGCATACATACCCACTCCGCACACATGTACATGCATTCACAACTCTAACACACAGATGATCTCACACACTGGCATTGATTAGGTGACTGAATTGCACACCTGTATTAAAATCTCATAATCACAGCTCTCTCTCTCTCTCTCTCTCTCTCTCTCTCTCTCTCTCTCTCTCTCTCTTTATTGGCATCATCCATGTAATTTTCTGACCCAAGTTTGATGAGATCTAAATTCCAGCAGCCTCAACAGTCATCCCCCCAAGGCTTAGTTCGATAAAAGAGCAGGCTGTGAACTAGGGGCTAACAGACCGCTTTAGAACAAACCGAGCTCTACATCGCTTTTCTGCTGAGGACACAGCCTCCTAGCCCTAAGACTCAGCAGGCCAGCGATGTGTGATTTCACCACGGCTGACTCTTCTTCTCTTCTCTTTTCCCTGTCTGTCCGTCCGTCCCGGCTCCAGGTAAAGAGATGATCGAGATGTACTTCGACTTCCGCCTCTTCCGCCTGTGGAAGACTCGCCAGCATTCCAAGCTCTTCGACTATGACGACCTCGTGTGACCACGCCCACGTCCGGCCTCTCTCCCCGTCACCCATAGCAACGCGCCGACCCCCTGCGCAACCCCTTCGTCCCGAAGCCCGTCGTCGCGGAGACGCTCCCGAAACGAAAAGGACTGCAGGGGGGGCTGGGACGCGGGGGGAGGGGCAGGGGTGGGACGGGGGGGGGGGCGTGGGGTGCCTGAACCACGCGGGCCTCGGTCCGATGGCGGCCCGAGAGAGAGAGAGAGACGATGTCATCGCTCCCGTCACATGACCCGAGGTCCCGCCTCCGCTTCTCCTCCTTTTACTCCCGAGCCCGGAGGAGCGAAGTTGACAGACGGAATGAAACGGGGCTGAGGGACTAACAGTAGACAAACACTTCTGGAGAAAGACGATGGGAGAGAAGGGGAAGGTCTACGGAATAGGAAGAGGAGGAAGAGGAGGAGGAGGAAGAGAGAACCGTTTTATTTTTGGCGAGAGAGTTGGACACGCCGAGGGCCGGGGAGAAGGGACTGAGGCTGAACCTCCAGCTCTTATCAGGACTCCAGCCCCCTGTCAGGGGCCCTGCTTATTGGTTTATATTTTGAAGAAGAGAAAAATAAGCTTAGGAAAACAAGCAACATATCTACACTACACATACTGTGTCGGATAACGATATATATCTATAGTCATATTTATTTTTGATGTCGTCATGGTGTTTCTTATTAAAATAACTCTCTTTTGAATAACTCAGGATTTTAGCCATTTTACTGACTTCCCTTTCGACCCTTCGAGTTCTCCTACCCCGGTAAAATCTCAGCGTCGTTATTAATTAAGAGATTTTCCTCTGGGCGTGATGATGCCGTAGGATGAAAGAAAGGGCGAAGGCAGGTCATACAGGTATGTGTGCGCGTGCGAGTGCGTGTGGGTTTGTGTTTTACTGCTTTTGACGCAGTGGGTCAAAGGGTGAGGTCCTATAACGTGTCATGGCACCTCTGTGCATTGTGAGATACTGTTTTGTGGTATCGGTGAGCAGATTGGGTGTTTCGTTGTTGTCTGTAGAGTTCCGTCAGCCTCGCCCGAGCTAAAGCCCTATTTTTTGTGGTTGTGCGACGATTGATTAGCCGTGTCTGCCCGTGCCTGTGGTAGCCTGTGTGACCGCACAACGGTGGCCTGCAATTGGCCAGTTCGGTCACACAGCAGTAGCATGATTGGCCAACGCAACCACGCAGCGTTGCTGAGTTATTGGCCAGTGCATTCACGGCAGTCTTGCGATTGGTCAACGCAATCCTTGCAAGCAGTGGTACGATTGGCCAGCACATGTGATTGGTCAGTAGCTCCTCCCCTTCCTGCCACTGTGCCCTTTTTTTTTTGTATTCATAGGGTACGGGTACGGGCAGCCCAGGGGAGTTTTTTGTCTACATTTGCTTGACCATTTGATTCCATCACAGTCATTTTTATAAAGGCACAAACCAAAATATGTGAATGGACACAGTGAAAGCAAGGTACATCTATTTATTTATTTATTTATTTATTTATTTATGTATTTGTTTATTTAGTTTTACTCTGGGTTTAATAACAGAGGCATAACTGGCCCAACCACAGCTGTGTCTCCATTAGCTTCCCTGTCACCGCACATTTAGACCTAGTAGCAATGCAGCCGCTGTTACCCATCAGAAAAACAACCAATAATACTCCAGCAACATGGTTGCCAAACAACAGAGTCTATCACCTACACCTGAAAAGGGTTGCTTTTTCTGTAACCAAGGTGTAGGGTGAATTCCGTCTGGAATTATGACTGTTTCTGCTCGTCCTAATGTGCATTTATATTTTTTTATATTTTGTGTTTTCAACAAGCTTGCTTTGTCGACTCGGATCTCCGAACCGCTTATCGAGGTCTAGATCATTTTTTACGTTTGAAAACTCTCTCTTCCGTTTGGGAAGTCACACAGGGTTGAGAATCAGCATTTTTTGAGGCACAGTAGACTGAGGCTAATGGAAATGTAGCAAATGCCAGCATGACCCTAGCAGGTCCGTGTGTATATGTGGCTGTAGAAATGGGCAAGATGTAAACTAAGAACCGTGCGCACTGACCAGGTCAGGATGCACCTGGTAAGGAAATGATAATGTAAAATACAGTAACTGAAAGAAACGTAAGGGAAATGGGTTTTTTTTTGGAATATAATCTCATTTTGTTGATGGGTGATGAGGAGAGAGACGGATGCTCTTAAGTGACCACGTGCTGTCGTGCCTTAGGTTACTGTAGATGTTGAATTATATATTTAAATTATATGTTTAAAAATCTTATAAATGTTTCATGTGTACATATGCACATATGCAGTATACATTCGTGATGCTAACCTTGAAATTATTTCTCCCTTCCTTTTGAGTTTTTAAAAAAAAAAAAAAAAAAAACCTGGACCATTTTGAAACTATGGACATGGGACCCCATTTTAAAATTTTCTTGAAGGTCTAGTGGGACACCCCATTTTCTGTGTGTGTTTACTCCAACCAGCACAGAGGGCTAGTGAACAGCCCGGGATGTGGATGGGGGGGGGGGGGGGGGGGGGGGTTCGGTCTGTTTTACTTACCCAACTGTTTATTGCAATATGCTCCCTGATTGGGAGATGAGGGGTTGGGGGGTGGGGAGGGGGGAGGGGGGAGGGGTTGAATTTGATGGAATATTATGAACCCTGTGACCTTTGCTCACAACGCGTTGATAAAAAACCGTTTGTTTTGGTTTTTATGACAAAATTACAAACGGAGCATTCTTCCATTTTGTCAGAACCATCAGAACCATTTCAGAACCCTTGAATAGGAAGAATAAATACCTGCACGTCATATTAAAAAGCCCTAAATGGGGTTTAATGGCACAATGTTTACACCTGCGAAGGTATGAGCAACACCTGACAAAGAACTTTTCAGGTCGAAGTGCTGTTTGCACATCAAGCTCAATATGTTAATAACACAGTGTGCTGGTATCTCTTCTCTCACTCATCCGTCCATTCCATACCCGTTCCATATTGTTTTTCTAAATGTGCGTGCGCTTTATTTCTCTTTAGCGAATGTGAACCCCCCAGGGACAGGGTTGAACTTGTGAGGGAAGGCGTCGCCTGTTAGAACTCTCTAGAAGCCCGTGTCAGATACTGTGCTGTGGACGTGGTGGGCCAGGGTTAAGGGGACCTTGCCGTGACTCCGCCGGTCGCTTTGATAGGGCCCCCGTCACTGTGCCCTTTAGCAAAGGTCATTAGCCTCCCATTGGTTTTATAAAATGCCAGTGATTCAACAACATAATAATAATAATAATAATAATAATAATTACATTACATTTATTTGGCGCGCTTTTATCCAAAGCGACGTACAAAAAGTGCATTTCATGGTCATATAATAATAATAATAATAATATTATGATTGTTATTATTAATAATAATAATAATAATAATAATAATAATAACAATAATAATAACAATAATAATTAATAATACCTTTATACAAGCACCTTTCATAGGGGAGTGTAGCCCAAAAATTTCACAGAAGAGTGATTAGTGACGGAGGAACACAACGGCGAGTCTGGAGGGGTCAGGGGCGTTGGCCTCAAAGAGGAGAGCCGTGCAGCGGCAGCATCCAGCGCAGTGACATCACAGAGCTCATTTCCCAGGGTGCAGTGGGGGAACCCGCCAGTTCGTGTAGAAATATTCATTCATGCGTTCATACAAACATACCTTCATACACATTCATGCATTTACCATTTGCATAAACTAGATTTCCTCCTTCGGTCTTGATGCCCGTGGGTGATCGCGACATTGCCTGTTCAGACCCTCGGCCTCACTGTTACGTGTCCGTTCGATATCAAGTCTGCATCGAGCGGTGAGCTCCCTCCAGGGATTGTCACTCCGCTTTTACCTGAGGTGTGAGAAATCACCCCCAGGGTGACATTTATTCCAATTTCATGTGCAGAAATGATAGCTCCTGCTTCCCCCACACCCAGACAGCAAACACAAGTGCTTCCGAAGGTTCAAAATGTGTGAACGGACAGGAAATGAAAAACCATATTTTATTTATTTATTTATTTTTTGGAAGATGCTTATTTCTAGCTCAGACAGCAAAGGATTTTGTTTTGCTCACTGTGCTTGGTATATTATCGGAGAGATTGGCTGGCCCCTTGGTGAGGGTTGATGACTCAGTAGGCTGACGAGTGATTGATGTCATTTATAGATGCCTTCCCTGGCTGGACGGAAGGTTTGTGTTCTCCTTCGAATTTGATTCTCTCTCTTGTATGCTGCAAAGTCTACGTCCATCTTGTTTGGTCAGAAATTAGTTTACTTCGTGCCTGAGTTTCATTTGTGACACTGAACGCCAGGAGATGGAAAATAGAGCTCTTACCTGCTTCCTCTATGGAGGATCGTTTAGCCAGTGGGAACACTACAAATACAGAAAAAAAGAATGTGTTTTGTTTTGAGGTAATAATTACTATGATGTGAATAATACAACAGATATCACTCTAACAATAATATAAATGGTTTTATTTGAAACTACTAACAGCCAAGACAAAACTATGTCGTATACATTCATTAGATATACTAGCATTATACAAGGAGAGATTGTACTTAACAGTCAAGCTTGCTGTTGCTTACGTCACTGTTGGTATGTTAAAATCTTGTTCAGTACTGGCACAGATTGGAATCAGTTGTTTTTAATTTTTTTTTCAGTAAAATGTACCCTGTTTTAAATTAAAAATGATAATATTGACTATCTCCTCTTTGCATTTTATTTTGAAACCTAAAATGTGTATTTATAATTATGTACTGGAAACTAGATTCTGTGAATTGATTTTTATTTCCACCTTGCTGTAGCATTCTTGTTTATTTGGCAAGTATCAATGTGCTTGTTTCCACTGTAGAGCTGGAACCAGGCTGGCTCATTATACCCCTTTCCCACTGTAGAGCTGGAACCAGGCTGGCTCATTATACCCTTTTCCCACTATAGAGCTGGAACCAGGCTGGCTCATTATACCCCTTTCCCACTGTAGAGCTGGAACCAGGCTGGCTCATTATACCCCTTTCCCACTGTAGAGCTGGAACCAGGCTGGCTCATTATACCCCTTTCCCACTGTAGAGCTGAACCAGGCTGGCTCATTATACCCCTTTCCCACTGTAGAGCTGAACCAGGCTGGCTCATTATACCCCTTTCCCACTGTAGAGCTGGAACCAGGCTGGCTCATTATAGCCCTTTCCCACTGTAGAGCTGGAACCAGACTGTCGCAAACTATAGACAAACAATACAGTGTCAAAACTGTGTCTTTCGACAACACACTGGTGCACTGTGTGGAAGGCCGGTTTATATCCAATGACAAAATAGCATGGTAAAAAGGCTGGATTCAGATGTGCAATGGGAAATGGGTATGAGTCAGCCAGGGTCTAGCGCCACACACACACACACACACACACACACAGTGGGGCCTGTCACAGGAGATAATGGCTACAATGATAAAACAGCTCTTGCTTTGCCATTCCCGGGGTTTATCAGGCCTGTCTCAGAGCTGTTTTCCTTCCATAATCTCCCCCCGGTCTCTGCTCCTCCAGCAGTCCACCACGACTAATAAAATAAACACATTCCAGTAGACACTTCATATGTACAAGTGCACACACACACACACACACACACAAAAACACACACACACATGCACAAACACAGACAAACAAGCATACACGCACACACGCACATAGACAAACACAGACAAACACGCGCGCACACCGACACGCATACACACACACACACACACACACACACAGACAAACACAGACAAACACGCATGCACACACACACGCACACACGCACACAGACAAACAGACAAACACACACACACACACCACACACACACACACACAGACAAACACAGACAAACACACACACACACACACACACACACAGACAAACACAGACAAACACGCATGCACGCACACACGCACACAGACAAACACAGGAAATAAAAGATTGTGGAAGACCAAAAAAAAACATTTTCGTTTAAATTTTACAACCTAGAACATCTTTTCCCACACGCCTTCGCCCACCCCACCATGCTAAACCTCAAAGCAAGAATTTCTCCCAAAAGACCAGGAAACAGAATTACTTCGCCCGTCAAGATGGCTTTGTGCATTTTTAATCGCCGTTGCATATTTTTTGGGAACAAAATTAACGGCCCTGCAAATAGACACTCATTAAAAATAATGAGCTAGAGAATTCATCACTGTTTAGATTCGGGGTCTGTATGCTATAGGTTCACTATCTTACATACATCATGTAAGATAGTGAATATCACAAGGCTTATGTAAGATTATTACTGTGGACCAAACCACTACAAATGATTAAATATAGACGGTGAGTGAAGCATTAGGACTCGGGGGCGGGGGGCGAGGGGCGGGGGGCGGCTCTCCCAGGAGAATGCTAGCTGTGGAAACCCACTCATGGTGAAGGGTGTCTGCGTCCCCACAATGGCATTATTCAGCACTTTCGCCGCTGATAAAAATGGGAATTGGCCTGCAGAATTTAGAGAGAGAAGGGGAAGAAAAAAAGCAGATAACATCACTTAACCATAATAATAATGTTAACAACAGCAACAACAACAACAAGCTTTTGGCAAGGCCTTTTCCAAACATGGTGCTCAGAAACAAATAAAGCATATGTAATGAGAATAAAAAAAGTATAAAAATTATATTACAAGCACTGCATATGCTTCGTCTTGTGTATATAGTACATATTCCGTTGTGATAAATAATAATAATAATAATAATAATAATAATAATAATATAATAATAATAATAATAATAATAATAATAATAATAATAATAATAATCAATCTTTGGCATTGTGGGGGGATTCAATCTCTTCCATATGAAAATTAGCCTGGAATAATATATAAAGACAGGAGTAGGTCATTCGGTCTATCTAGGCTCATTACTTACCTACAGACTCTTCTTCAAGTGCTAGGTACATAAAAAACTCATGTACATCCCCCCAGGGTGCTGAAGTGAAGTCACCTGAAGGGTAATTCTCATTTCACTATGGAAACCCTGCGGAGTTTGCACGGATCCCTAAATAAAGACGCTTTTTGAAATTGGCACTTTATCTACTCCTGTAATTCCCCACCAGCTCCGTGCACACCAGCACCCACACAAGTCCCAGAAGCCGGCAGCTCAGACTGCCGCGTGAGTCATCATATGGGGGAGGACCGGAGATACTCCCCGCAGTTCCTCAAAACCCCAGAGGCCTTCAGCACCATGGACAGCAGCAGCCTCTCCTACCGGAGTACACACTGCAGCTGAGGCTGATTAATCACCAGGTCCGCTCATGCCGTGCTTCTGAGGAGAGTATGACGGGGGACAGAGTCGCTGTGTTTCTCCTCAGTTGCCCTCCGGCCAAGAAATCATGCAGGGATACATTGTGCTGTTTGTTTTCTTTCTGTTTATGTTACTCTTGGCTCACTCCATAAATGATGAAGTAAACAGCAGCCAGCTGGCCAATTTAGACTCATTCTGTGTTTGTGTGTGTGTGTGTGTGTGTGTGTGTGTGTGCGCGCGCGCTTGTGTTTGTATGTGTGTGTGTGTGTGTGTGTGAGTGTCTCTGTGTGAGTGTGTGTGCACGTGCTTGTGTGTGTGTAGGTGTGCCCCTGGGTGTTGTGTGTGTGTGCATGTGTGTGCGTGCGGGTGGTGTGTGTGTGTGTGTGTGTGTGTGTGTGTGTGTGTGTGTGTGAGCCACAGGTGTGTAATATTCCAGGGATCATATTTTTCAATAATAATTCAATAGTCTGAATATTGCCAGGATTTAGACAGACGGGCTGACTTCCGGTGCTGCACCAAACCCAGAGTCTGAGCACAGAAGGCTGAGGGTGAAAGGATGAGTCTGACCTTTTAATTCCAAACCGGAGGAAGAAACATCTTCTCAGAAAGAATCATAATGAGCAGTAAGATCTGAAATTTTCTCTTTCTCCCCGAAGGAGGCGCAGGCTCTGTTGTTTTCCCCTAAAAATAGGCTGCCAGTTTGGACCCAAGATCAAATGCACTGATTTCAGTTAACTTGTGATTTTACTTGACATCCAGGCTGTGTGTGTGTTTTTGTTATTTTTTTTCTGCTCCTGCTGTGCATCACTGCAGGTTAACATCTTGTGGCTCATTTTCCTTTAAACTGGCTTCTTGTCACTGTGCGTATTTCTGAATCCACATTTTTCAGTGAATTGCTTTTGTCACTTGCTGTTTTGTTCTGTCTGCCTCTGTCACGTTTCCTCTTGGCTCTGTGTCGTGTCCCAGAGCCTGTCCTTGCATGTCTAGTGAACGCGAGGGCGGGGTGTGCCGTGATTGGTGGATGACTGGGACGCCAGGATTTGAAAAGTTGCTTTCAAGAGGCAACTGTGGTTCTCTCGCAGGGAAACCAGGCGGCTTTTCTGATGACTATGGCTCGCAAGTCGACAAGCTACTCTGTCATGTCATAATACAAACTGCAGATTGTGTCATAATAGTATGTCATAGTTTAGAATGGACGTGACACTTCATGACAGGCATTGTGCCATGATTATGACACTGTCATTTATGTGTCACAGTCAAATAAAGAGTTACTGAAGGAGCTACAAACAAGAAGATGGTTGTCAGTTCAGATGCAGGCCTTACTGAATGGGAATAAGGTGTTTCAATATCTGTGACTTCTGAGGAGAGGTGGAAAGTCCAGGGGTCAGAAAGTAAAAGTCCTGCCATAATATGTTTCTTCTATCCATGAACTCAGCCGGCTGATTTCACTAATTAGCTCTGCCTCCTGGGTGAGGAATTGTGCTCACTAGCAAATCCAAGTGATTGGAATGAAATGCTGGGGAGGAGTTTTACTTTCTGAACCTGGATTTTCCACCTCTGCTTCTGAGACAACCAGAGCAGGCTATCGTCCAAAATGGCCGACAGGTGAGCTGTTCTTGGAGGTTTTTTTTTTCCTGTGCTCCTCCCAGGTGTTTCTGGTTCCGGTCCTAGAGGAGACAAGCGTCCTTTACCTGGAGGTTGCACAGTTCCAGCCCTGGAGGTGAGTTGGATTTCATTTAGTTTCATTTTAATTTTCAAATGTTTACGTTTCGTATCTGTTAGCGATGCCAGGAAGGGAAATGCAGTGCTGTCCACCAGGGGGCAGCACCAGCCCTACAGGCAGGTATGGCCTCAGCTGTGGTTCATTGTAATAATGTCAGCTGCAGCCCATGAACCTAATTATGGGCTTTTAAAGAGGCCTGGCTCCCAGGCCTAGGGAGACTACTAGGGAGCTGTACAGTGTGGTGTGTTGGAGCCAGTTTCTGTATGTGGGTTTTGTTATTCCTTTTTCTTTGAAGTGTTCGGCTGCCAGGTTGGCCTTTTCTTGTTTTTATTTTTATTTTTTTAAGGAATTCTGTTGCATGGGAGTTTTTGTGTAATAAAAGGCGGTAAGCTGAACATCTCTGTTGTTTTGTCCTGTCTGTTCACCGACAAGATCACTGGCCACCCTGCATCAAACTATCTATAATAAAAATGAAAAGGTTTTAACTTAAATTGTCATGTGGAGTGTCGTGGGGTCATGTCTCAAATGGGTGTGGAGTGTCTGGGGGCACACGTCCATCAAAGCACAAATGACATCATTAGCAGTGGGACCCTCTGGCATGAGAACTGTATCCTCCCAAGATGGTGAAATATAATTGGCTGTTAAGCCCATGTATTGGGTCCAATGCGGCTTGTCGAAAGGTCAGCGGGGAACACGACATGTTGCAGCCCGGCCAATGCCAGCTCACCTTCCGTCCAGAGTTTTCAAATGCATCTCAGGTTCGTCCTGTTCAGCAAAAATAGTTTCTGCTGGGAATTTGTTTTGTACTTTTGTGCTTTGGTACCATGTTTTCCATCAGTGCTGTGAAACTCCACTTTTCTACAGTGTTTGCAGAGGTACGACACCTTCCATAATGACCTGTGCCGTCTCTGCAGCTGTGTTCTCTTCCTGATTTTCTTTAGCCGTATCTGGCTTCATTTTCCGATCGGACTGCAAACAGACTGGGCTGGTTTGGCTGGTTTGGCTGCTTCCCTCTCCCTGGTGGCCAGAGGCAGAAGAAAAATCACTTCACAGTCCACCTACGTGAACGCAAGGTTGGATGCGTTTCTTAATTTGGCCACTGCATGCTTCCTGCAGACTGGGGAATTGTGTTTCAAAAATAACCATGTCTTTTTTTTATTTTTTTGGCTGGACTGCAACAGCGGGGCCAGCCCTACAAACGCAAATGTCTGTGACTGAGTCACTGAGTGATGAAGTTACACCATTGGTCGGCCGGATGAAGTGTGTTAGGTTCACCCATATACTAGGTTTTGACCTGGTCTTGTTAAATTAAGCCAAACAATGAATTGATGGCTCTGCATGTATCTGTGTTTGCGCATGTGTAATGAAGTGGAAATGAACACGATGCAGTACTGGTGAATGTGTGCTTTTGAGTGTTATTTTTGTTCAGTGACAACATTAGGGTCCACAGTGCAGTAACGACCACAGCCGGGCCAATTTAGAAACAAATTAAACACAAAACGGCAAAAGTAGCGGCTAGCGCATAAGTGTGCGGTGTATCAGAGAATCTGGGTCATGCCTGCGGCCGTTTGATTTCGCCGTGATGGGTTTGTTTTGCACTTCAAACCACACCGGCGGCAGCGGTGCCTTCTCTGCCAAAAAAAAAAAAAAAATTAAAATTAAAAAAAAAAAAAAAAAAGACAAACATCACAGGCTGCCATGCCAACCCTTGCGGCGACTTTGTTATTGAAATTCTTTGCAACGGTGTTTCGCAGGTCACTGCAGGGCCTTCAAAGCCAGTGTGTCTGGAGTAGATTAATAACATGTCACTTAAACTATACACTGTAAAGGCTGCATACTGCCCTAAAGGAATAAATCACACGTTCAAAAGCCACATGTCCAAAAGCCACGTGTGAACACACAACATTGTGAATATTTTAATTCCATAAAGTATGTTGGCTGTTTGTCTCCTGCTTCAGTAGCATGTAGACTAATCATTCAGTTCACTGCAAAAAATATATATAATTAGTCATTGTATGTATAGTTATTTATAAAGGCATTTATTTTTGTTTTATCTCATAGTTATATATAATGTAAATTTATTTTTATTTTATGATCTATTATTGCTAAAAATAGTCACTTATTGTTTGAATTGATCTCAGTGTCATCAAAATAAAACAAAACAGTTTTGTTTAACCATTTCAGTTCTTCTTCTTAGAGCATATTTCCACCAGGAACACAATGGCATGTCCCATTGACATGGTTCTATGATCTGGTTACTCCATACAACCTGTTCTTGCAATGTAAGATGATATACCTGAGCTGACATTTTTGGTTTTGGAGATATACTCAAGTGAATGCATTTTTAGAAGAAAATTTTATTTTTTTTTGCTCCTAAAATTGGGCCTACCAACTAATCCATACCATATCCAGGCCTAATCTTGGTATTTCCAGATAGAGACAACTCTTGTGAAAAAATGATGGGTTGCGAGAGGGGTTAAAAATCAAAACATCGTAGGGTTCAAGGAGGAGTTAGTACTCTCGCAGATTTAACAGATTGTTCAACAAAATTGTTCCCTATTAACGGTGGAAGCTAATGTGTTTGGATGCTGATGAGAATCCATATGGTGTTTGCAGCAAAACTGAGTGTCTGAATTAACTCAAGCACCGCAATGAGTAGCAATTACACGCTTATTCAGAGCTGGTTGCTGTTTTTGTGTGCCGTGCTATTTTTCTTTACACAGAACCTCAAATTGTTTCTGCCATCGGGGTCTACTTTTTGTTTTTACCCTGTAAGACGTAAGACCACTGATATGTGATTAAAAGTTTCTTAAGTGAACATTCTAATGCTGATGTAACAATCACCATTGGTGATGCAGTTTAGCTTTGAAGAGCTGGATTTTTGGAATGTTTTTTTTTTCTTCTCAAAATTCAAAGTCAGTTTTCTAGAACTCCATTGCTTTCAGTTATCAGTAGTAATTCTAACATCAGGATTTAAATTTTCTAAGAACATTCTATAAACACATATTTGTGATTGCTTAGAGTACACCATAATGGGTTAATGGAAGAGTGTGGACAGTTTTATTTACTCCTTTTCCAACAATAGATTTCCATTTCAATGCTTGACTCCTTGTAGAATGCATCTTTTTTTTGGTCATTTTGAGAAAATGGTTCATGATCTTCTGGTGCCAGATGTCTTCTGGGGTCAGATCTTCAGAGCAGATCAGGCCTGAGGGTCAGAGGTCAGGGCTCAGGTCAGTTCCATTTCAGTTACGTCAGTTCAGGCGATGAACTGAAATGCAATTCGGGACGTTTGAAATGCCGTTTGTTTGTCCGTGTGGAGTCAGTTTCCTATAGGGGGCAATATTCCCGAGGGGTCAGGCTGGATGCATGAGGATGGGGGTCAAAACGTGACAAAGCCAGCGCCAATATTTGCAACATAGCAAAGACAGACAGGTCAATTATAAATGTCAACCAATCAAAGGGCCACCTGGCCCCCAGGAAGTGGTTTTGCGGCCAGGAAGTGGTTTCCGGGGCAGATCTGTAACACAGTCTGGGGTCTGTCTCAGTGGAGCGTGTTTCAACACGACTCCATAAGGAGGACGGGAGAGCCTCCTTCACCTGAGCGGTGGGATTTTACAGAAGAAGGGTCACTACCATTACATTACATTACATTTACTTTGGCAAAGAAGCTTTTATCCAAAGCGACGTACAATAAGTGCATTTCATGGTCATTGGACAACTACAAAACACAGGTTCAATAAGATACGATACTCATTTCGTACAGCTATTTCTAGCCAAGAACACGGTTCAGTTCACACAGTGAACATTATTCTGACCTAACGTATGGCAAACCAAACTAGAGAGAAGAACTTATTTTTATTTTTATTTTTTTGTTTATTTATTCGCACAGTAAGTGATAAAAAAAAAGTATGTAACAACAAACATAGCAGGGATTGTGCAGGAGAGGTATGAAAAGCCCCAAGGGGCTTATAGTAAAAACCTCCCCTCTAGGATTTACAATTTATCCTAATAACTATGGATACAAGCTGCAATATTAGGACAAATACAAATTACCAAAACGTGCTGGAATGGGGGTGCATGTATCATGAGTGTCATGATGAAAGGGGGGGGGGGATTTAATGTGAAATGATATACAGAGTGGTGGCTCTTAGTCCAGGTACAGTTTGAAGAGATGTGTCTTCAGACCACGGCAGAAGATGGGTACTGGGGGCCCCCCTCTCCCCTCCAGGGAGCGCTCCAGCCACCCGGTAAATCAAAGAACGACAGGGCAAGGACAAGCGGAGCGGAGAGGCGGTACGTTGGGAAGAGAAGCTTCCCCCCCCCCCCCCCCGCTATTATCCCCCACACGCGTAGCACACTCCACACGCACGCCCAGGCTACAGCCTGGAATAATCACACTCTCCCTCTCTTTTTAATCCCTCCCTTGTTTATTCTTCCTCCCTTGATCCCTCCTGCACGGGTCATCTCTCTGTCATTCCCTTCTGCAGCTGGGTTCACTGTGTGCGTTTAATGAATATTCCAGTGAGAGCACCAGGGTTCAAGGTGTCGCAGTATTGCGAAAAGCATTTTAGAAACATAAATACATTTCAAACCTGCTCTGCCTCGTTTTTCTTTCTTCCCTCTCCTAGGGAAAGATTGCATAAAAACATATATATGTATATGTATATATATATATATATATTTCTGCGCCTCTCTCACTCTCTATCGCTCCCTCTCTTTCTGTCACACACTCTGCCTCGATGTCTAGGCCTCTACTTCCTCTTTCTCCGTAATGCTTCTATATATTGAAGGTTAATTGGATGGAGGCCTGTGACACATTGCAGCGAACTGATCGATCGTCCTTGACCCTGTTGAGAGGAAGGGGAGAGAGAGGGAAACAGAAGGGGGAAGACAGGGATAAGGGGAAAGAGAGAGAGAAAGAGAGAGAGAGAGAAATGGGAAGAGAAGGAAAAGGGGAGAGACAAGAGAACGGGAGAAAGAAAGAGAGAGACAGAAAGGGGGAAACGGGGACGAAGGGGGAAAGAGAGAGAGAGAGAGAGAGAGAGAGAGAGAGAGAGAGAGAAAGAAAAAGACGGAGAGAGCAGTGGTAATGAGAGTGGAATATATCCTGCTAATGGGAATGTTAATGTGACTTTCTCCACAGAAAGAGATCCAGGTCAGTTATGCTACTCCAGCCCTCCTATCTGCCCCACCCTAGACCCCCTTCCCAACAACCCCCAAAAGGATCAGCAGACAGCACACCATGCCCATGAGATGCCGAACCCTAAACCTAACACTAATTTGAGCCCGAAAAACTAATTGTAATCATAGGTGCTTTTGGACAAATGTAATAACCCATTTAAAATTGATGAAAAACAAAGTCAAGATTTAGTCTAACCCTAACCGTAACCCTAGCCGTAACCCTAACCCTACACCTAACCGCTGCTGTAACGCTAACCCTAACCCTAACCCTAACCCAATGGCTAGAGTTAGGGTTAGATTGTGGGTTAGGATTAGGGTTAGGGTTAGGTTTAAGCTTACGGCTAGGGTTATGGTTAGGGTTACAGCTGGGTCAGGGTTAGGGTTAGGGTTACGGCTAGGGTAAGGGTTAGGGTTAGGGTTGCAGCTAGGGTTAGGGCTAGGGTTAGGGTAAGGGTTAGGGTTAGGGTTGCAGCTAGGGTTAGGGCTAGGGTTAGGGTTACAGTTAGGGTTAGGGTTAGGGTTACAGCTAGGGTTAGGGTTAGGGTTACAGCTAGGGTTAGGGTTATGGCTAGGGTTAGGGTTAGGGTTACGGCTAGGGTTAGGGTTAGGGTTACATCTAGGGTTAGGGTTACGGCTAGGGTTAGGTTTACAGCTAGGGTTAGGGTTAGGGTTAGGGTTACAGCTATGGTTAGGGTTAGGGTTAGGGTTATGGCTAGGGTTAGGGTTAAGGTTTTGGCTAAGGCTAGGGTTAGGGTTAGGGTTAGGGTAGGTTAGGTTATGTTTAGGGTTATGGCAACTAGGGTTAGGGTTAGGGTTACGGCTAAGGTTATGGTTATAACTAGGGTTAGAGTTAGGGTTACATCTAGGGTTAGGGTTAGGGTTACGGCTTGCGTTAGGGTTACAGCTAGGGTTAGGGTTAGGGTTACGGCTAGGTTTAGGGTTAGGGTTATGGTTATATCTAGGGTTAGGCTTAGGGCTACGGCTAGGGCTAGGGTTAGGGTTAGGGTTACAGCTAGGGTTAGGGTTAGGTTTGCGGTTAGGGTTAGGGTTAGGGTTACAGCTAGGGTTAGGATTAGGGTTACGGCTAGGGTTAGGGTTTGGGTTACAGCTAGGGTTAGGGTTAGGGTTAGCGTTATGGCTAGGGTTAGGGTTAGGGTTTTGGCTAAGGCTAGGGTTAGGGTTAGGGTTGCAGCTAGGGCAAGGTTTAGAGTTATGGCTAGGGTTAGGGTTAGGGTTACGGCTATGGCTAGGGTTAGGGTTAGGGTTACAGCTAGGGTTAGGGTTATGGCAAGGGCTAGGGTTAGGGCTAGGGTTAGGTTTACAGCTAGGGTTAGGGTTATGGTTGGGGTTACAGCTAGGGTTAGGTTAGGGTTAGGGTTTCAGCTAGGGTTAGGGTTAGGGTTATGGTTATGGCTAGGGTTAGGGTTAGGGTTACAGCTAGGGTTAGGGTTATGGCTATGGCTAGGGTTAGGGTTACATCTAGGGTTAGGTTTATGGCTAGGGTTAGGTTTACAGCTAGGGTTTGGGTTAGGGTTAGGGTTACAGCTATGGTTAGGGTTAGGGTTATGGCTAGGGTTAGGGTTAGGGTTTTGGCTAAGGCTAGGGTTAGGGTTAGGGTTACAGCTAGGGCTAGGGTTAGGGGCTAGGGTTAGGGTTACAGCTAGGGTTAGGGTTATGGTTGGAGTTACAGCTAGGGTTAGGTTATGCCTAGGGTTAGGGTTAGGTTAATAAGGTAATGGTTATAGCTAGGGTTAGGGTTAGGGTTACAGCTAGGGTTAGGGTTGGGGTTAGGGTTACGGCTAGGGTTAGGGTTAGGGTTACAGCTAGGGTTAGGGTTACGGCTAGGTTTAGGGTTAGGGTTATGGTTATAGCTAGGGTTAGGGTTAAGGTTTCGGCTAGGGCTAGGTTTAGGGTTAGGGTTAGGGCTACGGCTAGGGTTAGGGTTAGGGTTAGGGTTACGGCTAGGGTTAGGGTTAGGTTTGCGGTTAGGGTTAGGGTTAGGGTTACAGCTAGGGTTAGGATTAGGGTTACGGCTAGGGTTAGGGTTTGGGTTACAGCTAGGGTTAGGGTTAGGGTTACAGCTAGGGTTAGGGTTTGGGTTAGGGTTACAGCTAGGGTTAGGGTTAGGGTTACGGTTAAGGTTATGGTTATAGCTAGGGTTAGGGTTAGGGTTACAGCTAGGGTTAGGGTTGGGGTTAGGGTTACGGCTAGGGTTAGGGTTAGGGTTACATCTAGGGTTAAGGTTAGGGTTATGGCTAGGGTTATGGTTATAGCTAGGGTTAGGGTTACGGCTAGGGTTAGGGTTAGGGTTATGGTTATGGCTAGGGTTATGGTTATAGCTAGGGTTAGGGTTAAGATTTCGGCTAGGGCTAGGGTCAGGGTTAGGGTTACGGCTACGGCTAGGGTTAGGGTTAGGGTTACATCTAGGGTTAGGGTTAGGGTTAGGGTCATGGCTAGGGTTAGCGTTAGGGTTATGGCTAGGGTTAGGGTTATGGTTATGGCTAGGGTTAGGGTTATGGTTATAGCTAGGGTTAGGGTTAGGGTTACAGCTAGGGTTAGGGTTAGGGTCACGGCTAGGGTTAGGGTTACATCTAGGGTTAGGGTTAGGGTTACATCTAGGGTTAGGGTTAGGGTTACAGCTAGGGTTAGGGTTAGCGTTAGGGTTATGGATAAGGTTAGGGTTAGGGTTATGGTTATGGCTAGGGTTAGGGTTATGGCTAGGGTTAGGTTTAGGGTTAGGGTTATGGCAAGGGCTAGGGTTAGGGTTACAGCTAGGGTTAGGGTTATGGTTGGGGTTACAGCTAGGGTTAGGTTAGGGTTAGGGTTAGGTTTTCAGCTAGGGTTATGGTTAGGGTTAGGGTTACGGCTAGGGTGAGGGTTGGGGTTACAGCTGGGGTTAGGGTTAGGGTTATGGTTATGGCTAGGGTTAGGGTTAGGTTTACATCTAGGGTTAGAGTTATGGCTAGGGTTAGGGTTACAGCTAGGGTTAGGGTTAGGGTTAGGGTTACATCTAGGGTTAGTGTTACATCTAGGGTTAGGTTTACAGCTAGGGTTAGGGTTAGGGTTACGGCTAGGGTTAGGATTATGGCTAGGGTTAGGGTTAGGGTTACAGCTAGAGTTAGGGTTAGCGTTAAGGTTATGGCTAGGGTTAGGGTTAGGGTTATGGTTATGGTTAGGGTTAGGGTTACGGCTAGGGTTATGGTTAGGGTTAGGGTTAGGGTTAGGGTTAGGGTTACATCTAGGGTTAGAGTTACGGCTAGGGTTAGGGTTACATCTAGGGTTAGGGTTAGGGCTAGGGTTAGGGTTAGGGTTACGGCTTGGGTTAGGGTTAGGGTTAGGGTTACGGCTAGGGCTAGGGTTAGAGTTAGGGTTACAGCTAGGGTTAGGGTTAGGGCTAGGGTTTTTATCTAGGGTTAAGGGTTACAGCTAGGGTTAGGGTTAGGGTTAGGGTTACATCTAGGGTTAGGGTTAGGGTTTTGGCTAGGGTTAGGGTTAGAGTTATGGCTAGGGTTAGGGTTAGGGTTAGGGTTACAGCTAGAGTTAGGGTTAGCGTTAGGGTTATGGCTAGGGTTAGGGTTAGGGTTATGGTTATGGCTATGGTTAGGGTTAGGGTTAGGGCTAGGGTTAGGGTTAGGGTTACGGCTTGGGTTAGGGTTATGGCTAGGGTTATGGTTATAGCTAGGGTTAGGGTTAGGGTTTCGGCTTGGGCTAGGATTAGAGTTAGGGTTACGGCTAGAGTTACATCTAGGGTTAGGGTTAGGGTTAGGGTTTCAGCTAAGGCTAAGGTTAGGGTTAGGACTACAGCTAGGGTTAGGGTTACAGCTAGGGTAAGGTTTAGGGTTATGGGTAGGGCTAGGGTTAGGGTTACAGCTAGGGTTAGTGTTAGGGTTAGGGTTATGGCTAGGGTTAGGGTTAGTGTTATGGCTAGGGTTAGGTATACAGCTAGGGTTAGAGTTAGGGCTTGGGTTTGGTTTAGGGTTAGGGTTATAGTTGTGTTTAGGGTTACGCTTAGGGTTATAGTTAGGATTATGGTCCTAACCCACAATTTAACCCTAACTCTAGCCGTATCCCTAACCCTATACTTAACCTTAGCTGTATACCTAACCCATACATTAAACCTAACCCCAACCCTAGCCGTAACCCTAATTTTAAACCTAACCCCAGCTGTAACCCTTACCCTAAACACCTCACCCACCATGCGTACCGTCAAAACACACACATATCAAAATGCTCACATTACATCATGCAATTAAAGTTAGCTCTAAAGATTTGCATGGGACAGTCACCAGCCAACGCTATAGGTGTTGATCAGACATTGAGCGGAACTGCTGTCAGTGATTGTGAGGTGAAATTTCAACCGTTCTAACTACCTCCTCGCACCATCGTCTCTTCACTCCGGACGTTCACAATTCCACAGGCGCGCGTTGGTGGAGTCGTAAACACCACAGGCTGTAAAACTTCAGCTGGAAGGACAATAAAAAGCCTGCAGCTGCCAGGACGCGGAGCATCAAAGCTGTCCAGTGAACGGGGCACGTGACTGTCAGGCGGCCCCATATATTTGAAGTGGGATAACCTTTCCGACTAGAGACCCTCTTGAAATGCCGGAACGTAAATATGCTATGGGGTGGAGCAAAAGGACCCGGACAAGACTGGGTGCGTAGAAAGAGCAACGGCACCTCCACATGGCTGTAGATGGAATGCAATGAAGGCCATGTGAAAGTATAAGCAGGGGCAAACTAGATACTTATGGGGAGGAATCAAGGACTGGTTATGTCTGGAGGGGATATCTGGAGAAATGATGGTTAAAATCATAAGGACACATGTTGTCGTCCAAAAGCACTTTATTACCATCACTATTGTTTTTATTGTTTATTAGGATCCCCATGAGCAAACGCCGTGACGTCAGCAAGTCTTTCTGGGGTCCGACTAGGCTAGATTATGGGGGAGTGTACTACGCGGTTTCCTTCCTCCAGGAGGAGGGCGCTCTCCTGTTAAGTCCGCACCTTCCTTTCCATCCACTCTTCTGCAGCTTCACAAATACATAAATACCCAGTAGAGCCGGTGTGTATATTGAAAATCAGCGCGACGGTGTCCCGGGGACTGTGGTGGTGGTGTACATACTAGGGTCTCGCGCCCAGGGTCCCCACGGCTTACTCAGAGCCAAGTACAATTTCCAAGGAAACTTCCAACGAGAGTTTTAGCAGTTCAGTCACAAGACCACTGTGTACTGAGTCAGGTGACACGTTCCAAGGTAATCTGCGATTCTCGTAAGCTATAGAAACAAGTCCCCAGACCTACTGAGACAAAGTCGGGGGGGGGGGGTGCTGGTGCCTGGCATGGGTGTCCAAGATCCATGGTTCACAATGACCTGTTTAACTCGTAACAAAGATTATTTGTTCTGAAGGCAAATCCACTATAATAAAACATAAAATATTCATATTTGTCATGGTTCTGTGTTTCCGTCTCTGTCTTTCCTTGTTGGGCCGCCAGATGGCGGCACTTCTGTTTTGTGTCCTGCTCCCCCTGTTTAATTGTATTATTGCTTTCAATTATTCTATTATTGTTTTTGGGTTGTCTCGTTTTCCCTTCCCTCTCTGTGGCCTGATTGTTCATGGTGCCCTCCTGTGTCTCATCAGTGTCTGGTCTGTTTAAGTTCCCTTCTTCCTTGGCTCAGGTGCTGGATCCTTTTGGTTGTGTGTGCTTCTGGTTATGTTTCTGCCCTGCGTGTTTCCTCCTGAGAGTAGCTCCCCATGTGTTTCTGCCCATGTTCTGTTTTCCACGAATTTTTGGATTTTTGGATTTTTGAGTTTTCAAGATTTACTTTGTGTTTCTTAAGAGTTGCCCTGTGAGGCCTTTGGTTCCAGATTTGTCAAGTAAAGTCTTTGTTTCAATACCGTGTGGAGTTTTTAGTTTTTTCCCCCACTCTGCGTTTGGGTCCTAACCTGACACATATTATAACTATGGCATTGTCACAATGAACCCAAGTATGAGTTTTATTTATTGAAATGCAGCATTAGATGTGATTGGTTCTTTCAGGCACCCAATCAGAAAAAAGGTAGATGTGGGGTCATTTGCAGCAGGAAGTGCAAGCCTGATCTCGCCATAAAAATGTAAATATGTTACATTTGTGCAAATTACCCATTTTTTTAAACGTTGGAATAGATTACTGACTTCAATGAAATTAAAATTAATGAACAAAAATTAGAAAAAAGAGAAATCAAGTCTGCCTTTACCCAAGCCCCCTAAATTGAATAATAATATTTGTCTGAATAATTTTGCAACATGACTCATTGTATTTATGCTCAGAAGCTTGATGTGTTATTGTATGCATTTTTTTAAATGCACTAACTACTGCACTACATATTATCTGTATGAATGCAGATCTAATTATTACCAGCTTTATTATGTATTTATGCAGCCCTTATTTAATCATCAAAATCTCACTTGGGATTAAAATACCTTCTGCAAGAGAGATCTTGCAAGAGAGCGGCAGGAAATTACAAGCAAAAAAAAATCTGAAAATAAAATCACAATAAGAACAGGAGCACTGCAAACATTACACAGTATTTACAATGCAGATATAAATACAGATTAGGTGGAAAAGTGAATCAGTTTTAGCTGCTGATTTCATGTATTCCAAGACCATGTAGAGTGGATTGCGGCTATTTATCTTTTGGCTGAGATAACCAGTGGTATCATTATTTATCTTTAAGTGAAACGGAAAGTAGTATAAAATGTGACTGTTTATAATACATGTCTGTGGCATTGCTTATCTTAAGAAAATTTTTGAAAAGCCAGTTTTATCAGGGTGTTTTTTCAGCTAAAAGGACTTTGGCATAAGTTTCGTTATTAATCCTCATCATGATTCCAGCTTCTGTGGCATTATTTAATTTAAAGTAAACACTATTGTGGTATCCATATGATTATTTATATTAATGTACAACGGTTCTAGTATTGGTGTCATTATTTCTCCTTGCTAACCTCTGCTCTCAGTGCAATCATTTATCATTTAGCCAAATAGACAATATTATAAATGTAATTAATAGCAATGCTGGTATAAGACCATGGCGTCTGTGTCAATACTTATGGTAAGGAAACATTAGAAACACAGTTATGTCAGGGTTATTACTTAAAGGGAAAAAGTGTAGAATCGGTGTTATTTCTCTTCAGGTGAAAATGAAGGCATTGATGATATTTAAATAAGGGTTACATTGCACTGTAGCAAAATAAAAAATCAGCAGCAATGTTGCCAGTGAAAAACCATTTATAAAGGGGATAAACTGTGTAAATCGGATTATTTAAGTGTATAAATCCTGTTGTTTTATGGAATGATTATTAAATAATGAGCTATTGCTATTATTCTACATGACCCTGACAGTGAAAAAACAGTGAAGTCCTGTGAGTGTTTACAAATACTTTACCGTAAAAATAATGTTTTTTACAGTGTACTGTAGTATCCCTGTAAGTGCTTATGTTAATGAAAGAAGGGGAGAATTATCCATGTCATAATTTCTCTTTGGATAAAAATCACGGCAGTTTCTATGGAATTATTTGTCTTCGTTTTTCCTGACAGAACTGGGTCTAACTGGGCCTGGAAGTAAATGAGTGAGGATCTGATTTATGTGGCTGTGAGCTGTGATTTATATACGTATTTACTCATTTGTGTCTCTTTGGAACAGAGATCTGTCAGTCACAAGCGAGACAGACTGTGTGTGTGTGTGTGTGTGTGTGTAGTGAGAGAGAGAGAGAGAGAGAGAGCAACTGAGAGAAAATGAGAAAATAAAAAAATAGCAATTCATCCCTCTTTTTTTGCTTTCTTCTCCCACTGTCATCAAATACAAGGGGATGTTTGTTGTCACCAGTGAAGCGATGAAGCATAGTGTACACATTACGCTACACATTTGTGTCATTATATACATTGGTCGATTGCAACAGGCAAAAATGATCTCACCTCCACTGGTTATCTTAAAAATAAAATCAGTTCAATCACACAAAAAGTGATGTTGTTGGATGAAAACCTGTTCTGTATAACATGTATGCTTCTTACAAAGGGAGTTTTCACAAAGCAGCTTTACAGCAATCCATGCCTGAACACCCCAACAACACGTCAAGTGTGACCATGGCAAGGAAAAACTCTTAGGCTGGTAATATGAAGAAACCTTGAGCAGAAACCTGAGTCAGAGGAAGAGCCCGTTTGCCTGGTTCAGGTTAATTGGAAAATGCTGTTTATATAATACATGTATAATAACCAGGAAAATGACAATGAGATAAATGTCATAATGTCATAAACGTCAATGAGAATGTGTGATTGAAGCTGGGCAAGAATGACTCAGACTCTGTAAAGCTCACCTCTCTGTTTTTTGGGGATGATTTTTTGCCACACTGGGGGAGGCCTTTCCAAATAAGTTTTTCTTTTTGTTTTTTAGTTATATAAGTAAGAGAAAGAACATCAGCCAACAGGTTCCTTTTATTTTTGGCAAAACAAAAATGTTACACTGGTACATATGATACTTTTTAGGTACATTCAAATTAACCTCAAATTTTCAATTGAGAAAAACTAAAAAATATAGTTATAAGAAAACAGTAAAAGTTTTAGGATTATACAATAAAACATTGTACATCAGCAGGAAAAAATATAATAGAGCCAGAGTCAGTGTCACTTTTAAAGCGTGGGGTTGGGTACAGTCAGAGCTAATCTTGTTTCCTATGATGGCTATGAATTCCCTTGAGTAAATTAATTAAATTAATTACTTTGTAATGGGTTGTAAATTAATATTTGCGAATGCCTGTGGGTGACTCCTGATAGTATTTTTAAACCTTTTTTTTTTTTTATGGTTTGTTTATATCAGAACTTTTTTGGTTTGCATTGTTTATGATTTGTCTTGTTCTTTTTGATATTTATATTTTTTTGATTTTGGTTGGATTTGTATATCATGCCCTGACACTAGTTAAATAAAGGGAGTTGTTAAATTCTCTCCCTCCCTCCCTCTCTCTCTCCCTCCCCCCTCACTCTCTCTTTTCCTCCCTCTCTCCCTCTCTCAGCTCTGTGCTTTTGTTTTTGGGGAGAAGCGGCCCCTTGCTGAGTACAAAGCTGGGAGAGATGAGGGGAGAGGATCAGAGGAGCAGAGAAGGAAGGAGAACCAGAGGAAACGTTGATAAAGAAACCGTAAGCTCTCGGCTGCTGGGGTCACATGCTTGCCTTTTCTACATCCAGTGGGTATTACTGTCCGCCTTTGTTCTACTGCTGCAGGTGAGCTTATGGACCGACTCCCTTTGGGGTTCACTCAGCTCTTAGTGTCAGCCAATCCCAGCCCAGCATCTAGACCAGCGCGAGCTGTGAGCAGCCTGTCTCAGTCCTTTAAAACAGGGAACTGAATAACTATTAATGGTAGAACATTACAATGCACTAATTTTCTAGCATGCATCCAACTGATGAATCTATAATAACACAATAATGACAACAGTAATCACTGTCATTAATAACTGACCACCTCTTTAATAAATGCTTATAATAATATTAATAACCAACCTCCTCTTTAATAAATTCTTATAATAATATTAATAACGGCCTCCTCTTTAATAAATGCTTATAATAATATTAATAACCAGCTTCCTCTTTAAAAAAAATGCTTATATAGCATTTGGCAATCATTTATAATGAATTCATGATGTGTTTAACACTTGTAATCAGACCTAATCCACACTCTGTAATGCACCAATTTTTTTCTTATTTTTTTTTAAGATATACTTCCCTGGTTTTACACTTAACACTTCATTAGTCTGTCCTAATGAAGTTTTATGAAGAGCGATAGACTCAGGAGATTATTTGAAAAGCAGAATCTATCCCTCTCTCTCTTTCTCTCTCTCACTCTCTCTCTCTCTCCCAGCCCATTGTGTCCCCCTTTTAATTGTTCCTTTCATTTTTCTTATCTGAGTTTCTTAATTTATGTCTTTTATTTGAGCAGTATAATTACCACCTCAGGCTTCTAAGCGGTCACTCGTTTCACAAGGCGGTTCTTTCCCCTCATTCGTGAAATGACATCTCTATCTGGAATAAATTAAATGACTGCACTTTTATTTTATTTTATTTTATTTTGACATTTTTGGGTTTTTAGATTGTTAACCCCCCCCCCCAAATTAACCTCAAATTTTCATTTGAGAAAAACTAAAAAATATAGGTATAAGAAAACAGTAAAAGTTTTAGGTTTATCCAATGAAACGTTTTTTCATGGCGTTGTACATCAGCAGGAAAAAACATAATAGAGCAGAGAGCAGAGCCAGAGTCAGTGTCACTTTCAAAGCGTGGGGTTGGGTACAGCCAGAGCTAATTTTTTGGGTTTTTAGATTGTTGAAGCCCCCACCCCCCCCCCCCCCCCCCCCGAGAGCAAAGCAAACTGCACTGTGTCTTCATGTGATGGAACGGCAGTCTGTCGGCCTGTCAGTCCGTCCCTATTCCAGACACACCAGTAGCAAGCAAGCCTGAGAAGCAATGGGGGGAGGAGATTTTTTTATAGCTGAGGGGAGAATGAACAGATGGACAGATTGCTGCAGATAAATGTACTACACTGTGCACACAAGAGGGGAAGCTGGCGACGGAGAGTAGTCCTCTCTTTCAGCACCATCTCTCAGTCTCTCAGTCTGTCTGTCGTTGCACCTGATGCACCAGAGGGATGGGATAACCAACCAAATTCTGACTCATCCAAAAAAAGACCACAGGGATGCTATTTTTCCACACACGATATAAATATCACAACTACAGAGATATGTTGTATAAATTGTAATAATTTATTGGCAAGTTAAATTTTAACAATATTAAGGTCACTCTCTCTCTCTCTCTCTGAATAAAATGTTATAAAAGTCTAGATGCGATGATCTGTTCTTCCCAGGTTCCTATGTTATGTTCTGTTCCTTTGTCTCATTTTTCTGTCCCTCCCCCGATGAATTGAAAAGGACCATCACACTGTTTGACAGGAGAGTCTGCGACTGGGAGTTGGATGTGTCTTCAGGCAGGAATATGGCAAGCGCTAAGATTGCAACAAGATGTGTTATGCAAAGGATTAGCGCACGGGTTACTCATTGATTTTGGATGACCCACATTTTTTTATGATTGAACATAGCTGTATTTCCTTATGCACGTTGACATATTTTTACTGAGCTGCATTTTTCACGATAGACAGTTTCTGTTGTATTGACTTGTATTTTATCATTTTCATTTTTATTCGGTGGATTGAAGATATGTTGATGCTGTTTGATGTTTCCTTTCACCTTAGTAGAAAAACATCAGAAAAACTTTTTAAAAAAATCTTTTTACATTCAGATGCATGAGAAACCATCTAAATTTTAAAAATGTAATTAGGGGGTCAAGGTGTTTGGTTAGGGTTAGGGTTCTCAGCTGCCATAATTCAGAAGGAGGGTGAAGGTGCGTGCGCGTATGCCCGCCCTCTCTTTTGGGGCGCCACTTTTTGGCTTCAGGCGTCCGGGCGCTTGGGCTGGGGAGTTGGCGGTTGGCGGCCCGATGGCGGCCTGACGTCGGGCAGTAAACCTGCAGAGATTCATGGGCCTGTCTGCGCCAACGGTGGCGTTTGCCAGCCGCCAAGAAAACACCTCATTAAAACCAAAAGGCCACCGTCTCTCTCCCTCCTTTCTTTTCCATCCCTCGCTTCATTCCTTTTGACTGCCGCGCAATATGTCATCTCGGTGATGACATCGCAGGCAGGCGAAGAGGGGGAAAAAAAACACCTTCGTTTGTTCGATTTGCGATGGTGACAGAGCTGTTCGTCTATTTGCGGCTGCCGTTGGAACTGGAATGCACAATACTGATGGGTAGGATTGTATATTAGACGCTACAAGTCTATCCACAGTATATGAGTCCATTACATGAGAACAGAAGACCTTTTGGAAAATGTGGATAAATTTGTGTTAGCGTTACCATCACAGTGACAAGTCTTAAGCTTTATGATTTTTTGCATCTTTATACAACACTGCTCTCTAATGGGGACAGATTCAAACATATAAAAGTGTTGTTCTGACTCTGCAGTTGGCCTGCAGGCACAGAACGATTTTCCTGTGATCCCAAAAGTATAAAATGATAAAAGAAAAACTTTCTGGAGGAGAAAGCATGGTTCAGACATGGTCAAAAAAAAATCTTGATTTTCAGCCTGTCTGCAGGCACGCAAAACAACTCCAAGGCTTTCTTCGATTTAGTCTGTGGCATCTGTCATGAAGCTGTAAAGGTATGTCGCAAGAATTATCTTTTTAAACAAAGTGACCTTACGAGACATTCCACATGGAATAGCTCCACATGTTGCTGGAATGGATGCTTCTTCTGTGCTTTCCTTCTTGCCAGTTTTATCTCAAATATAAAACTAAATCTATTGCATGTCTGCCTTCGATTGACAATGCATGTCGTACAACCTGTTGCCTTAAAAGTTTTTTTTTTTTTTTTTATTGGTTTCTTCAGGAATATACTCATTGTGCAGCTCTGTGTGATCTATTTGTAAACAATAGGAACAAAATTATCACCTGTGGTGCAAAGTCACACACAGCAATATAGCAACAGAATAAACAGACACAGCCATCTTCCAAAACATACATTTGAAAATAAAAACGCTGTATGAGATTATCAGCAAATATTGTAACTTGATACAATATTCAGTATCACAGTATCTATCATGCTAATCAGTATCATGATGGATCGTACTGTAATGTAAGTACCCATGCCATGCCCCTGTCAGTGATGGCTGGCTCCTTCTCTAATGGTTTCTGAGATAAATTTCTGAGCAAGGTCCTCATGGTTTCCTGATATATAAAATACCCTCTCAGTCTGGTCATTAAAAAGCTCTTTGATCGGGATGGTGATGTGTGCTCATTAGACATTGTAACGCTTTGGTGAGAGGATTTTGGAAAGTACAGTACTGTGTGACGTATATATATTTCTTTCAAGTGTGGGGCTGTCAAAATAAGACAAAATGAGGTCACAGTTATCATGGGAAAGTGTTTACACAGACGCATGGTTGCCAAGCAACCAACGCATGAGTTTGAGAGGGAATGACCTGCAACTTGTTCGCTTACTGTACACATGTGTGCAAATACACACACACACACACACACACACACGTGCGCGCACACACACAGACTTGCGCAGACACACGCACAGAAACACACAAACATAAACAGATGCATGCAGGCATGGCATGCACACACTTTTGAGTAACTAATTACACTGCAAAACTGCATCAAAAAGCAAGCAGACATGTTTCTGATCATGTTCCCATGGTCTATTTATTGCAAGGCAAAACTGAACTGAAATAATACATAAAACATTCATTATGTCACATACAGTTTTACTACATTATCTGACAATGCAGTCCTATGTATGCAATTCATACAAATCCATTAACATTAAGTAAGTAAAAAAAATACCACGGAATGCAACAAGTGTCACATGTATGACTTAATATGGTTTAAACATAATATCACAAAAAAATATTCATCCAAGTAAATATGTAAATTAGGTAAGGGGGAGGCACACATGCCAAAACACTGAGAAAGTTCAGTGAAGACCTTACAGTTGCTTTTGCTTTATTTTTATGCAGGACACATTTTATTATGAGAACCTTTTTACGCTACAGAACAGTGAATAAGTGTGCTGTTGCCCAGAACAAAGAGTCATCCCAAGATGTGAGCAGAAAGATGAGCAGATAGAAGACCTGGTTCAAAAATATATTTTAAATACTATAAGTCTTTAGATGCTGGTACAATTTGACAAAAAAACTTGCGTGACCCTGAGAATGTTCAGCGACAAAAAAAAAAAAATAAAAATCACTTGACAGAAAACATTTTTTTTTCTGACTATTGGTAAAAAAATAGACGTCTCATTTATAATGGTTGTTTACAACTGTAATAAAAGCACTTGATATGTTGAAATGTTTTCCTGAGGGAGTTTGTTTTTAGGTTGTAATGTTGATATTTACAGTAAAATTAAATGTGGGGTCATTCCCTGAGAGCAGTGGTAAGCCACCATCTGCAGTAAAGCTGAGGACCCAGCTTTCGGTTCTCAACCTCGGCACCGGAAATAATAGCGCCCCCTGTTGATATCTACGATTTTCGCTCAAAAACCAAGTTTCCCCATTGGGCTCCATTCACTTTTGACAGCAAAAATGAAATACTTCCACTCAAATATTGATGTTAACTCTATGCATTATATTAGGGGGAAAATAATCACTTATTATTTTTCCGAGGTAAATTATATATTTTTTCTACCACACAGACAAAGATATTCATTTTTAATTTATTATTTATTTTAGCCAATGTCTGTGCTATCCTTGTTGTACATGTGGATGTAGGCCTGTGACCAAGGACACAACTGAGCATGTCTGTTGAGCAAAAAAACGGTACTTCCTGGTTCTGACGTGCTCCCCATAGGTTTCTATTGGAGTCGCTGTCTCTACATATTATATACTCTAAGAGTAAAACTCCTACACTTGTGCCCTGCACTTACTCTCCATTTAATTGGTTAAAATAAGACATGCTTAGTTAATAAGCTGTAACATATTTATTACATATTTATACATCCCGAGAGTATACTGAGCAGATCTCTCTCAGCTCCAGTCTATGTTCCTATGTTATAATGCCAGTATGGGACAGCAGAAACCCAACAGCTTCATATTAGTTAATGTGAATTAATGCTTTGTAACTTGCCCAGAAGCAGATTTCTAACATAAATACAGAAATGATTCCATTTTCTTTTGGATATAGCAATCGTATATTCCGGCATTCAATGAAATCATTCAACAATTTGGAAATGCTTGACTTGGTGGACGTTCTGTTCTCAGGAAATTGTTTTTATAGGTCCGAGGCAAATTTACTTGCGGCATTCTAATGGAAATATAGCTCGCCGATTTCCCCCTCAGTTCAGTGGCTGATATACCGCTAACAGAAAAACACCTCTTCTGTATTTCTCTTCCCTCCCCAAGACTCACCCTGGTACAAATATATTAGTTTTCTCATTCGGATACTTCCAGATCAAACAGCAATTCTTTCATCAGTAAAAATGACATAAATCTCAGATTAGGCTCACAATTTGTTAATTTTTTTTTTTTTTTTTTTTTTTAAAGGATGTGCCTGTTACAGTTTCACAGGCACCTTAGCCGGGATTCAGAGTCAACCTCAGACAAGAGAAAATCGTGTAAAAATGGCTTGTCCTTCGACCGCAGTAAAGCTTTACACAGAATCACGGAACGTTCTAGATGCCGCCCATTCTCAGGGCCGCCCAACACTGTTCCTGGAGATCTTCCATCCCGTAGGTTTTCACTCCAACCCTAAAAAAGATAAATCTTATTCAACAGCTACAGATCTCGTTGAGCTGCTAATTAGCAGAACCAGGTGTGCCAAATTAGGGTTTCAAATGAAAACCTACAGGGTGGCAAATCTCCAGGAAACGGCAGCCCTGTTCCGGTTTATTCTGGATTACTGACAGAGTTTTCTGCTTGTTTCAAAAGGAGGCATTCACATGATGTCACATGGAAAAAGGGGGGGTGACATGGATAAAGCGCACATGTGCTTTAAACAAAGTCTGAATAAAAAAGCTCAAGTTAGCATATTACATTGAAGAGACGGAAACCTCAACACCTTGCAATTTCCCAAATCGCTGCTGATGAGGTGGATGAATCAGAGGCTGCCGACAGCTGAACAGGGAATGTTTTGGAATGTTACAGTCCTGGTTACCTGTTACCTGAATCTACATCAGGAGAACGCTCAAGCTGTAGCTTTACATTACATTACAGGCATTTAGCAGACGCTCTTATCCAGAGCGACTTACACAACTTTTACACAGCAGTTGCATTGCATCCATTTATCCAGCTGGATATGTACTGAATCAATTCAGGTTAAGTACCTTGCTCAAGGGTACAACGGCAGCGTCCTACCCAGGAATCGAACCTATGACCTTTCGAATACAAGCCCAGTTCCTTACCCACTGTGCTACACTGCCACCCCCTGAGCATCACCTCAGAATCAAAGCCCTGGGGGGCCCGTCTGGTTCTGTTCCAACTGAACTCTGAGGCGCACCGATGGAGCTGGCCGACGGAGGAGCTAAATGCTAAGCTAACCGTTAGCGATGCTAAAAACAAAGACAGGGAGAGATGAGGGAAAGATGATGGCCTATCGCTTTCAGCCTGGTTACAGACGAGATTGTTTTTTCAAACGGTGTCGGAGAACAGTGGCTGTCGGCTAATGTGGGGTATATGCTGTCCTGCAGAGGCACATGCACATGTGCCCACACAATCAAATATACAAGCCCTTATATCCACACACTCACACCTCGCCCTCCACTGAACCGGGCATGGAGTCCTCTAGCGTGTCTCTGTACGACATCATGAAGTGTGGATTGCCATGACGACAGGACGGTGCCCCAACTCCTGGTTATTTACAATGCCCACAGTCCTTCTCTCTGGGTTCATTTGGGGGGGGGGGGGGGGTCACCCTGACCTCAACTCCAAATCTGGGAGCTCCAGGGTCTCTGCGATATCCTCCAGCTCGTCCAACAGCTCCGAGAAGGAAGGCCTCCGAAAGGACTCCATCTGTCAATCAGTCAGTCAATCAAACAATCAGTCAATCAAACAAGCAACAAATCTATACTTAATTACCCTTACGACACAGCAGTATCAGTGTGCTTTTGCACCTGTACCAGACAGTTTTATCACTCACTCACTCACTCACGCACGCACTCACGCACTCACGCATTCACTCACTCACTCACTCACGCACTCACTCACTCACTCACACACTCACTCACTCACTCACTAAAGCACACACACACTCACTGATGCACTCATGCACTCACTCACACACTCACTCACTCACTCACTAAAGCACACACACACACACACACACACTCACTCACTCTTGCACTCACTCACTCACTCACTCACTAAAGCACACATACACACATTCACTCACTCACTCACTAAAGCACACACACACACACACACACACACTCACTCACTCACTCACTAAAGCACACACACACACATTCACTCATTCACTCCTTCATTCACTCACTCACTCACTAACACACAGACAGTCTGTAAACTCATTCGCCCACATCCCCTCACTCACTCACTGCTTCACTCACCATACAGCAGCTGGCTGCGAGCTCTATCACTCGCTGTGGGCACCCCGTCACCATCTCCTCAAACGCAGCCACGTCCAGCCCATAATCCTGACCAACACAAGAGACCTTCTGTTCAGCAAAGCCCAATGGCCAGCTGCAGCTACAGGCCTGCCCCATCACTGCAGCGCCCTCTGCTGGCTCTGAGGTGCATGCACTACCATCTAACTCAGAGGTGCACGACTCTGGTCCTGGAGGGCCGGTCTGCATGCTGGTTTTTGTTCCAACCGGTTACCTTAGTTTTAGTTTTCTGACAGCTCTATAAACTGTGCTGGTTAACTCCTGTGTCTGAGCTCCGTAAAATCCTTGGGATAAGCTTGCAGTTTGTGACTGTAGCTGGTGCTCACACAAATGACAGACGGATATATGATTGAGCAAATTAAATAATTAAGAGCAGAAGTTGGCACAAAATCCTGAAACAGATCGGCCCTTGTTGTGCAGTCCTGATCTAACTCCCTCACAGTCCCTCAGTCTATGAACTGCACTGCTGAGCTGATACAGGGGCACAGGCAGGGGGCAGGTGCCATTACTCAATCAGACAGGAAGTGCACTAATAAATATAATCCCGCCCCCTTTTGGGCATGCTTAGACCAATTATGCATCACCAATTATGACTCCTGCCTACAGACTGCACTGGAGTGGCATGTTATACCCAGCACATTCAAAACCAAAGTCTCACAGCACACACTTATGGCATGTAGATATATGCATTATTTTCTAATGATAACACATGATGAAGCCAAATGCTATGTACTGTATTTAGTAACAATCTGTGAAACTAATACATTATTTTATTTTCTGCAATTACAGAATTTCGTTTTTTTATATTGATGCCTCTACTTTCGTGTTACTCAAATCACAGTCTCTAGGGCTGAGAACTGCTGGTTTTCCACCCTCCCTTTGCCTGGGAGTCAGGTGTGAATCCAGTCTGGCCAATCAGTAGCACTAATTGTTCAGTTAATTACCTGGCAGAAAGGAAAACCAGGGCCGGATTTGGATTCGAGGGCCAGATTTGAGTACCCACAATCTATTTAAATTTAAATATCACTACCATAACTACATAATCCCGATTTCACATGCCCACGGAGAACCAGAGAAAGAAAGAGAGTTCATTCAGTGCGCTGGAAGAATCGCTGACAGGCAAGCTTATAACAGACCGGGAATAATTTTAGCACGTAGCACAGTATGTTCTTGATTATGCCAAGTCTGTTACTGGGCTTCAGAAAAGTACAGCATAATTATATTTCAATCAGCCAAAGGCAGCTATTACAGCAGAGACAGACAGACAGACAGACAGATAGATAGACAGACAGACAGATAGACAGATAGACAGATAGATAGATAGACAGGCATAGATAGACAGACAGACAGACAGACAGGCAGACAGACAGATAGATAGATAGACAGACAGATAGATAGACAGGACAGACAGACAGACAGGCAGACAGACAGACAGATAGACAGGCAGACAGACAGACAGACAGACAGACAGACAGACAGGCAGACAGACAGACAGACAGACAGACAGGCAGACAGACAGACAGACAGACAGGCAGATAGAAAGTAGAGCAAGCAGAAAGCAAGGGGATCAGCAGGGAACACACACGTTGTGTTTCCATGGCAGAGCCATGTGAGATGAGGGGCAGGCTTTACCTGGGTCCGTGGAAGTATTTCGGGGTCGGCCGGGATTTGGCCCAGGATCTCGCACAGCACAATCCCAAAGGAGAACACGTCCACCTGCGGGAGCCACAGGAAGGTCAGGCAATCGATCAATCAATCCATCAATCAATAAATCAGTCAATCAGTCAACCAACCAAATACTCAACCAGTCAACAAGCCAACAAACCGAATAACATTCAACCATAATTCAATAACCAATGATTCAATCAATCAACAAATGAACAAATATTTCAGTCAGTCAGCCCGTCAGTCAATCATTCAATGATCTTTTTTTGTAACCCTTGACAATAGAGTAGTCACAGAGTGTGTACATTTTGTTCCGTAAACAACTCTGGATAAGATCACGACTACACAATAAATTGTACTAAAATAATTAAATATTAAACAAGGAGATGAGAGAAAAAAATCAAGACATAAGACACAAAACATTAGACATTCCTTTTGAAATACATTTTCTCATGGAATTGCATATTCCAGATGAATGGGGCAGTAAAAAAAAAAAAAATAACTGGTAAATTCGGTCAAAGAAACACCTCGATTATTATTTGCCTCATATTTACATCATAGCAGGATCCGTGTGCTTTTGTACGCGCACCACTTTTTAATCCGTCTCACCCACTCACTCACTCACTCACCAAATCAAGAAACAAAGAACATTCAGCCTGTCGCCTCTTGACATACACGAAAATGGCCTCGGTGATTTGTGTGCGCTGTAATGATGCAGTGAACTGAAAAAGAACGGGTCCTAATGAAACCTACTAAACGATGCTGAACCAACACGCGGGATTGACAGCGAAGAATAACGACTCCTCCGGAGAACGTTCTGTTCCAAACGCGGCGATCCGAACGTGCGGAAGTGGCACTCTGCAATTCCCTCCCAGAACGAGTCTTTATTTTTTTTGGGGGGCTTTTTTCAGCTGTATTTGACAGATCAGTGTAGAGAGACAGGAAGAATTAGGAGGAGAGAGAGAGAGAGGGAGAGACGTGCGACAAAGGTCGGCGGTCGGACTCGAACCGCCGACGTCGCGACTCGCAATGAGCATGTGGAAAGCGCTCTATGGGCTACGCCACTGGAGGCCCCCTTTATTTCAGCTTTTAATGCTGCTTTTATTTCCTTCTTTAAAACCTACATACACCGCTGCAGTCATTGTGAAACCCACTGCCACTGCACACTCTAATAATAACCTGCTCAGCCAACCACTCTATGTTTTGTTATACAGTGACTTTTAAAGTCAGCGCGTTACACGTTGGATTCATTCATGACAGGAATTTTCAGAGGAAAATAAAATATTAAACCAAATAGTACTGTGCTCAGACTCGATCGGGAGCACCATCGCCAAAAATAAAGTAACGATCAAGGAACAGAGGATGAAATTCCTGGATAAAAAAGCAGGATTGCTTCCCCTGTCTAATAGTGGCATTTCACTATTTCTTTTTTTCTCAGAGCCTCAGGCACCAGCCCAGGACGCCATCGGAAGGGAGGAGAGGGAAAAGAGAGATGGAGAGGAGGAGAGAGAAGGACGGCGTGACACTCGCGAAGGGCTGCAATCAGACCGTGACCTCCTTTTCTTCAGCACCTCCCGAATCGTTATTCCATTTGGAAGCGTCAGAAATCGGAGCAGCTTCAGCCTTTTTTCACACGCAGCTTTCCCCAAATCGCCTTCGTGCCGCAGATTGCGGCTCGTCACGGCTCACGGCACCGCCGAACGGGCGAAGGCGGCGGGCGGCCATTTTAGAACACCGTCGGCAACGAATTTATAAAACGGTGAACGCCACCCCGCCATTCCTTGATTAGATTTTTTAATTAAGTTAAAACATTTTTTTAAAATTCGCTTTTGATTCCAATCCATGTAATTTATTTCCTCCAATGATTTTTTTTTCTTTCATTTTTAAACGTCTGCTTTATTTTCACTGTATGAGCCCTTACACTGTTTGCACGTGTGTTTATTCTTCTTCCTTCATTCATCCATTGTTCCTTGAGCATCCTAACTGAAGTGATGTCTAAATAAATAAACTTATATTGACTTTCATTTCAGGCCAGTGCCTTAGACTGAGGATGAGGAAGAGAAGCTCTACTGTGAAGGTGAATGATTGCTCCTTTGAGAAAGAGCTGACAGCCGGGGAAGGGGGGGGGCGTTGCTCTCTGTACCTTGCGGTCGTATGGTTCCCCCCTCAGCATTTCGGGGGCCATCCAGAAGGCGGAGCCAACGAGGGAGACAGCTTCCTCTGCGGGTCGTTGACGGGCAGGTCGGCCACCTCTCTTGCCAGCCCGAAATCCGCCACCAGAGCCTCCCGCCCCCTTGCTGACACCCTGATCAGGCAGTTCTGCACGGACAAGACAGAGACAGGACATCAGCCACATTTCCTGCGCTCTGATTGGCCCATGCTGCATCAGGAGCCTGACGTAGAAAAGTTCTGGTGAGGTATAGTGGAGAACGATGAGCATGAAGACAACAATGATGATGTTGATGATGGTGATTATTATTATTATTATTATTATTATTATGAAATATTACTGTTAATAATAATCATTAGTATATAATCATAAAGTAATAATCATTATCATCATTATCATCATAATAATAACATACATAAACATTTCTGTATCAGATAATCTTACTTACAAACACACACAGATATTTACTTCAATTGTTTTGCAGTAAAAACAGCAGTGCTGAAATATTAGCGGTCCCCTTTGTTGCCATCCAATCAACTCTCCAGTAGGGGGCAGTATGGCACAGCTTAAACCCCCCTGCAGTAGACAGACTCCGCTCTCCTCTGGGAGCGATAACATTAAGCAGAATGCAGCATCACTCCTGAATCCTGACCCATTTCTCTCTATGAGTGAATTAAAGCGCTGTTCTTTAATCACCTCACGCGGGCTAACAGCAGTGAGAATTGCAGGGGCACGCTGGTGGTGTCAGACTATGTGACCGTCAACGGGAAAAGAGGAAGAGGGGAAAGATACGCATGCGTTTTGTGTGCAAGGTGCTGGCTGAGCAGAGAAACGCTGAACTCAATTATTTATTTAAATGCTTCTCAGAAACTGGCTACGGCGGGTAAAAGAGCACCTGTTGGGCCTTCGTACCTGGCTCTCTTTCAGCCTCCTCACCTGATGAATTATTCAGACTGAAAGCTAATGAGCTATACAAAACCTGAAAGTGGCTTTTATAGTCTGTGTGTGTGTGTGTGAGTGTATATATCTGTATGTGTGTCTGTATGTGTGTGTATGTGTGCGTGTATATACATCTGTGTGTGCGGCGGTAGGTGTGTGTGTGCGTGCGTGCATGTGGGTGTGTGTGTGCATGTGCGTGTGTATATGTTACATGTTATACGTCATGTTATGTGTGTGTGTGTGTGTGCGTGTGTGTATATGTTACATGTTATATGTCATGTTGTGTGTGTGTGTGTGTGTGCGTGTGTGTATATGTTACATGTTATACGTCATGTTATGTGTGTGTGTGTGTGTGTGTGTGTGCGTGTGTATATGTTACATGTTATATGTCATGTTGTGTGTGTGTGTGTGTGTGCGTGTGTGTATATGTTACATGTTATACATCATGTTATGTGTGTGTGTGTGTGTGTGTGTGTGCATGTGCGTGTGCGTGTCTGTGTGTGTGTCTGTGTCTGTAGTCTGCACCATGGCCACGCCCGCAGGTTTACCTTAGAGTTGAGGTCCCTGTGGTAGATGTTCTTGTAGTGCAGGTAGATCATGCCTCGGGCGATGTCACAGGCCAGGTCCACCTTCTCTCTCCAGCTCAGCGACACGTCCTTCCTGGAGAGGAGTTCCTCCAGGCACCCGCCGTTCATGTACTGCGGGACAGAGCGGCAGTGAGACGCGTGACCCTGGCACCACGCCCCGCACCCCTGGCACCGCGCCCTTTGACCTCGCTCCACATTCCATGTGCCACGCGGCATTGATATCCCAACCTTTGAGCTGCTCTGGGCTCTGACTGGCTCACCTGCGAGTCTCCCCTGGCTTGGCCAGGCCTGACTCGCAAAAAGAGGTTTGAAAGCTCAAGGTGAACTCCTAGTAAAATTAAGCTTAAAATAATAATAATAATAATAATAATAATAATAATAATAATAATAATAATATTATAAAAAATAGGGTTTGGGCAGGTGAGTGGACAGGGGACTGCACGTACACTGATGACTGCTTGGCTACGCACAGGTGTACCTCAGACATGCTGAAAAACTCGTTCTGATTGGTGGACCTTCTCAGACACAGTTGGTTGCGATTGACAAGCAAAGCAGGATGGGTAGAATCGGAGTCCCCCCCCCTTTCCCCTTCCCCATACCTCTCTGAACTAATCAAGGAAGGCGATAAAAGAAGGTAACACACCTCTAGGATTGGGTACAGCTTTTCATCCTTCACGCAGATTCCAAGATACCTAAAACCAAAAAATAACAGATATGAACATCTTATAAACCTCGGAGAGATTCCAGAAGTGTCAGATTCTTTCTCTGCTGATGCCGTAAACCAGTCCTCCATAACAATACATATACATAAACCCAAAGGTTTTCACATTCAAAAGTAAATTCAAATTTATCATCTAACAGTAATTTCAACTTTTGGCTCACGTTGATCATAATACAAACTACATTTGACCCCGATTCATGCACTTCTCTTGTCATTGCAGGGTTAGAGTGTAAGCCAAATGTCAGTAATGTAACATGAGCTCACAAATGTATCTTTGTACGCTTAATGAGGTAATTTGATAACCCTTCCAAGGTTCCAAGACTGAAAAACTGCATGTCAAGTTATAGCATGCGCTAGCCTATTGAATGTCAGCATTATCATTTAATATATATTTCCCATGCTGTTTAACACATTTTTCAATATTGACACATTGACAATCAAACAATGTATTTCTGAATGATTTATGTTGTGAGAGCTTCATCAAGCACTTACTGCATATGTGTGCAATAGCCTTAAGGGTAATGGGTATTTTGTTTTGTAACTGTTTTTTGAAGCAAATACAAAACAGAATATCAGGTTCTAAAATACCGTTTTTTTCCAGAATATTCCGGTTCAAGCCCCCGCTAGAAGGTCAAAGCTTTTTGCTAAGCGAAACCAGGCAACGTCATTAATGACAAAGTCACAACGCTGGAGTCACAGCGCGCGGTCTGAGCCTCATATTTTATTAAGTGTGTGAGCGCGCCGATCATGACAACAGAGAAAGAAACGGGAGAACGGAGCGAAGCGACTGGCTGACGTTTTGAAAGGAGGCTTGCCTGACGATGTTGGGGTGCGAGAGCTTCTGGAGCAGACCGATCTCTCGCACGATGCTGCTCTGGTCCACGTCTTTCTTGTAGATCTTCACCACCATCGCCTTCCTCGTCGTGCAGTGCGTTACCTGGCCAGCAGGGGGCAGCGGTCACAGTCAAGGCCTATTCCACATTTTTCTGCCCATTTTCTGCCATTTCCCATAGTTATTTCATTTTATTGGCTGGACTGCAACAGCGGCGCCAGCCCTGCAAACGCGAATGTCTGTGACTGAGTGACTGAGTGAGTGATGAAGTTACACCATTGGTCGGCCGAGTTATGAAGTCACACCATTGGTCGGCCGGTCCAGCCATATACTAGGTTTTGACCTGGTCTTGTTTTTTTTCTACTGTATATACAAATGTTTTTCTTCCCACATCATTTTACAATAATCAATTTCATCTCCACACTCTGAAATCACAGGATCTACGGTGGTGTTTGTCCGTCTCACGCCCCACAGAGAAAAACATTTCCGTCTGGAAGGAGATAATCGCCATCTGCCTTCTAGCAGGCCGATCCGGTACGAAACAGGACTGTAAACTGAGATAAATAAATCAGTCTGGAGCACACAGATTTTCAGCTATGTATTGCAAACACGACTGCACGCACAACTCTTTTTCATTTTTGTGTCACAGGGGGGAGCATATTAAACTGGGGATTCGTAACTGTATTAGAGTTACATTTACGGAGGGGGTATATGATCCAAAGTACGACATGCAATAGCAAACCACTCAAAGCCAACACTGAAATATTGTTTTCCATTATGCACGGCGTCTTGCGTTCCTGTCGGCATGTGCTCGGCAGAATGACGTCAGAGCGTTGCAGAATCGCGGGCTGCATGCTCCAGCTGCAACCAGAACAATGCATGCCTCCTTTGATCCGTTCAAACGGCAGGCCTGAAAAAAAACACACCAGGCTGAAAAAAAAAAACGTACATGTGCACGCACGGTATCCAGGGCGAACCCTCGGTTTAAAGCGACCTTTCGGGACCCGAGTTCTATTGCGTCCACCCCCCCCCTCCCCCCCCCACCCCCCCCCGGGCCCGAGTGCATGCAGGGCCTCGCTCGAGCGAGGACAATGCGCCCAATCAGGAGGAGCCCTTGTGAGGGCAGACCGTATCGCACGCCGCATCGAGATGCCTATCGACGCACAGTTCCGCTCGAACGCTAACATGCTAACCAGAACCCGAGACGCAACGGGCACCTCCTGCATTATCACAAACAAGGACGCGTTTTCACCCGCTGCGATTCGGCCATCTTTAACCCTCTGGCTATTTTTATGACATCAGCAATGGAACGTTCGGTTAAGAAAATTCTAACCGCGTACAGTGCCGCGTTTGTGATCTCACACTTTATAGGGTCGATTAAAATGTCTGGCTCAACAACCCCATCAATTACGAAAGCACGGAACTTCAGCCCGGGGGGTTATAAAAAACGATCCTGGGGGACCCTGGTGTGCTGGGTTTTATTACAGACGTTCTCTTGATCGATGTGGCAGAAAACAGGTTTAACTTCTTTGACACTCTTTTGCTGAAACCAATCTCAGCCGCACGCAGGTTCGGCCTGTTGATTTAGATCCAGTGACCACGCGTCAACACTTTCATTTATTTCAGCCATCGGTCTATTTTATTATCCTTTTAAAAAATGAAAAAAGCAACCTCTGTGTAAAAGCAGGGCCCTCCGAACTGCTCCTGATCCAGGGACTCCCATCATAAGTAAAAGTAAAAAAAAAAAAAAAAAAAAAGCTGTGATCGGGAGAAACGAGGAGAATGTGGGGGGGGGGGGGGGGGGGGGGGGGGGTCAATGCAGACCCCCTACAGTACCTTTATGGAACCCCAGCGGAAAACTCTAGTTCTAAAGGAATCATTAGTCATGCGTCAGAAGAAAATTAAAGCATAAGGCTGATCTGTCTTGCTAAGTCATTGAAGACATAATGTGACGAAAAGAGAGTAAATCTTTCAGTAGACATAAAATGCATTAAAATTAAGAGCAATCAATATCTTGTTGAAATGCAGGGCTGGTAACTGTGGATGGAATGAAAAGCAGCGATACACAGGGGTCCCCCAGGACTGAGGGTGAGAACCCCTGTTTCACTGCTGAACACAAGTCACCTTTACAGATGACTCATCTGATGAAATAAGCAATAAGTGTAAGAAATTATTCCTTCAGCTAAGGGGCTCAGTGTAGAATGTGCCTAGATGTATCTGCTGTATAGCTGGAGTCACGTCACCTTCTGTTTTTATTGTCCGTTTTGAAAACACTTTAAAATCGCAGGGACATAGAATTTGTAGTTTGTAGAATCCCGCTGGATTTGTACTTCTTTACCGCAGATGCATTGCTCTACTGTCAGGAGGAGTTGTTGTTGTTGTTGCGGTTGTGGCCATGGGTAAACTCAGCCAGCCAGGCCATGTCTTGTGCACAGACATGGTGCAGTGTTTTCCTAGAAAGAGGATTAATTACAAAGAAAGCTTCCTGCGCAGTTTCCCCCGTCTGCCAGCCATTTGGATGGCTTCCACATGCAGAGCCGTGTACCTGACCCCGCCGGCTCGGCCATTTTGGTTCCGTGGAACGTAACACCGCTGAATGTTCCGGCTCGGCATTGTCTTCACTTTTTCCTTTTTTTTTTACATCGCAAGAAAGCCAAGCGTCTGGTCGAGCACAACACGCACCATTCAAATCGCCCCTTTAATGGCGAAGCGAGATGGCCTGAATGGCCTGTTCTCATTGTATATTCTCCGTTCTATTGCGTTAATGCGTTTCGCGTTGGGACATTTTGTGCTAAGTAACGTCAATGACTGAGATGGGAAATAATGCTAAGTATAAACAACCGTTGACAAGCGAGTGAAATACAATACCGTGTGTCCACAATACTTGATGTGATTTTCAAAGTAAGAATCGATGTTACGCAATAAAGCCCGAAGGACCTTAAATCAAATAGAGAAATGAAAAAAGCATGTGCTTTAACTGCAGCTGGAATATGTATTGCGGAAATACATAATGTCATAATAATGTCATTTATTCACGTTATGTATGTAATATGTGACATTAATATGAATTTTAGTGATATGCGAGTGCAAACAAACCGGTTGTCCTTAGGACAGGGATGCTAGTCAAAATACCAAAGAACATTGGATTTCATCTCACTAAATGAAAGAAAGAAAGTGTCAGCCTGTGTGGAAGACTATACTATAGCAAAGACAAATATGTCAAAATGTGTCAATATGTAACAGAACAGTGAGCATACAGTATTTGGAGATACAATGCTGCAGTCCATTCTTGGATGTAATATTAATGGGCATTACTTGAATGAAGAACAGTAAAAATACCGCCAACTGCTTTCAAAAAACTACAGAATGCTCACCTGCCCCATTCAAAAAAATAAGGTCAAAACACAGGTGATGTTCAGTGTCAAACCAACAGTTTACTTGACTTCATTCCTATAGGACTGGAGCCATATCAGTCGCAGGTGTTTGATGTCTAAACTGGGTGTTTGTTTTCAGGTAAAAGAACAAAAAAGCCTTTGGCTCCCCAGGCCAGTGCTGACTAGCCCCTGGTGAACAGTCTAATGAGAGTTGAATTAACACTGAACTGAGTGTTTCTGCATGTCGTTGCGGAATTTATGTTCAGTTGTTATTATTGATGTATTTTGTGCCTTTAACGTGCTTTTATCTTCTAGCCCACCCACCCTTCCCTTAAGTGGCTTTCCTTGCCTGTCAGGCCGCCATTGTAAACAAGAATTTGTTCTTAACGACTTGCCCGGTGAAATAAAGGTGCAATAAATAAATTAAATAAATACCTTGTAGACCTTGGAGGAGAAGCCGCTTCCGATGCGTTCAGCGCTGAAGTTTTCCCAGAATTCCAGTTTGCGGACGGTGGCGCGGAGCATTTGCCAGCGGTCGGCCTGGCAGTAGGAGTCCGTGGACTCGCCCAACGGGGTGGGGCTGCTGGGCTCTGAGGACGAGTCTGCCTCCGAGGACGACGAGTCCGCTTCCGTGTCCACGCTGACGTCCACTGAGCACGTCCTGGAGAGCTCACCTGTGGGCAGTACACAGACCTGGGGTCAGCCACTTCACCTCTCTCTCTCCCCTCCTTTATTACACTCTGAGGCTCTCACTGACCTGGGGTCAGCCACTTCACCTCTCTCTCTCCCCTCCTTTATTACACTCTGAGGCTCTCACTGACCTGGGGTCAGCCACTTCACCTCTCTCTCTCCCCTCCTTTATTACACTCTGAGGCTCTCACTGATCTGGGGTCAGCCACTTCACCTCTCTCTCTTCCCTCCTTTATTACACTCTGAGGCTCTCACTGATCTGGGGTCAGTCACCTGCTCTCTCTCACCCTATACTCCTTTATTACACTCTGAGGCTCTCGCTGACCTGGGGTCAGTCACTTTACCTCTCTCTCTTCCCTACTTTATTACACTGAGGCTCTCGCTGACCTGGGGTCAGTCACTTTACCTCTCTCTCTTCCCTACTTTATTACACTGAGGCTCTCACTGATCTGGGGTCAGTCACCTGCTCTCTCTCACCCTATACTCCTTTATTACACTCTGAGGCTCTCGCTGACCTGGGGTCAGCCACTTTACCTCTTTCTCTCTCACTCCTTTATTAGTCCATAGGACACTCACTGACCTGGGATCAGTCCTCGCTCAGCTCAGCTCACACTCCATGACTGTCACTGATCTGGGGTCAGTCACCTGCTCTCTTTCACCTGTGATCATTGCTCTCTCTTTATTTTTTACTGATTTAATTTTACTCACATTGCCTCTGTTTCTGTCCTAATGGGGTCCAGAAACAAAGCTTAAAAGAGGTGCAGCAAAGGAGGTGACAGTCTACCATTTATTTTTATTTAAATATTCGCGACCAACATATGTTGGCACTGAACATATCCAATTTCCACCCTAATTCTGAATGTCCAATGAACTACTGCAATGACAGCTGCCCTCATACGCGATCCCCACTGCCGCATCAGGGGAGTTGAGACGACTGCGCTTCCCCTCCGAAACACACGGGGGCGCCAGCCTGCTTATTTCCACACCGTGGCCCACAGACAAGCTCACACAGAGCTGGGTCCGGAAAGACATCTCATACGCGGCTTTGACATGCAGCCCACAGGCACCCGACTGACCGACATGGGTTGCTAAGAGTGACGAAATGCAGATCGACTGAACCGACCACCTTCCACACCTATATCCTTGGCCAACGCAAATCAGCAATGCCCATCTGGGGCGACATAGCTCAGGAGGTAAGAGCGACTGTCTGGCAATTGCTGGAGGGTTCCCGGTTGGATCCCCCGCCCTGGGTGTGTCGAAGTGTCCTGAGCAAGACACCTAACCCCTAATTGCTCCCAACGAGCTGATTGGTACCTTGCACGGCAGCCTTTCACCGTTGGTGTGTGAGTGTGTGTGTGTGTGTGAATGGGTGAATGAGAGGCATAAATTGTAAAGCGCTTTGGATAAAGGCGCTATATAAATGCAGTCCATTGACCATTTACCGATCACACAATTACTGGCCACGATCCGGATTCGACCTGAGACCGTGGGGCTCGTCCATCGACCACAGCGTGGTGCCTTAACCGAATGAGCCGCCAGCAGCCCACAGGATCCACCACTTGTGACAGCACTCAACTCTGGGGTAAGTGCCATTGTGGAGCACTGGCACAGAGATGAGCCTTCATTAAAAGCAGTCATCTCCTTCAGGTTATAATCAAGGGGCGATGAGTATCCCTTCATCAGTTATTATGGCTCTGTGCAAAATACGTAGTCTGAAAGTGCACTACTGAAGGGAAAATGAACTGAAATAATTGTCTTGTTTGTTACTGTCTCATCTAAATCCACTCAAAGGACCAAGGAAGTCTGCCAGAAAAGAAAAGAAAAAACGACAAAGATCCATGACATCAGGGATAAGAGTCAGCATGCAGACAAGAGAGAGAGAGACAATGTCAATGCCGTTCTTCAAAATTAATAATATAAAACAAAACAAACCAATACCAAGCAGTTCAATTGCTGAATTGTAAAACAACTGATCTCCAGTGGATCATTTTAAAAACACATCAAAAACAACATTTTTCTGAAGAACTGATATTTCCAGAATGACTGTATGAAAATGAAGTGTCATTATTTTAACAATGACTGAGGGATTGTATCAGCACAGCTATATGAAGATAAGAGAGAATAAATGCTCTCCCATAAATTAAAGGTAATCAAATGATATGCAAGCTCCAGTGTAAAAGCAGGTTTAAGATGCAGCCATAAAACCCTGGAGAAGATAAAATCTCAGGTTCAGCAGAGCAAGGTATCTGAGCAGATCCTTTAACACTGACCCAGAACAGAGAATCCACAGCCATAGATGCACAACTTCGTGTTCTTAACTTGTAAGTATCCATGCTGTCAACGGCAGACCATTTCTGTACCATCGGAAAATTCATGAAGGAAACATGACCCAGTACAGTACTGTGGAACGCTGGAGGGGAGTATCAGATAGGTCTATAGAATCGGTGCCCAGAGGCTGTGGATTTGGTTTGCTGTGTGCTGAACTCTGGGACTTTGAGCTGGTTTTTCCCACAAGAGATGTTTTCCTCTCGGCCGATGAAAGGACCACCGACGCTTTGAGCCAATGACACCCCCCCCTCCCATGTCGTAAATCACAGACGCAGCAGCTGGAGCAGATTCAATGGCCTCTTGGTCTTCTGAGGAGGAAGAGGAAGTGGGGGGGAAGCGTTTGTACTCGCAGCGACATGGCGGCCGGCAGCTCGCGGGGGGGGGGGGGGGGGGGGGGCCAGGTTGGGCGCGACAGAAAGCGCAAATTCTCACACCTGCCCCAGAGAGAGGGGGGGCGGGGGGGGGGGGGCACACTGAGGGCGTCATCCCCGCGCTTTGCGAGCACACCTGACTTTCGGCACGTCAGTGACACGGGGGTCGTGGCAGAGGGGGCATCCGGGATGGATCCCGAGTGGAAACAAATGGGCGGCTGTCCCAAAACGACCCCGGAGGTCCCTGCACGTGCGCATGGGCTTCACCTCCACCCTGCAGTGTTTATTTACTGAGAGCTCTGGTTTTTCTTGGCGTTGATGACCTGGAACATCAAAGCTAGAGAGAGGGAATGTGACAGACTGTGGAAACCCAGAGGTATTCACTCTTGGCCTTGGTGAACTTGCAGGGCAGCTGGTTTTTTTGCTTTTACCGAGCCAAGAAAGCAGGTGAGGGGAATCCTGTACTCGGTTGTTTAAATCAATCAATGAAGTGCCGAGTAAACCTTGGATCCCCAAGGCTGAGGGAATTCCACCGGTGTTAGCCAATCAGATGTACAAGGCCGGTTAGTAGACCGCCAGCCTGCTCTTGGTTCACTGCATTCTCTTGTTGTCACGGCGATTCCCTTCCCCTGCTGTGACACGTCGGCCTTCATACATAACAATTTAAAGCCTCGCTCATTTTTTTTATTTTCACCATAGTAAATTTCAAGCCATCAAATATGACAAATGGAAGGACAAACAAAAAAGAAACGGGAGAAAAGCTCAGTTTTTCTGGAAGTGGTCTGTGACACAAACATGGCATTTGTCTATCCAGAAATGACAATCTATTTGGACTGTGTCTTCAGGATAAATCGGTTAGCTGGTTGATGAATAGTCTTATCATTCTTGGGAGATTATTTATTATTTTTTTTTTTTACAAACCTAGAACCATTAAAACCCTACCAAATATTATTGTGCTTTAAAATGAGCCTTGCTTGTACTTCATGTATTTAGAAAAAAGAAAAGAACAAAAATGCTACCAATCTATTGAACATGTGACTCCATTTTGCTTAACTTTAAAATGCCCTTGCCCTTAAGTGACTGTTAAAATATTATTTTGCATTATTTTGTTTGATCCTTTTATATTTGTATTTGATTGCCTTGATGTTTTTTATAATGTACTCTTTATTTTTCCAATAAAAGAATCAACGTGCATTTTTTATGCCAAGAGTATATTTTCTTTGCTATCTATTGTTTAGTTTTTCAGTCAGAAAGACTAAAACACATGTGTCAAAATAATAATAATAATAATCATAATCATAATCATAATAATAATAATAATAATAATTGCAAATCATTAACCCAGTATTACAATTTGTGATACTAATTATAAATGGCTGCATATGCTCAGTATGGTATGCCTCTGTCCCTGTCAGAAGTCTCAGCAAGGTAAGGCAATTACTTTTGATTGAATCATCATTAAAAACTGATTCTGTGTTCCACAATGATTTTAAATCTGAATATACACAAGGTAGAAAGGGGTGCAGTTTGAGTGGGTACGAGAGCAGGGTCTCTTTGGAAACGGTCCACTCAGTTATTTAATCTTTAAAAATATCACTAAGGCACGCTTCTCGTGTTAGCGAGCTAAAACGCCTTAATTGATATGGAAAGTATACCTAGGAGATTGTTTAAAATATGCTGCAGGATTATATTAAGGCTTTCAGGGCCTCCGTGAAGGTACGATACAACATGCAAAACCAGCGTGTGCAAATGGCAACGCGGTAATGACAATCAACAGGTGTGAGGCAATCGGGAGTGTACACGGGAACATTCCGTGCTCGCAAACACCTCACCGTGCGCCCTGTTCCCCCCTCGTTCAGAGTCAGAAGAGTGTTAAGCCTGCGTTACGCGTGCTCATCGGCCTCCTGAAGCCCTGTGAGCATCGGCCCTTACGTGTCGCAACTCTTGATTGGATGATCTCTTCCTGTCAAAAACTAATTCTCCGCGGGTCACCCTGTCTCCCCGAGCGGGGGCCACTGACGGTTGAGTGACGGACAATGCTGGCTCCGCCCACTGAGGTGACTACCTGAGCCGTGCTAAAAGACGCGGATCAAACGTAATCTGCTGCGAAAACAAACAAAACAAAACAAAAAAAAAAAAACACTTCTGAGAACTCGCACAAAGGACTGCGAGCCTGTCTCAGCTCGCCGGTTTTGCCCAAACCCAAAACGTAATCACCGCTGGCGCGGAACCAGGCAGACACAGGAACAGGACCCAGTCTCTCTGCGGGGCGAGCGAATGACCGAGAGAGACACGGGATGAATGAGTGAATCAGTGAGATCATACAGCGAATGATTAAAAGAGTGAGTGAGGGATAACAACTATGTAATGAGGCGAGTGAGTGAGTGAGTGAGTGAGTTACAGAGATAGGAATTGAAATGAATGAATGAATGTGGATGAGATATGTAGAGAGCGGACTGAGTGAGTGAGTGAGTGAGTGAGTGAGTGAGGGAAATTAAAGGAATGAGCGAGTGAATGCATGAGGTGTGTTGTAAGTGAAAGAGTGAGTGAACGAATACGGGGATGAGAAAGACACGCAATGAACAAGTGAGCGAACGAGTGCTTGAGTGAGTCACCAGAGGGAGTTAATGAGAGCATGAGTTAATAAGCAAATGGAACATACTTCTTTAGGGTGAGAATGAACATCACTAAGTTTTCATGTCTCCCCCGTGGCGACAGGCCATTAGCGCTGGTCTGTACCGGTGGCACTAACAGCCAGGTCATGTGCTCCATTTTAATCCCATCCTCTCTCTTGGAGGGCTTCCTCACAGGCCAATCAGAATGGCCCGCCAGTGTAGGATCGTCTGACCCATTAGCCCCGCCTACAAGGGCAATCTCCAAGTAAGTAACTGCATTTGGACTTCAATCACCACAGCCACCACCTGAGGAAATATGACCTTGAAACCCTGACCTATGAAATATTACCATTTCATCATAAGCACACGCGACCAGATAGGAGAAAGGCCAGCCAGCTACAATCTCTTTTATTACTCGTTTAAGAAAAAAAAAAAAAGATGTTAATTAAATTACTCGGACGCTGAGCTTAAAGTGCGTGCGGAAGCTAAGCGACAGAAATGAGCCATTAAGGATGGTAATGTATGAGGCCACCAGTGGCGAGAACAGAAATTTAATAGACAATAATGGTTTTCTGAGGCTCGTTTCATAAAGCCTGTGTTCACGCTACGGAACTGTTCTGGCAAAGCGTACTCATTCATGCAGAACTAAACCAATCGGGATTTACAGTGTTGGACACACTATCAGAACGGCTGCTGCACACAGTAAAATGTTTGGCCTTAAATCAACTCAAACACTGTCTATATGGGAATTAATAAGAGAATAAAATACACTTGAGAACATTTTACTCTGATAGAATATATTTGGATTCACATAAATACTGTTATAGCTGAATTAACACAGAGCATTTTATAGCACAGGTTAGAACTTGGCAAGGATCTTAAAATGAATTATACAAAGGATAGATTATTAAAAGAGGCATTTCTTTTTGCTTTGCAACAGGACATGGGGCTCTGTGGTTTGCTCACTTCTTTAGACTGTTCGCTCAAGATGAGATAAGGTCATGGAATACATCTGAATAACACTACATCACTACATGCAGTAGTGTGTGTGTGTGTGTGTGTGGGTATGTGTATGTGAGAGAGAGACAGAGAGTGTGTGTGTGTGTGCATGTGCATATGTGTGTGTGAGAGAGAGAGAGAGAGAGAGAGAGAGACAGAGACGGGGTGACAGACAGATGCAAACACAATGCACAATGGAAAGCCATTAAGGTTTGCATCACGTTTAAACTTGGCAGGTTGGAGCAGGCACCCGCAATCACAGGGTGAGGCCTAGGAGTCACACACAGAGAAAGAGCCTGTAGTTTTACAGCAGGGATTCCACCTTTGTATTCCACCAAAAGAACAGGACAAAAGCAGCCTTGTAAGGACACACTACAAACACATCATTACAAGCATAAACACCTTTGTGCTATCCATTACTGCCAGGGGCGTTTCAAAACCCCATATCACAACGTGCCACACCTTCCTCGGTGTTTTACATGGCCTTATGATCTTAGAAAGCTCCTGGAGTGAAGACGCAGTGTATCCGATATGAAGACACGAGCATTCTTTACACCACTTTTAACGGATTGTCTGAAGCCCAGTACGCTTACCCTGTAGCACAGGAAGCAAACGGGAAAAAACGAAACAATAAATGAAGTAAATGACGTGACGTCCCCGAGTTGTGAATATTTCAGAGTGTGATATAAGATCTCTCTAGTGAGCCACTTCAGCACCATTGTGGGTCTGTAACACAATCTGGTTTGTTTCTGTTACAGTAGCTGTCCCAGAGCTCTAGGTCAAGACCCACTGTGTGTATGTGTGTACATGTGTGTACTGTATCTGTGTCGTGTGTGTAAGTGTATGTATGCATTTTGTGTGAGTGTGTGCGTGTGTGTGTTCATTTTGTGTATGTGTGTGCGCATTTTGTGAGTGTGCGTGTGTGTGTACATTTTGTGTATGTGTGTGCGCATTTTGTGAGTGTGCGTGTGTGTGTACATTTTGCGTAAGAGTGTGTGTGTGTGTGTGTGTGTGTGTGTGTGCATTTTGCGTAGAGAGAGAGAGAGACAGAGAGAGAGAGTGTGTGTTTCAAATGGTTCAGGTCACCTCTAATTAAGAAAGAAAATAAAACAAACAAGCTCAATCCCTGACTCATATACAAAGCTTCCTTACAGTATTAGTACTCCACCCAATGCATCAGACATTCTTGTGTTCTGTTTCACACCTGAGCATCACCTGTGAGGTGAGGTGAGGCGCACTCAGCCAGGATCAGATTCATGGGAAACGTGTTTTTTTCATCTGCGCACGACCTCCGCAGCTACAGCCACAAAAAGATCCCTGTCCTGAGTGACTGATGCGCTCCTGCACTTCCCACCACTCACGGTCGTCTGGCACCGAGGCGGTGTCCTGTGTTTGCGGTAATTACAACACAAAGAACTGTGTCTGTCCAAAACCCCGACGGATGACGAAATCCTGTCTCGGCAACCAGAGCAGCAAAAAAATAAATAAATAAAGAAAGAAAGAAAGAAAAACACCATGCAAACAGGGATATTTTCTGTTTCGGAAGGTTGACAGACCTTCTCCATGCAGCAGGAAGAGAAGTCAACCAGATGCATACAGGTCGAGTTTCCAAAAAAAAATGTAAAAAAATAAACACTGAGAAGCACAAACTCGGCTCAGCTAATCTTCACGGCCCTGCTAAATTCCACGTTCTGTTGACTCATCGCACTTATGTCTGTGACAGAGACTGGCGCAGCATCTATTCATCAGCACGGCTTCTCTCTGAGCGCAAATACTCATCGTTTTTTTAAAAACTAAACAGAGTCCCCAGATTGTCTTTTTTTAAATGGTTTATCTGCTTCTTCAGTTGTGGAGTAAACCTAGAAAGACACCCTAGCTAAAACAGTACATAACAACATTCGGGGATGTGCTTTACTTTACATTAAATGTGGAATAAGCTCCTCCTGAACTGAGCTCACTGATTCAACCCACAACAAGTCAGGGTTTCCCCTACGATTGTACCATGAATTACAATTAAAATTGAAACAAACTCTATGTTTGTACTATATTATTTTAAAAAGAGTATGCAAGTTTTCGCATTTCATGATCAATCAGGCCCTTATTTCGTGAAGTACGTACTGCTCCACAATAATTCATCCTGTACATTTCCACTGTAAATTCCCCTGTACGTTTATGCATCACAAATATTCATCAAAATATTCCACCGGGGCTGGTCAAATAACTCAAATGACTGTTGTGTAAAACTTGACCTGAGAACAAGATCAGAAACTAGATAAACTGCATTTTCTGCATAGCCAGGTTAGACGGAACTGTGCTGAGAGGTATGTGCATTTTCTGAGCTGCTTTCCAGAGAGTTTGCATATAAAAGTGAAACCTTTTCTGAAAGTGAAACCTGGTTCATGTGGGGTATCGTACTGGGTAAAATGTGTTTGTATGCGTCTATGTACATGTGTGTGTGTGTGGTCTTTTTTTTGGGGGGGGGGGGGGGCTGGATGGATGGGGGGGGGGGTGAATACATGAACTTGAGCTTGGCAGAACGTGGAGGTGTTTTGCAATGCTACACCTTAAGCGCAGAGAAACCCAACACTCCGGTGAAACACACCTGACCTCCCGCTGCGATCGCCATGACATCACCTGGCCTGTTCACACACGCTGCGGATCGAACCCTGATGCCCCAATTCCCCCCCCCCCCAAACTCCCCAAACAGCTCACTGCCCCCCTTATGATGGAAATGGAACCAGAGACCAAGACACCCAGCTTCCTGAATAAATATAAAATTATTGTTTAAAATGAACGAGGGATGGCCAAGCAAGCCAATGTCTTTATATGACAAACCCCGCAGCTTCAGAGTAAAGACTGTGTTCATCCCAATGCCCCTAAGCAGCAAACAAATATTTAAAATACATTAAATGTATACTATAAACAGCAAAATTAAATAATAAACTATAAACTAACTATAAATAATTTTGCAAAATGCAAATATTTACATTTTCTGACCTTCCTATTAGCATAAAAACGGAAAACGGGTTGATGTCATACTGGCTGAAACCCGCCGCCTGGCATCTTGCCCCAGTAAGCAACCGCTGAGCCGGCTGTTTGTTCTGAGAATTTCATGGCAACACTGTCTGTAAAAAAAACGTACAGTACAAGCCTGGGGACTAAATTAAAATGCAAAAGTTTACTTGAACACACGATACTTCTTCCACACCAGAGGCCACGATTGATCTTGCGATGGCGACGGAAACTAATATATTTGTTGGACATCTTTCAAGCTGTCGTCTGAGCGGGACTCTCAGTTTAGTCCGTGCGCAAATGCATCAAGTTCAGCCTCACACAACTTCCACGTCATGGGAAATGAGAGAAAACCACTTATTCGTTTGTGAAAGCAAAATTAATCAAAGCCAAAAAAGAAAAGAAAAAAAAGTTCAACTTTAATGGCCTGGCCCATAAATGAATTAGAGAGATATTAACTGACCGTAGTTATTTTTAGGACAAGCAAGTTTTATATGTACAGAAGACATTTATACAAACAAAGAAGACAAATAGCCCACACCTGCTGGAAGTATATAACAGTATATAATTTATAAGTATTTAAATATATAACATACTTATATTATACGTATATAATATAAGTACATAATTTCACAGCCCTGTGCTAATGTCATAAAAAAGCTAATGCTAATGAGAAAGTTTAGGAAGTATGCTTTTGTGAAGGAACAGAATTATTCAATCACTTACTCCATTGGTTCAGCAAACTATTCATGTGCATCTTGAAGGCTTGTGGGACTTCCTCCGCGAAGGAAACAGCAGCCGGGCGAGCCGAGGGCAGGGGTCTCTATCCTGGAGCTGAGGGGAAGATCCGTGAATAGCAATTAGCGGACTGCAAGTAGCAGACACCACAAAGAAGCATCACACACACACACACACACACACACACACACAACACACACACACACATCGGATTCGCACACAAGTATTGTGTTCTCAAATTTAACTCCCCAACACGAATACAGACATGGCTGAAAAGTATGTAACCTCTTCCCGTTGTGATACTGCAACGCAATTTAATTTACCTGTCAAGGTTAACGACTGTCAAGGCAAAACTCAGAAACATCGTCCTGGATTAAAGTTTGTCGGTCAATTAAACAAACTGGGACGAACAGCTGATCACCTTCACCCATCACACCGGACGTCAGCCGACAAGACTGAACAAAAGTGTATCTATGGGTGAATAATATGAGTAATTTTTTAACATAGGCTATAACATTTCGCACCTCATTCACGATTATGTTACACTCGCCTTCTAGGTTAAACGTACACGCGCTAGTCCAAATGCTTTGAAAATACGGAGCTCCAGAAAAATGGGAAACTTTATATGTTTTTAGGCTACGTCTCCTCATTTTCACACTGTGGTAAGTTCGCGTGTTTGGTAGAACACAGACCTATGGTTACATTACTCATCTTCCTCGGGGCAGTATAAACATTAGTCGAATTTCCAGTCTCGGATCACCTAGCCTACATTTTTGCGCTGTACGATGAAATCATGACCTTATCACATTATAAGCTACAAAGAAAATACTGGTTGCACATTAGGATACAGTGTATAGCATATAAAACCATCAAAGATGGCCTACAGGCCAGGTTAAAAATAAACGGATCAAAAAACTAGCATAAAAACTGATGTTATGAAGCTTTTAAATACAAAAAGCACGCATCGTGACAGGTGAAATAATTCCATTTAGATTTATATTATGAAACGAAAATCGTGATTACTTATCCATCGAAAATTTAAGTATTAACAAGTGTTTGGAAAGTTTCTAACGGGGATAGGAAGATGAAGAAAAATAACAAAAATAACTATAAACAACTTGATTTCCATTTGTCCCTTGGCCACAGTTAGGCTAACTGTAGACATCAAAACATAACCTAATTCAAATATATTTAGAGATAATATAATAATAATAATAATAATAATAATAATAATAATAATAAATAATAATAATAATAATAATACATTAATGACTAAATAAACACATCATATAATAATAATAGTAGTAGGCTAGTGGTAGTAAACGTACGTGCAGTCGTCGTTCTGGATGGCACAACCAATTAACCAGTCACTCGTCTCTTCTATGGAAAATAAGAATATGCAGCCTCGTGTGACTGCTCTCCTAAAACCATCGGCATATAGCACGGGCACTGTATTCCTCTGTGTAAAGTCGTAGCAGGCCACTGTTGACAACACGTCTCCGTCTCGCGGTCTGAAGTCTCTCTCTTACACACTCCCGTCTGTCAGTGCACCCGCCTCTTTAATGTCAGGCGCCCCTGACAGTACTAGTTGTTGGCCATTGTGCTATAGGGCGGGCTGGTTTTGAACAGTCTGTCGGTATGCATGTTTGCACAGTTGTCTAAGGAACACCTCATTACGATTACAAATTGCAAACCGCGGTTTGCTCATCCCACTTTCCTCTCAATTTCTCACAGTCAAGCCAAGCCAAGACCAATGGCAGAGTTGCCCGGGATATGTGTACATGGATGTATAAGTTTGTGTGTGTTTAATTAAGGTTTTCTTGACATAGCCTGTGTACACGTAGGCTACGTGCACACCGTGCACATATATCACCGTGTGATAGTTTCACTTTGCATTTATTAAAGAGGGAGCGGCTTTTAATAGGAATGATCTGGAAGACTCGCCGCATGAAATGCATGCCCGTGTTTGTTTCTGATGGTGCAGCATTTCTGGTATTCGGTTATTTCCTCATACAAGGGATTGGCACCATGACATGATTTACAGTAAAATTCCCAGTGTATATCCTGCTGAAAACTCCATCTTGAACCTGTCTAAACTGGTCAAGCTGGTTTAAGATGTGTTTTTCACACTTTAGACTGGTCAACCAGCTGTTCACCAGCTGACCAGCGTACCGTATGTAGTCTGCTAGTCCAACAGTTGACCGCCAGCTTACTCTGCCAGTTTAACCAGCTTTGACTTGCCACAGATCAGCTACGACCAGCTAGAAGCGTCAAAAACACATCTTAAACCAGTTTATAATCCCAGCTGGTTATAGCAGGGTAATCAACTAAAAAAAAAGAGTTTATATGAGTGCAGTAGGGGCTAAATGTACTCAGTACAAGTAAAATACTCAATATATATTTTGTGTTGTGTATTTTCAACTCAGCACTTAGCTACATTGATATTTTGGTTGTAAACTTCATGTGCATTTGGTGGCAGCTGTCTTGCAGCAGACAGAGCATGGCTGCCAGGTCTATGTGGCCGAAGTGGCCAATTTTCTGAGCAAAGCTTGCCAAAGTCTTTATTGAACCTGCCCAAAATGTGTGTGTCAGCAAGGGGTGGTGAGCCAAACCGTGTGACATTCCTGAATGTTTGCGGCTCTGGCGAGCTTTTCCAGAGAACAATGCGCTCATGTGCAGGGACAACGTTAGCCTTTCTGCCAACCTGGGCACGACAGCGAACAGGCGAGTGGAAGGTTGCGATTGCAGACTGGGGGAGGGAGGAGGGGTGGTGATTGTGAACAGGGCGGCAGTGTGAGTAAGGAACTGGGCTTGTGACCAAAAGGTCATAGGTTCGATTCCTGGGTAGGACGCTGCCGTTTGTACCCTTGAGCAAGGTGCTTAACCTGAATTACTTCATATAATAAAGAATTACTACTTTATTATATATCCAGCTGTATAAATGGATACAATGTAAAATGCTACAGTATGTAAAAGGTTGTGTTAGTCGCTCTGGGTAAGAACGTCTGCTAAATGCCTGTAATGTAATGTGAATCAGGAGGGATTTCGCTGACTATCATGAACACAGCACATGGGCATTTTCCCCCTCAAGGCCCAGAGAAAAAGGTGGCTGGATGGCGTGAGAGAAGAATCTGAGACACATCTGCATTTATAAGAGGAAGAAATCAGACAGAGAGGACAGGGAGCGAGTGGGTGTAGAGAGGAAGGGGAGGGCTATATGTTTCCCATAAATAGTGAAGCGTTGCCGTAAGAATATTTGATAGAGAATGAGTGGGCCCCCGCTATAGATTCAGGAGAGCACAGACAAGGACACACTCTCTTCCAAAGTATGTCATATCAAGTAGCACTTTTTATCACACCGCAGCTCACAAGTCACATTATGGTATTTCTTTTATATCTTTTTTGGACTGCAACAGTGGGGCCAGCCCTATAAACGTGAATGTCTGTGACTGAGTGACTGAGTGAGTGATGAAGTTACACCGCGCATGTCTGTGACTGACTGAGTGAGTGATGAAGTTACACCATTGGTTGGGCGGTCAGGTCCAGCCACATACTAGATTTTGACCCGGTCTGGTTTGTATTACACTCATGTCTGTCTCAAGGCATAGCAGGTATATAGTTACTGGTATTGTGAAACAGTGAATGACACCGCAAAGGAAGTTAAAGAGCAGCATCTCTCTCTCCAAGTCAGTAACAAGATAACTGCAAAAATGGAAGCTAAACTCACTGTTTTTAAGGGAGCCTGAACTCCAGACATAATCTCTGTTATGGCGCCATCTGGTGGGCAACATGGAGGTAATACTTACATAAGTGAAGCTTCTAAAAAAGAAAAACTTGTTTTGACATTTTAAATTGACTTAACAATAGAGGATAATTTATAATACATTTTTATACTGTTTTGTTTTCTTCCCTTTAGTTGCTAATCATTCTGCCGTGTTAAAATACATGCAATGAAACACTGATAGTATTAAGAACAGGACAAGATGATGATGATGATGATTACCACTCAGTCTACATCAATAATATGCAATCCTTACTAAATTAAAACCCTAATTTTACTTTCTCATATAACATTTCACAAAAAAAAAACACACACAAACTACAGCCAAAAAAAAGGAAAGAGTAAAGTTGATTCTATTCAGTAGCGGGTATTGAAAAGAACACCGCCAAGAGTGAAAAAGTATAGCCTAGTTTGAAACTAATTGTAAATGCGCACTTAACACCTGAAAAACACAGTTAGCCGTTAAATTTGTCATAATTTATGAAATACTTCAGTGCTTGGTTTGGAGCAGTTTTGAGGTCTTCTCTACTCTGCCCCCCAGTGGTGGAAATAGCTTCCTGCAAGTTAGATTCAATGTCAGTCTTCTTCCACAGGCTGAAAGCACACCTGTTTGCACTGTATCCTGGCTCAGCTAACCAGGAATTTTGAGCATTTTCAAAGGATTACAAGCCAATGCCTACGATACATCTATTACTGTATCTATTACTGCATATTAGCTACTTAAAGTTGTACATCCTCAGTATCTCATGCACCTACCGGTACTTGCCGCTATGTTGTAGGTTTATACATTAGCTACTACTGTCAGTTCTGACACCGATTAGCACTTTTGTAAGTGACTCTGAATAAGTGCTGAATGCTAAACGTAATGTGAGAAATCACCCTTTAGACAATGTGTGCAACAGCAAAGCCTGAAAAAGCAGAGGACAGAAAAGTTATATTAAAAAATGTTGATTTGCAATAAGGCATTACTAAACAAAGGTTGTTTGTTTATTAAGGGATACAGAGAAACATCTTTTTTAAAATTTCAGTTATAAAACAACAAATTCAAATGTAAGTGACATCATTTACACAGCTATTCAATCATGTCTTACTGGCATGTTCATATTAAGGAGGGCTTCCCTTGTTAGAATACAGACTGTATGCCCTCAAGCATTCAAACTAGGAGTGGTAGGCCAAGATGTGGTTCTTACTAGGTGGAATATATACATTTAGTTTCTTTTTAGTTTTAAAAGCCTCTAGTTTCATTTCCTTTTTTTAAATCTTCACAAGGGACAAAACTTTTTCCCAAGTCAGTTTCATCTTTTTATTGAGTAACAACTTTAATTAAAAAGTGGAAGCACCATTCCTTTATTTTAAACTTCCCTAAAATTTAGTTTCACATTTTTCCAAAAAAAAAAAAAAAAAAGGAAACAAATAAAATTAAAAAAATAAAAATGTACCGGTCATCGTGCATTATTTTAGATATATTATAATTGAGTAGCAGGTCCTGCCTTGGGTGTTCTGTAGAAGGACATAATATAAAGATAAGACATTTTAATTATTTTAGATTTCCTCTGTCCCTGCCTTGGGCTGGTGGGACACAGTCTGTCTTCTCTTCATGTTTGAAACAGTACATCAGATGATTTAATTTAGAAATGCATCTCCCCCTCTCTTAAACAGAGGAGAGACAGAGAAGATGGAGGGATGGAAGAGTAAGGAAAAGCGTAATGGAAGAGGAGACAAAAGCTATGTCTCCATACCAATGCTAAACTTGTCTAATACTGCAGCTTAATTTCCAAAAATTAATTACACTGAAATACAGACTTCCCAAAGGATGCCTGGGCCACATGGAATAGCAGCTCATAGATCAGTTAACAAATAGAAAGTTAGTCTTGTTCAGAAAACATGCTAGTTTGTGAAAAGGTACTGATGGGGAGAGTAAAATAAAACACTTTAAAAACTTTTGAAAAAACCACTGTGCAAACAGATGTGGCCCCCTCTGTAGAAAAACCCAGAATGACCTCCTGAGACTGTGTGTCATGGACACAGAAGACAGCGCAGGTCAAAGCCATCATAGTAAAAAAATCAATTTAAAACCACGAGCGAGAGACTCAGTGGCGCCCTCTGCTGGGAGCATTCGGGATCACCGCTGTCCTGTATTCCGCCCAAGAGCAGGCCTCTTTCTTTGGTGTGTGTACGTGTAGGTTGTTTATTTTGCACTAAACAGTACAGATCCACGGCAACTGCAGCAGTCCAGCCTTGGGGAGATGCATTCGGCCTGCCTGCCTGTCTGTCAGACTGCCTGGGAGTCTCGCTGGAGGTTTGGGGACTGAGTGACAGAAGGAGAGGTGAGGCGAGATGGTTCTGTGTTCTCGTACTTGGCGGTGGCTTTGTTCACTTCAGGGGAAGGGAATGTTTGTGTGTGTTGGGGGGGGGGGGGGGTAAAGTCATATGGTATTGGGCAGGGACAGAGGAGAGAGGGAGGGGTGTGGTGGGTGGGGGGGGGGGGGCGAGCGGCTTGGCTGGGCGGGGCAAAGGGGTCTCATGGGGAGGCGTTTTATGATCGTTTCCGTCTTCCTTCAAAGTTTCTGAAGTTGACCGGCCTCATCTTCATTTCCACAAACTCGATGGAGTGCTCGTGCCCCTTCCAGTGGAACCAGTTTACGCCCTGGAGAACAGGAGGGGAGCGGGGGCCAGTCAAACACAAAGGCTTCGTCAAGGCCGGTCACTGCACAGAAATGTTCTGCAGTGGCTGTTTTCCATAGAAATACACTTGAAACAGCCCGATTGTCATAGATATGCACTTTACAGAGGCTGTTTTCCATAGAAATACACTTGAAACAGGCCGATTGTCATAGATATGCACTGTACAGAGGCTGTTTTCCATAGAAATACACTTGAAACAGCCCGATTGTCATAGATATGAACTGTACAGAGGCTGGTTGCCGGGCGACGCTCCCTCACCTTGCTGTGGCTGTTGTCGCCGTAGCGCCCCATGACGTTGACGCGGTGGCAGTTCTTGTACCAGAAGGCGCCCTTGTAGGACAGGGCGCAGTTGGTGACGGCGATGTCGTTGTCGTTGTCGTAGGTGGAGAAGGGGCGGCCATGATGGTAGCCCAGCGAGTCGCCTGAGAAAGGAAACAAAAAAACCCGGAGAGGACCGGAACTCATCGACCGGAAAAAACGGTCCCGGTCGATGAAATCCTGCGACGATTGCGCCGGTCCAACCTGACCGCAATTACGGTGGCCTGCATTGTGAGCGATGCGGTTACGTCCCCTGCCTCTGCTGGCCTGGGTAGTGCAGGTGGAGGTAATTACCTAATTGCTTGATTGCCTCCACCTGCCAGTGGCCAACATAAGCCCTGCAGTATGAGGCTGGGGAGATCTTCTTCTTTGTGTTTTGTGATTTTTGTGGAGATCGTTTTGTTTTGTGTACTTTGTAGGGTTTTCGTTTGTTGTAGTTTGCATGTTAGTTTGTAATTTGTACTAATAAATGTCTGGGTTCTCTTTTTAAATCACCTCTGGATTGTTTTTTGGTGAATTTGGACTTGTTTGTTGCGGCCCTTGGAGCCGCCGTAACAAACCAAACCGCAGTTACGCTGGTCCTGCACTGCGAGCGATGTGGTCAGAGACGCTGGGTTACCTGCGGTGCCGCTGTAGCTGCCCAGGCTGAGCTTGTAGCGGCCGCGCGGCTCGTTGACCACGAACTTGTCGTACTGGGCGTAGGCCTCCTCGCCCTGGTCCCGCAGGTCCACCCGCAGCTCGTACTGCCCGGCCGTGGACACCTTGTGCAGGTTGCCGAGGCCTGATAGGGGGGGAGGAGAGATGAGCGCCGTGGTTACGGTTGCCAAGGCGGAGCGAGGAAAGGGGGGAACGAGGGTGGTGGAGCGAGGGAGGGATGAAAGGAGGGGGTGACTTACCGAACCAGAACTCGTTGTTCAATTCGCCGAAGCCAGCTGTGTAATTCCTCCAGTTCCTGAAGAACTCCACGTTACCATTCTGCCGTCTCAGGATCACCTGCCGAGACAAGGGGCTGCAGGGTCAAATCCCAGGTTGGGGGCACAGTAACAGAACACCTGAGTGTGTGTGTGTGTGTGTGTGTGTGTGTGTGTGTGTGTGTAGCAATTCAGGGTTGAGTGCCTTAAAAGCAATTGTTTCATGACCATGCAATAATACACACATCATACATTATTATGATGACAGTTATAATTATTACATTGTTATTAATGCAGTCACTCATTACATTTCACATTATTCCAGGAAGTGCTTCCCATCTCTACCAGTGGCTCCCCTGCACCGTATGCGTTATTTCTCAGAGCAGATACTGACAGAGCACAGTCACAGCACAGCCACAGCACAGTCACAGCTCAGTCACAGTCACGGCGCAGTCGCAGTCACAGCTCAGTCACAGTCACAGCACAGTCACAGCTTAGTCACAGCTCAGTCACAGTCAGAGCACAGTCACAGCACAGTCACAGCTCAGTCACAGCACAGTCACAGCTCAGTCACAGTCAGAGCACAGTCACAGCTCAGTCACAGTCACAGCACAGTCACAGCTTAGTCACAGCTCAGTCACAGTCACGGCGCAGTCGCAGTCACAGCTCAGTCACAGTCAGAGCACAGTCACAGCTTAGTCACAGCTCAGTCACAGTCAGAGCACAGTCACAGCTCAGTCACAGTCACAGCACAGTCACAGCTTAGTCACAGCTCAGTCACAGTCAGAGCACAGTCACAGCTCAGTCACAGTCACAGCACAGTCACAGCTTAGTCACAGCTCAGTCACAGTCAGAGCTCAGTCACATTCCAGTCACAGCACAGTCACAGCTCAGTCACAGTCAGAGCACAGTCACAGCTCAGTCACAGTCACAGCACAGTCACAGCTTAGTCACAGCTCAGTCACAGTCACGGCGCAGTCGCAGTCACAGCTCAGTCACAGTCAGAGCACAGTCACAGCTTAGTCACAGCTCAGTCACAGTCAGAGCACAGTCACAGCTCAGTCACAGTCACAGCACAGTCACAGCTTAGTCACAGCTCAGTCACAGTCAGAGCACAGTCACAGCTCAGTCACAGTCACAGCACAGTCACAGCTTAGTCACAGCTCAGTCACAGCTCAGTCACAGTCAGAGCTCAGTCACATTCCAGTCACAGCACAGTCACAGCTCAGTCACAGTCACAGCACAGTCACAGGCGCGGCGCAGTCGGGCGGTCACTCACGATCCAGCCTCCCCCGTCGGTGCTCATGTCGCAGTACACCTGGAGGGGCTTGTCCTCCGCCCCGCCGATGTAGATGGTGTAGAGGCCGGAGGCCGTGTCCCCGTTCAGCAGGGCCTGGCTGCAGTCTTTCGGGAACTTGTACAGCAGGCCGGCTATACGCACAGGCACACACACACACACACGCGCACGGACGCGCGTACGCGCACACACACACACACGCACGCACAGGCACACACACACACACACACACACACACACACACACACACAAAAAAAACGTTCGTAATTAGACATACATGCAGTATATATTATGGTGTTGTAAAATGTGTTTTTTATATATATATATATATATATATATATATATATGGGGGTCAGAGCAGTGACAGACAGAGGGAGGGTGACAGACAGAGGGAAAGGGGCGGAGCCAGGGATGATGGACAGAGCAGTGACAGACAGAGGGAGGGTGACAGACAGAGGGAAAGGGGCAGAGCAGGGGGATGATGGACAGAGCAGTGACAGACAGAGGGAAAGGGGCAGAGCAGGGGGATGATGGACAGAGCAGTGACAGACAGAGGGAGAGTGACAGACAGAGGGAAAGGGGCGGAGCGGGGGGATGAGTGACAGACAGAGGGAAAGGGGCGGAGCGGGGGGATGAGTGACAGACAGAGGGAGGGTGACAGACAGAGGGAAAGGGGCGGAGCGGGGGGATGATGGACAGAGCAGTGACAGACAGAGGGAAAGGGGCGGAGCGGGGGGATGAGTGACAGACAGAGGGAAAGGGGCGGAGCGGGGGGATGAGTGACAGACAGAGGGAAAGGGGCGGAGCTGTGGGATGATTGACAGTAGTGACAGACAGAGGGAGGGTGTGCTGGGCTCACTGGTGCTGAAGACGCTGGTGATGATGCGGCTCCTCTTCTCCCCAGCGATGGCCTGCAGCCGCGCGGTGTACTCTGTGGAGTGGGTCAGCTTGTTCAGCTGGTACGAGGTCTCCGCGGGCCCCAGAGCCACTTCCTGTACGCACAGCACAACACACGCACGTGACGTACTCGGTGACGGGAGCCAATGACAGAGCAGAGTGGCTCAGAGCGGCCAATCACAACGCGAGCTTGTGGAGTGTGACGTGGGCACTCACCCTGACGATGCCGTCAGCGGACTCTAAGAACAGGGCGTAGCTGGTGATGGCGGCCAGGGGGGCCGTCCAGGTCAGGGTGGCCTTGTCTGGCATGATCTTACTGGCCGCCAGGTCCCGCGGGGGGTCCACACCTGGGTCAAAGGTCAGGAGAGACAGTTCAGAGGACAGAGCTTCAGGGGACCTACGGCTGTTCCCTCAAATATCACAGTGCTAGCAGTTTATCAAACAGCTCTCCTGCAACATATTCTTCCCACTGTAACTTCAAACAAATAATTTTAGGCAAATGAAAGCAGAACACTGAGAGCTCCAGATTTGCAGATGGAACTTGTAATTAATCCTTTCAAGCATACAGATGAAATTTGGAACTTGTAATAAACTTTTCTGGATAAAATTGTTGTGTTTAACTTCAGACAAAGGTAAGTATCATCCAAGAATGGGGACAGCAGCGGAGAAGTAGTTTTTAAATAGAACTAATGGTTTACTGAAAACAATGCAGTTCACGTAGGCTTCACAAATCCCAACATAAAACTCCATTACCCATGCTCCTTCACTCTTAGAACACCGCTAGGGTGGGCGTGGGACTCACCGGTGGTGAAGTCGGTGGTGGCGGCTTCGCTCTTCTCCGCCTCTCTGACCGCGTGGACCAGGACCGTGTACAGCGTGCTGGGGACCAGGGAACTCATCTCGAACTCGACCGTGTTCCCAGAGACGCGCTCCATCACCGGGGGCACTGCGGCAACATCATCGCAGGACACGACCGTCACCTCTCGCGCCCAAACGCGCCGCTCACTCTCACATGGATAGGGGGCGGTGCGCCGAATTCAGTTTAGGGTTTAGAACCAAAAACTGGGACCAGTGTCACAATGCACTGAACATTTTACCCCAACAGGAAGATCTTGCAGAGCCTTAATCTCTAAAGTAATAAAATCATTTGAATGGTAAATGGACTGCATTTATATAGCGCTTTTATCCAAAGCGCTTTACAATTGTTGCCTCTCATTCACCAGAGCAGTTAGGGGTTAGGTGTCCTGCTCAGGGACACTTCGACACGCCCAGGGTGGGGTTTGAACCGGCAACCCTCCTACTGCCAGACAACCGCTCTTACCTCCTGAGCAATGTCGCCCCATTTCTCATCCGTTTACTGATGGAGTTACCATCACACATTGAAGTCCAACTGCAGCTTTGCCTTTAAACATCAATAACTAATATAAGCGGCTGTCACCTTCGCCTCTTACTGCACTGTGTGAGATGAACCATTGAATAAATGAATGAAAATGTTACATAATAAATGAAAGCAGATGCTTAAATGACTGATTCAAAGTAAAGGACATGGCACACTGCAGGAGCTTCAGACTGAATCTGGTCTCTGCCGTCTCCTCTAAAATTCCTTCAGATATCTCCATCTTAGCGGGGTTAAGTGTGCAGCTCATAGAACTCTGTTAGTCATATTTTTAGTGTACATTTCAATTAGGGCAAATGTATAATACTTGCGTTAAGGGTATAAAAAGTATGTCTGGGCAGGGTCGAAAACCCGCCTATAAGGAGCATGATTGGACAGGGTCAGATCTCACCCATGAGTATGATTGGACAGGGTCAGATCTCACCCATGAGTATGATTGGACAGGGTCAGATCTGACCCATAATGAGCATGCCTAGACAGGGTCAGGACCTGCCCATATGGAGCATGATAGGGACAGGGTCAGATCTCACCCATGAGTATGATTGGACAGGGTCAGATCTGACCCATAATGAGCATGCCTAGACAGGGTCAGGACCTGCCCATATGGAGCATGATAGGGACAGGGTCAAATCCCACCCATGAGTATGATTGGACAGGGTCAGATCTGACCCATAATGAGCATGCCTAGACAGGGTCAGGACCTGCCCATATGGAGCATGATAGGGACAGGGTCAAATCCCACCCATGAGTATGACTGGACAGGGTCAAATCCCACCCGCAAAGTGCATGTTAGGACAGGGTCAGGCCTCGCCCCCGAACGGGGTCCAAATGGGCAGGCCAAGCCTCAGGCACTCACCAGTTTCGGCGCTGTAGGTGATGACGTAGCCATCTAACGGTGGCGATGGCTGGTTGCCATAGCAGCAGGGCCTCGGAGTCCGTGACATTGATGGCCCTCAGACCCGTAGGCTTGTCCAGAGCTGATGGAGCATGAACACACAGGTAGATAAACTATGTGTGAATATGTACACGCTAGTGTGTCTGTGCTACACGAGTTACATACAGTATGGGAGTCTGTGGGTTACAGTGAGCAATTCTGTGTGTGAAGGGAAAAGCAAGATCACAATAATGAATGAATGAGCGTGTGTATCTGTGTGTGAGTGCACGTGTGGGTGTGGGTGTGTGTGTATGGGTGTGTGAGCATGTGTGTGCGTGGGTGTGTGTGTGTGTGTGCGTGCATGTGTGTGTATGAATGTGTGCACGTGTGTGTGTGTGTGTGTGTGTGTGAATATGTGTGTGTGTGTGTGTGAGAATGTGTGTGTGTATGTATGTGTGTGTGTGTATGTGTGTGTGTGCGTGAATGTGTGTGTGTGTGTGTGTGTGTGAGTGTGTGTGAGTGTGTGTGTGTGGGTGTGTGCGTGTGCGTGTGCGTGAGTGTGAGTGTGTGTGTGCGCGTGCGTGTGTGTATGTGTGTGCGTGTGCGTGTGTGGGTGTGTGCGTGTGCGTGAGTGTGTGTGTGTGTGTGTATGTGTGTGTGTGTGTGTGTGTGTGAGTGTGTGAGTGTGTGAGTGTGTGTGAGTGTGTGTGTGTGTGTGTGTGTGAATGTGTGTGTGTGTGTGTGTGCGCGCGCGTGCGTGCGTGTCTGAAACACTGACCTGTGGTCACGCTGCCAGCCCCGGGCTCGCTCTCCTCCAGGCCCCTGACGGAGATGACGGTCACCAGGTAGGTCATCCCCGGGATCAGGCCGGACAGTCCCGTCTGGGTCTCGCTCCCGTCCACCGACAGCGCCAGCGGGACGCCTGCAGCGGCAGAAATACCCAGCATGCACAGCACAGAGCGATCAGAACACACGGGCCCGGGTACGACCAGCGAGAGGGAACACGCTAAGCTAATTATCTCATACAAACCAATCGCATCGCAAACACTGTATAAAAAGGAGAATAACCTCACTCAGGGCATTTACTAATGTGGGTTGCATACCAGTTAAACAGTGATTAAAATGTTCACGTGTACATAATGCAAGTTTGAAGATGGTGTGCAGCAAGCCTGAGATATACTGGATATACACTGGGTCAAAAGCTTCCAAGCCAACTTTGAGAACCTGAAGTGCGTTTTGTTTCTGTGTGCTAAAATCTGAAACCACAAAAATATGAAAAAAACCTGACTTTTTTTCTTGAGCCAATGGCGTTAATTGTGAGCACAATCCTGAGACTGCGGGGCTCACTCAAGAGCCGCAAGCAGCCATTTTACTAGGTGAGCTACCCAGCAGCCCGCGGTTAATGTGTCCTACAAATTAGCACAAGTTTCAAGTCAATAAACCAATAAACCAAGTCTAGAAGTATTAGCAAAATTATCCCAATTTATGCCTGACAACAAAAATACACTTTTCACAGAGAAACTGTCTTCATATTTTAAACAGAAGTGTCCACTGACAGTATTAGTGCAAGTTTTATGCAAATATATACGCTTATTTCAAATTCCTTATTTTCTAAATACCAGTAATTTACAGAAACTGTAATAACAAAAGTTCCATTCTAACAGAATCAAACAACTTCTCTCCCACTGACGGATCTGAAATGTGAAAAATTAATTAACCGAAATACAGAAATGTCAAGCCATGTAGCAGACATGGAAAATTGTCAAATTGTCGCTTCGATGAAACACCAGGGACATTCACAAAGATGCAGGATCAGTCTGGCTGCTGGGAGGTACAAAAGGGTCCCACATTAAACCACACATAAAATGGCGGTAGCCAGCACTGATGAGAGGCTCTGAGATACCGAGGCACAGGGGCCTTGTGTTATTTCAGGATGGGGCAGGAAGGCACCTTGATCCGCTCTGTGAGAAACCCCCTCAAGATCTCAGTCACTCTCAGTCTCGCCAAGTCCCCAAAACTTCAAAAGGCTGAACATCCCATAGAGTTAAACTATGCATAAGTGGGAAAACACAGCCCGCGCAATGTCTTAATTTGGAGTACAGAAACCCCAAATCCCGCCCAGAACAACATGATGTAACTGAGCAATCCACCCAAAAGACTCGCAATACGATCTGCACTGATATCAGGAAGTCTATTACACAGAGCTGTCAATCTGTGAGATAGCTCACTGATTTAGCAGAGGAAGGGAGTGCTGGATACTCTCTTGTCTGTCTGTAAATGGTGATTTTATCTGGGCTGTTCTTGTCATTGTGTATTCCTATGTTCTGACTGACAGACGCCCTCCCCTTACTACTGTGAACCACTGGGCCTAATTTTGACCCATCATACCCCTTCTTCTCCTGCCGCACCCCCTCCTTGCCCTAAATTCAGGAAGTGCGTGGTATTTTGCGCGCTCACCTCCGTCGGAAGGTGTGCAGGAGACCCGGAAGCTGTCCACTCGAGTTCGGGGGACGGTCCAGAGGACGTTGGCGGTGGTGTCCGTCACGTCGGAGAAGCCGATGTCCATCGGAGCGCCCACACCTGGAGCAGCAAAGCGTTACAGAGGCAAGCGAAAAAAAAAAACAAACACACAGGTGGAAAATTACAACCTGCACCGATAACCCCTCCTCAACAGACTTCTCAGAAACCCAGTGTGCCCTCTTCCCTTGGCACACACAACGACTACTTATAGCAGGGATGAAATGAATCCAAGCAGAACGACACGTAGCACTGATATGTCGAGCACAAAGACACACGCACGTCCTCAGGATAATCAACTATTGATACGCCCACATCACTTATCCCTTCTTTGACTTCCTTTTTGAGCCAATGTGTTTTTGCAAGATTTATCAAAGTTTGAGACAAGACGTTAAGAACTGGGCTAGTGAGTCCCTCAATTGGTTCCCAGTTGTTAGTGTGCACCATCAAGAACAGTCCTTAAGTCTGAACAGTTGCCAAGGGTGAACCAGGCTTCAAGGGGCAAAAGAAACAAACATAGCACACCCCATTCCCTCCCCCTTTTTCCACATCAGGCAACAGAAGAAAGAAGAGGCTCCAGTAAACAAGGCAGAAAGAATCCTGTGAGTGTTACCAAGGTTACAGGGCAAAGACAATCAGGAGCCTGTGACAGGAAAAGAACAAACATCTTTGATGGAAGAGGATGACATACTCTACTAAACAGGTCAGGGCACAGGTAATAATTCAGGGGAAATTGAACAAGACTGGCAGGAGGCACGAAAGCCAGTATGGAATTAAATGAACACTACTTCCTTCGCTGCTCATGCTATAGGGCTACAAACACTTCCAAGTTCCAAAGGAATTTAACACGTGTCACAGGCATGTCAATCAAACGTTAGTCATTCAAACATCAGTGGTAAAAACAGATTATGCTTCCACTCTTTTACCCATAAATAACCTGTGTGTCTGCATGGAACTGTTAACAGGTTTAGCAGTTAGCACACATTAAGAAAGACAGCTTAGTATTGACAGGACAAGGCAAGGTTTGTTCGCAAACCACCATTTGAGGCAACTTTGATTTTCAGACAAACATGTATCCGACGTTAGTAGTCAAAACATATTACGCATTTGGGGGCACAGATTTAAAAAAAAAAAAAAAAAATCAAAGAAAGTAGTGAATTGTTTTCCTTCTGTTAACAGAGATGGCGGACCAGTGCTGTAGGGAGAGATATACCTGTTCTGGCTACAGCAGTTACGGGTTGGGATCGCCACGCCAGAGTGATCCCGTACAGCTCGATCTCGTACTCGGTGCCGCCGGTGAGGTCCGAGATGACTCTGGTTCGTTCGTCGCCGGGGACGAGGAGCTCCTGCGGGGCTTCCAGCCTCTTGGAGTCCCTGACTTTGATCACGAACGTGTCGAAGGCGTCTTCCTCGGCCGTCCAGGCCAGGCGGAAACTTTCCGTAGTGATGTCCGAAACGAAAAGGTGTTCCACCTCCGGTTCGGCTTCTGAATGACAAGGGAATAGTCTTCTTGTTTTTTTTTGGACCCTCCTTTGGGAGCTTTTTGGGCTGGCTAGCTAGCTAGCTAGTCGAAGGTGAAAATTAAGACTTCAGCGGTAAGTACCAGGAGCTAGCCACAACGGTATGAGATTCGAAAATTAACTGACAAATAAAACCGTTAAAACGCTGTACGTCCACGCAGCACCATGCTTTAAACGTTAACACATCTCTCTGTTAGTCGGGGCACAATGAGAGCCAGTAGAACAGTTCAACATTTCACCATTATCACTTTTTTTTTTTTTTATGAGGGAGGGATTGTGAAACAAAACACCATAACTAGAAATGTAGGAATTTCAAGTTTTAAGCATTACAGTTAATATGTTAATATGACAAATTACATAAAAGTAAGGCCTCCTTCAAGCCCTCTAGCAAGACTTGTTCCACTGTTTCTCAGTCTCCCTTTACTGGTAAGCAATTCAGTTTAAGGAGATAGTTCCCTTTCCGGGAAAGAACTCCAGCAAGTGAATGGTCCCTTTTTAACAATCAGTCATTTTAATATTCCAGCTCACATGCAGTTGCATAGCAGTCCTCTCAACATCCAGTGTTCTAATAGTGAAACATATTGCATGGTAAAAATTGTATCAACTGGCATCTCATGCCAAAAATGCTGTGTTGATACTGCTGTGTTTCCTTTCGAATGGAGGTAGTAATGGGAAAAGTATCACAATTCTGTATTCAAGCACAACAGAAAACTAAGGGCTATTCTCTGGATATTGTTTTTTTTTTTTTTTTAAAAAGAGCCATTCTGTACTTAGGCATACATTGTTTTTCAATAATTACCTTTAGCTTACCAGTCAGACACACTTTCACTTTTTGGCAATATTTCAGAGAATAACCCTCAGGTTGATGTCAGTGTTAAAAACTGTTATTGACCATGATCCTGGTAGTGCAATACTTTTAAAATGTAGGATGATGCAGCTGTTAAGCTACAATAGCTAACCACATTTTACGACACTTAAACATGTTACAGTAGCAAGACAACTGAAGGAAATCAGTTAAAACATAGCAAGCGGGCTGCTTGCTCGTATTTTGTAGAGACAACGGAAGCGTTGTCGTTTATTTTCTGAAAAAAAAAAGGAAGGAAGGAAGGAAAAAAGCAAGAAAGCAAGAGTAATCATTCAGTGTGTAAAAGGAGAAATTGAACTGTGCTTGCGTATGGTGAGAGCAAAGCAGCTGCCACTGCCAGAGGGTGAGAAAGCTGAAAAGGTAACTGGGGTGTGTTGAGGCTTCTCCGCCAAAGCATAGCTTGTCTCTGATTTTTGGCTCAGAACTCTCAATAGGACACTAATACTCCTTAGATGCTTAACAGCCTGCCCATAATTCCCATTTGAAGGGTTTTATGGAAGCAAACAACAGGCTAAATGCATCTTTACATTATTTCAGTGCTTTGAAGCACAATTTGGCTACTCACTACGAAAACTGCCCTTGCGCTATCAGTGAAAAAAAATTGGTTCCTGAAAGCGTAAATCAATTTTTACTAAAGGGATCGGCTGAAATTAAGATTAAAACTGTATGTGCGCACAGTGTTCCAAGTGAATCAACTGCTGTCACATCACACTGAGCCCAAAAATCAACATTAATGACTTTACATCCATATGAATGGATGATACGTAAAAAAATACTGCTGAGCTTTGTGTTTTTTTTGTTGTTGGAGATGTCCTCCCGCTTTGGCGGAGAGAGCCTCAGCTTTTTTTGTGGATTGATGGTACCTGTCACAGCCACTGCAGTCAGAGTTCGGGAGCTCAGCCCGGACCTGGACACCCCGGTCAGCCTGACCTCATAGCCTATGCCAGTGATCAGGCCGCTGACGTCCAGGGAGGACTGGTCGCCCGGCACTGTCAGCTCCTGGGGGTCCAGCAGCCAGCCCGAGTCCGTCACCACTATCTGGAAGTGATCGAACCCGCCGGGCTGCTGCCCCCCGTCCCTCGCCGTCCAGGACACCCGGAAACCGAACGGGTTAACGTCCGAAATGTTTAGGTTTTCCACTTTGGGCAGTTCCGCTAAGGAGAACAGCGGCAGGGGTGGAGTTTCCGTTTCGATGTGGAGGGGGGGGGGGGGGGTAAAGAAGAAGGGTGGAGGGGGGGAGGGTGGAACAGTTGGAGGTGAGAACACATGGTTGATGCACACAGTGATTGCAGAAAATATTTCCTTGTTATATATGTTGTCAGATTCTGTGTTTGTGACTTAAATGTGTGAGAAAACGTTGGTGCACCCTGACCACCTCGACCCTACATAAACCAATGATGAAACCAACAAAGACTTCTTGGCCAACCATGCTCAGGTGAAAGCATGAAGCCTGCTGATACAAAGTTAATCACAAATTGTGAATCCACCACAAAAAAAGTGTTGTTAAGAATTCTCAGGAATTATTCATTATTTATTCATATATGGCACATCCAGTTTAGAAGCACCTACCCATAAAGTAAGTATGTGGCCCAGTATGTGACCAAGAAGGACAGAATGAGTTGCCAATTACATCAATATATTTCTAGATATATTTGAAAATAATAAATAATGGCCTAATAAACAGTTAGGTCATAGCTTTTAATTTTGCCAGATTTTGTAAGCAACAGTAATTCATTTTACATCTACAATGTCTTTCTAAAGAAACATTCAGGAAGTCTAAAGTCTGTTGACATTGTGTCTGACAATTTTCTTAAAAATTACATAAAACTAAATAATGAGAACATTCCTTCTTAAGTGTGCCTGCAGCTCTATGTCGGAACGGTTGTTGAAACTCATTTTCTTTTTTTGGTCCCTGTGAGCAATTTCAATGTCTTGGGTCACCTATTTCTAGATTGCAGAGACCAGTCTTTGAAGAAAAGGTTTCTCTGATTGTAATGAAAATTACTCTTCTTGTAAGTACCGTGTGTAATCTTATTCTGAATATCTTTTGCAAGTTAGGCCAACTAAATCTGTGGATCTATTCACTTTCATTTAATCTTTTGGTCTTTTGCCATTTTTTTCCCTGTAATGCTCCATTGTTACATTACATTACATTACAGGCATTTAGCAGACGCTCTTATCCAGAGCGACTTACACAACTTTTTACATAGCATTTTACATTGTATCCATTTATACAGCTGGATATATACTGAAGCAATGCAGGTTAAGTACCTTGCTCAAGGACACAACGGCAGTGTCCTTACCCGGGAATCGAACCTGCGACCTTTCGGTTACAAGCCCAGTTCCTTACCCACTGTGCTACACTCCGTCCCCCCCCATTGTGAGGACATACCGAAAGAAACTACAAAAAAGGAAATGGAATGGGGTCAGGGGGAGGAGGGAGGACACAGGTGCCAAACACACTTCAGATCCCTCCACGGCTTCTGGAGAACGGCGTCTATCCGCTCTGAAGTCTGCACTCCTTTGCTGTTCAAACACTCTGTCAAGTCATCTCCTTTCAGTTAGTGGAGTGTGTGTCTCGCAGGACCACGAACGGAAGCCCCAGCTTCTCATTCCACACTGAACGGCTAACATGTGGGAGGGTGGCGCGGTGCGTAACATTAGGGTCTCAACTTGCAGCTTATGCTTCGGACAAAGTTTCGGCTGTCTTTTCCCTTGGTTCACAAGGTTGGTGGACAGTTTACATCACTGTTGATAAGCGATAGGTTTAGGCAATCAGACAATATGAGGCCCTCATTAACTATGGCTAATAATGGATAGGTCCGGCCAGGTCTAGTAGCATAGCCACTGGCAAGACATGCTCTGTGAAAGGTTATGTGTAGACAGTGCGTAATTTACCACAGGTACACAGTGAAAAGTACAGTATTTATTCAACTCTAACAGATGACATTTGGTCCCCATTGGGACACCAGAGTTAGAGTTGAATTTGGTTATGAGTTAAAGGCTCACACTGGAAGGGGTTCAATCCTGTACTGGCCAAATGACAGAATTACAGACGAGAGCCACAAATAGTTTTGTAAAACCTTCGTCTCAATGACAATTGCTGTTCCTACCCACGCTTTACAGGCCCTGGAACATCTTAAATTTGGTCAACGTGCCCCACCCTATCAGGGACCTGAAATATGTGTCCATGGGAGTTTTTATCAAACTGATTGATCTGATCCCCTTTGTCTAACCCCACTCCTGCAAACACAATCCATACTTCCAAAGCAAAATGCATCATTGAAAACAGATCCAGTAGCCTGCCATGGCCTAGTCTAGCTTCATGGAATGTACGGCTGAGCACACTAACTCTCAATCAGGGCTGGATAGCATATGCTGATCTCCAACTTAAAGTGAATAAATCATGAACAGCATTAAGCAGTGGTGCCACTGAAAAATCACAGCTGAGAATGACATTGACCTATGGGCAGAAATCAGTGCCCGCTGAAATTTAATTTGAATTGCGTAACTTGAATTTCTATTGCAATAATTTGAATTCAATTTCAATTTCAACTTGATTTAAAATTCACAACGTTACTCGTGGCAGTGGCAATGGCAATGGATGCAAACATTTACTTGAACAAAGAAATGCAATGTGCTCTCTGTTTCTATGGTAATCATGAGGAACGTGAGGAACAGGAATAGAATAGGATTTGTTTCATTGTTCTGCCATCAGGCCGATAGTTAAGCCTTGTGAGGTTTGTGGGCAGTGTGTAGCACCCATAAACAGTGGTTTCATCTGTAAGCAGATAGGTAACCCAATCGAGTGGGGGGGGGGGGGGGGTTATTTTTGGTAGGGTTGGGAAAGCCTGGAGCTGTTACATAGTACCTGTGCTGGCACTGGCGGACAGCGAGGGGGTGCGGCGGCCGTGGGAGATGCCGGACAGGACGACGTCGTAGCGGGTGGAGTCCACCAGGTCGGTGACGCTGACGTTGCGGGCGTCACCGGCGGCCCTGAGGTCCAGCGTGTCGTACAGCTGCTCCGAGTCGCCGACGCGAAGGACAAAGCCGTCGAAGTGGCCGGCCACAGTGCCCCAGGACACGGTGAAGCTCGAGGGGTTATATCAGACACGGCTAACGCCCCCAGCTGAGGCTCCGCCTCTGAACAAGACACAACAGCCACTGTTTTTTTTTTTTTTTCTATCTTCAGTTTCACTGTGCTGGGTGATTGGGTTTCTCTTGCTATACACTGCCTCGGTACTATGCAAAGTGCATTCTTAGCCTGTACTGTACATTTACAACTTCTGTAGCATGCAGGATTTCATTTTAGTCCGTTTTGATCATCCTTATAGTGTTGTTCATGCTTTGTAACTAACACCGTGCTAAGTAGTCCTTTTTTAAATATTGCACAAAGGACCAAAACTAATTAGTCACCTAGTTAGCTGTTGGCTAACTTGGGTACAAGGCATTCAATGCATGCTATGAATCTTTCATGTTTGTACACTGGGTCCCTGACATGAAGCCAAAATATGTAAATACGTAAAATATGTCCTTTGAATTAAGTAAACAGTTGCCTCATTGGATGAAACCAGGCGTGTGAGCAGCATGCGTTTCTGTCGTATGATGTGCTGAGCAAGCTCACAGCTCCACTCTCAAAGAGAGGGGAAAACAAAAGCGACAGTGAAAGCGACCTCTACCGGTTTCAAAAAAAAAAAAAGCTGCGATGTTCAAAACTGGAGGATCTCTCCCGAAGGTGGAGAAGGCGCTACCGAGGCGGACTTCAGGGGAAGCCGAAGGGACGCGGAACACGGCTCTTGTGATCTCACCGGGCGCGTCCCGTAAAGCCGAAACGCTCAAACAGGAAAGGGAGAAAGACGTGGGTGTGGGGGGGCGTACCTGTGGTGGCGACGGCGGTTAGGGGCAGTGTGTTCTGCCGGCCGGAGCTGGCGTAAATTTTGATGTCATAGCGCGTGGCCGCTTTCAGCCCCGCGATGACCGTGGAGCGCGCCCCCCCGGGCAGGGTGCGCCCCGAGGCCTGCGAGGGCAAAGCGGACTCTCTGACCTCTACCACAAAGTAATCGAAACTCCTGCCCCCCGTCCTCCAGGAGAGGGACAGTCTGTCTGAGGTAACGTTAGAAACAACTAGACTGGCCAAGTCAGGTTCTGCAGCTACAGGGAAAACAGAGAGTCAGCGTTCATTTGAGTGGAAAAGACAGAAGCAGCACTTTTCTTTTTCCTCTTTTCATCAAACCCAGTTGTTATACCCCCCCCCACATCCCTTCATAAAGTGTCCCCTCTACCCACAAAGACTTCTCTCCTTGCTCTCCCCAGTTACTTTATTCCTCAAAATTAGAATAAAATTATTTGTAATAAATCAATAAAACAGTGGACATATGTTCATGCGTGCTCTGTGCACTTTATCAGATACCTGAGCAGTGCCCCAATATTAAGAGGGTGGTGTCTCTGTGTGTTGAAGAAATAAAACCACTGTATTTAGAAAAAGCCAAATAATGCGGCATCACAAAAATGAAAAACAAATTAAGAGAAAATTTAAAAGGAATCGGGGAAATACCTGTTGTCGCAACAGTACTGACAGCGTGTGTTCTCACCCCTTTGACCACCCCATAAAGGTAGGCTATATAGTCAGTGCTGGGGTTGAGCCCAGTGATTTCATATGACAGTGCATTGTGGGATAGATTATACTCCATGGACTCCATCATCCAGCTGGAATCAATGATCTCCAGGACAAAACCCTCAAAATTCCCTTCCGTGCCATTCCAGGAGATGGTGAAGCTCTCTGATGTAACATTTGACACATAAAGATTGCCCACCACGGGCTCTGTCTCTAAAAGGAGAAACACCATGATTTGTGGATGGATTTGTCGAAAGAAAAGAAAGAAAAATGTATGCAGTGAAAATTAACAGCAGAGGGTGCTGTTCATTTTCACTCTACACTTTTTAAAAATTTTAAGCTTTTCTCAACACCATTATGGCACTTGGTTAAGTAAACATATGGTCTGTCCAAGATTACCTGCCTTTGAAATATTTAAACAAGATGGGTCAGGGGTTTCCTTTTTATTCAGGCCAAGTGACTGCCAGAAATGGCGTACAAATTACGAAGTGTGTGTGTGTGTGTGTGTGTGTGTGTGTGTGTGTGTAATCGCGCGCATGTGTGTGTGTGTGTGCATGTGTGTGTACAGGTTTAAGTGTTGGCTTCAATCTGCAGAGATCATAACAGCAAATGAAGCCAAAGGAGCACTGAGCTCCAGGTACTGCTGGCTCCCCTCTCATTAACCAGCCTGCCCCATTTATATTTAAGATACATATTACCATTCCAGTGACTGGAAGAATTATGTCACATTAAACCAAAAATATCATGATATCACGCTCCACAGACTAACTTTATAACAGAGTCAAGTCTAAAGTGCAGCCCTTGATCTTGCGCTAGCTCATTTATATTTCTTGTCTGCGTGGCTTTCTGTGATTATAAAGGGGAGGAAAGAGGCTTATTTTGATTTATTATGTTTCAGTGTCTTGCTGTATTTGTACTATGTGAATCACTTTGTATTCCTTTAATCTCTAACAGTTTACATCGTCCAGAACAAACACACCTGTGTGTGTATCTTTTTTAAGTAATTGAGTAGAGCATCATTGCAGTAAGAAAGTCATTACAGCTTATAAATAGTTAATTGTGCCTGGTAATATGCTATTGTAATTATTTTGACATTACTTTGATAGTTGAATAAAAGGCATGGTGGTATGTTCTCTGATGTTCGAAGCATCAGAGTAATTTCAAAGAACATGAACGAGGCTGCTATGTTTGTTGACAAGTTTCTTGTTGAATCAACAAGTGCACCCCCCCCCCCCCCCCACTCTATAGCCCATTCAACTGAATGTACACATACACACAAAGAGGACAGACGTAGAAGAGACCAACATTAATGGGGAAATGTGACAAAAAAGAGGAGGCACAGGTGATTGAGGCTTCATGTACCCCAAAACGGGCAGAGCAGTCAGTGACTCATTGAGTTCAACCAGTCGGTGTGGGCAGCCAAAAATCATTTGCTTCCTTTAAGCAAGTCGATGACTGGTGGTGCAAGGTGGTCTGACCCTCTGTGAGATTCATGAAGCCTCAACTCTAGACACTTGCAACCATTACGACAGGTCTATCGGCCTTTCAAAAACAACGCATAGGCATTTCCAGGTTGGTTCACTAAAAGAACGGGTTTTAGCAAAAACAAAAACTTGAATTTCAAATAAATCTCTTTTAGATAATATTCAGCATGCTGCTATTTGAAGTACCATATGTATACCTCATATATTGTAGATTTTGAGGCATACTATCAGGTTGAAATGCAAGGTTGCATTTTCACAAAACCCGTTTGTTTTAATGCACTGTAGTGTCAGAACAGATTGCTCAAAGGGAGATGGATTAGTGAAGGACACAAATAGCCTTTATCCCATATGGAAGAAACAAAGAAGAATATATTGTTATGCACCAATATATGTTGGAACAACTAATACAATAATGTGTTTTTTGAGTTATTAGCTTATAAACACAGTTTATGAATTGTACAACTGCATTGTGCACCTATGAATTTATTACACTATTGGAACATGAAGACCAACGAAAAAAGGCTCTTCATTTCACATTCCAGTGTAAAATGTAATACGTAACATGGCATGAACCCATCAGTGAGATTCATTTTTGGTATATCAACCATAGACATAGTGCATTCCAGTTGCTAGTGTTGCTTTTTGAAAACCTTAAATACATATTATCATCAGCTGGCTTTGAGTAAATGTAACTGCTAAGGAACCCCCCTTTAAGTCAGGCAATGTTACAGTGTATGCATGTAAGACTAACTGGCCTGTAACTCCCCAGATGCATGCCATCAATTCCATGTGTGCACTATTGGTACCATACTAGCTTTGTAATTAACTGAATTGCTCCAGTTATGTCCAAAGAATATAATAATTTAAATGGATGTTCAATAAGAAGAGTAGTCAGTCATGCTAATTCTTTCCATGTTTCTTCTGCATGGGTAAATGCATTATTTGGTGGGAAGAGTTGTATGATTGATGACAAAGGGACATGCACAAAAACATATAACAAGACAGAGGAATGTGAAGAAACACCAGGTGGAGAAGATTGGTCTCAGGAAAACAGTACCTAATTTGCAGGTAATACAGTAGGTGATGCGGACTTCACGTTAAAGCCAGAATTTAATATGAGCTAAGGAGCTACTGTACATCCCCATATCATAGCCTGTCACTCTCATAACAGACAAATCAGCCAATCCCATCTCTAGGGAAAGATTTAAACAAAAGCAATCCTATAGGCAATATCACTGAAATCCTCAGAGTGCAAAATGCAGAGCACTGAGGATGTACAGGCACTCCAGTCTAGGTAGGTTTTAATCCAGTAAAGACAACAGCACCTGAATCAGTTTCTGATGAGACAAAATGCACAATATATTTGCTAATGAAAAAATGGAACTTATGAAGAATTCTACATTCATAGATAGCTAGCAAGCTAGCTTTCTAGTGAACCAAGAGGTGACTAGCCCAACAATATTTGGTATACCTTGCTTTTGTTTGCTCCACTTGTTCACATGGGTATTGATGTTTAATCAGATTTTTACTACTTATAAGAAACAGGGTCCCAAGAATATATTTGTTTTGAACAGGATGTTGTGAAGGTAGTTAACTAGGCAGCTACCTTGCATTGCTTGTTCTCTGAAAACCCAGGTTCAGCATTTGCAATCACCCAAAATGCTATATCTGTAATGGATCAACACCGTACACTGTGAATTACCAACAGTCTGATCGCTACCAGAAGAGAACTGCCTACGGTCACCACCTGGTCATTCTTAACAGGGTGAGGGGGGAGTGAAGCAGGGTAGGGGTGGCGTTTCAGGAGTTTACCGTTACATGTAAATAAGTGTTAAGGTCATCCAGATGAGCAAACATTTCCGCGTTCAGTTCGATGCACGCATTCAGTTTCCGTGCGCAACACAGGGCCATGGACTACACAACACAGCGCGTTCAGCAACCAACCGTTTCTCAGTCATTTGGTTAAGGCACGTTTCAGCAGGCAGATGGGTGGTCTAGGGTGTTAAGGGCTGTGATCATGAGATGTGAGATGCAGATGTGAGTGGGTGATGAGGATTATGCTGATGATAATGGTCATGATGATGATGATGATGATGATGACATGAAATGGATGGATGACTGGTTTGGATGATGTTTGGTTTTTTTTTCTTTTTTTGCAATCACTGCAGCACAACAAGGACAACTCACCGTGCAATGCACATATGAGGAGGAGGAGGTCTCATGCACTCGTTTTTGGGAAGAGGGGGCAGGCGGGGTGCGGGGTGAAGCTGACGGCCGGCAGGGTTTCGGGGCAGCAGGCCAACGAGACCTCCTTCCCGCCCACCCTACTCCTGATGCCAAGACTGACAACAGTGGCTGGAGGGCGAGAACGGTAGATGACACATTTGTTACTACGGAAACCATGTTTGTGAGTGCAGAGGAAAACAAGAGCGATGATGTATGAGTGTTTGAGGGGGTGCGGGCGGCGTGCTCCTCGCATGCAGTGCTGTGAGAAGGTTTCTGAGTGTGGAGATGATGGAGATGGAGATGGGAGAGCAGGATGATGTTTGGTGTGACATGAGCCGCTGCTTGACACCACAGATCTGGAAGGTAAAAAATGAATAAATGAGGTAGAGCCTGAAGGAGAAGAAGGAGAGAGGGAAGAGAGAATTCGCACAGGAGTTTGAAGAGGAGTGGGAAGAGACTGAAGTGTTGACAAGAGGTTGGTGTTGTGGGGTGGGGTGGGGTACCTGTGGTGACTTCGGCAAAAGCAGGCTCTAAGATCTCCCCCTTGTGCACCCCATACAGGATGAGCCTGTAAGTGGTGCTGGGGTTCAGCCCAGTGATGCCCAGGCTCCGGGCATCGCCAGAGAGGGTGTGGTTAGCAACCTGGTCGCCACCCTCAATCTCTGCAATCTCAATTAAAAAGGCCTCGTATTCAGCCTCCTCTGGGTTCCAGGACACATTGAAGCTGTCCCAGGACAAGTCCGAGACGGTGAGGTTTCCCACCAGGGGCTTGTGTTCCACTGGATAACAAACAAATCAAAACATGTCAACGCATCAAGTGAGCAGCAAACAAATGCATCAGCGCGGGATCTGCGGGAGAGGTGGGTGAGATTTTCTGCGGTATGTTTAAGCCTACAAGCATTTCAGTCAAGTATTTTCTTTTGAGAGAGTAAAGATTAGATGTTACACAGATAAGCAGAGGTCATTAACATAACTCAACCTCAGTCGATATTTCACACAACATTATTCAAGCATATATATATATATATAATATCAGAGAATACATGATTTTCAGTTCAAAATTCCCAGGCTTAACATCAAATATGATGGAAAAAAGCACAGATAAGAAATTGATGAATCAGATGGCAGATGAAATGAATGGATGAAATGATGAACAATATGAAAGGAGGAGAATTCTGTGCTTTGTCGATTAAAATATACCAACTGCCCTTCCTTCCTTCAATTCCTGGCCTATCTTGATCCTCTCATCTAAAGGAGCCACATGTTGAACGTATGGCTGGGAAAGTCTCATCTTTCAATTGCAGTTACTATACAAGCCAATCCACTGTTTCAAAGGTTTTGTTTTTAAACCATTCATAAGGCTTCTGGTCCTACTAAAGAACCAATATTTTCACTTGTTGCTTTTCAGAGTAGATACTTGCTTTAAATATTCATTGCTCGGTCAGTTAGTACATATGTTTCTAAAAAAAGACACTTAAGCCAAGCCGTTGATGATAATTTTGGTGTTGCTTGTTCAGATCGTTAAAGACAAATGCTATTAAGCCAGGAATAACTGACTATTATAATTTGTAAATTGAATGTTAAGGGCAGTCAGAAAAAAGTCATTAAGTCAGAATTTCATTCAAAAATGAAAATTCTATTTCTCTACCATTTCCACTCATTCCAGCATTCCCTTCTTCAGAAGCAAAAACTGCCTTGCGCTTAACCCATAGGTAGGCACTTAGGGCCAGTTTTGCAGACAAAGATTAAGACTTAGACCTAGTCTAAATTTAATTCTGAATTGAGATTCTTCATACCAAACTCAAATTTAGTCCAGGACTAAACGTAATCTGTGTCTGTGAAACCGGCCCTGAGTGTTCATTTTTTCCCCCCAGTTCAGTAGCTATCAGACCAGAGCACAGGAGAGAACAGGGCATGAGAGATGACCACTGATGGGATGAGGAATGGAGAGAGATTTTTTTTAAATTGGTGGCAGCATAAATAATTAGTGAAACTGATGTACCTGCGGTGGCAAGAGTGGGGAGAGATCTACTCCTCTCTCCCTCTGAGGTCCCATACCCATTAACCTCATAAAGGGTGCTGGGAGACAAGCCATTTACTTGCGTGATCCAGGAATCTCCGGGCACTGTGACCGCGTGAGAAGCGGTGTGCTCGGCTGTGAAGTTTGGCTCTGCTGTGAAGTTTGGCTTGCTGTGGGGTCAGGCTTAGCCGTGAAACTCAGCTTGGCTGCGGAATTTATCTCAGTGGTGGAGTGTGGCTCAGCCGTGGAGTTTGGCTCAGCCAAGGAGTTTAGTTTGACCGTGGAGTTAGACTCAGCCATGGAGGTCGGCTCAGCTGTGAAGCTTAGTTTGGCTGCAGAATTTAACTCAGTGGTGGAGCTTGGCTCAGCTGTGGAGTTTGGCTCAGCCGTGGAGTTTGGCTCAGCCGTAGAGTTTAGTTTTGCTATGAAGTTTAACATGGTGGTTGAGTTTGGCTCGGGCCTGGAGTCTGGCTCAGCCGTGGAGTTTGGCTCAGTCACGAAGTCCGGCTCAGCTGTGGAGTTCAGCTCAGCCAAAGAGTCCAGCTGAGCCACGGAGTTTATATTGACTGTGGAATTTGGCTCAGCCGTGGAGTTTAGTTTTGCTATGAAGTTTAACATGGTGGTAGAGTTTGGCTCGGGCCTGGAGTCCGGCTCAGCCGTGGAGTTTGGCTCAGCCGTGGAGTTCAGCTCAGCCAAAGAGTCCAGCTGAGCCGTGGAGTTTATATTGACTGTGGAGTTTGGCTCAGCCGTGGAGTTTAGTTTTGCTATGAAGTTTAACATGGTGGTAGAGTTTGGCTCGGGCCTGGAGTCGGGCTCAGCTGTGGAGTTCAGCTCAGCCAAAGAGTCCAGCTCAGCCGTGGAGTTTAGATTGACTGTGGAGTTTGGCTCAGCCGTGGAGTTTAGTTTTGCTATGAAGTTTAACATGGTGGTAGAGTTTGGCTCGGGCCTGGAGTCCGGCTCAGCCGTGGAGTTCAGCTCGGCCAAAGAGTCCAGCTGAACCGTGGAGTTTGGCTCAGCCATGGAGTTTATATTGACTGTGGAGTTTGGCTCAGCCGTGGAGTTTAGTTTGGCTATGAAGTTTAACATGGTGGTAGAGTTTGGCTCGGGCCTGGAGTCCGGCTCAGCCGTGGAGTTTGGCTCAGCCGTAGAGTTTCGTTTGGCTGCGGAGTCTAGCTCAGCCGTAAAGTCTGACTCGGCCATGAAGTTTGGCTGAGCCGTGGAGTTTAGTTTGGCACTGGAGTTTAATTCAGCCAAGAAGCCCGGCTGGACCGTGGAGTTCAGCTCAGCTGTAGAGTTCGGTAAAGTCGTGGAGTTCATCTCCACATGAGAGATGCTGGAAGTTCCCACAGGAGCTGCCCGGGTAGGGGCGACATCTGTTTCGGTTGCACCCTTTTGGACCACCATAGTGGTAAAGAATTCTCCCAGGGGCTCCACACCAGAACTGTCAGGCTCATCCCCAGACCCTCCGAAAAGATACCTGACCGTGAAAGCTTTAGGTTTAAGAGAATCACGTGCCGTGACCATGGAGTCTGGCTCCTGGTCTGGAGCTGTTGGCGTTGTTGCCATTTTTATACTCAGAGCGACTACATCCATTGTGGCAGACTCAGGCGCTAAACAAAAGTACATTTAAAGGATTAACAGTTTAACTACACAAACACAGATTGACCTGCAAAGGGAGGAAAAACATTTTGTTTTCGGTTATTGCTTGGGAAAGGGAACAAAAGAGAGACAACAGGGAATCTCCAGGCATTAATGAAAATCTACGGTTCAACCAGCAAAGCAAGACATACGTGTGTACATTTGCACTTGTTGGTTGCGTCTATTGAAGGTTGAAAAGTGATCGTCAAGTTTGTGCATCTCAGTCGTCACTTCATTTCAATGAGTAATGGTCGATCCTTAGCAGGAAATACAATCCCCACAACCACAGCAAACCATAGATGCAATTTTCACAGGCCGTCTGCTATCACGGACCATAGATATCCACATGCAGGCCACTCATTCACGGCGGGCAGCTAGCGTATTAATGGCTCCCGAAGGCACCATTAATTGTTTGAAGGTTCCGTGTAGTCTGCTTGACACAGAAGTACACCGTACACTTCAAAAGGATGAAGAAGCCATGCACTGGGGTTGCAGCATCAGATCGCCGGATACCTTTGCGCAGCATTCACCTGTGAGGCAGGTAGCCTCGAGATGCACAGGGCACTACAGACCTTGTCTGATGCACAGTCAAACAAGCCAAAAAAATAATAAATAAATAAATAAATAAATGGACAAATGGCATGACAATGGAATGGAAAGCAATGAGAATGAATGGTGATGACTTGGCACTAGCCTACAGAGCTGATAGTTGCTTTTAAAACATCGAACCAGGGAGGTACAGAACCAGTTAAGGAAATTAGCTGGAGGTTCCAGGCATAGAACCTCATTTGGAGGTCACAAATTAGATTCTTTTGAGCCCTTCTTATCTTTTGAATGTCTGTCACATTCAAAAGAACATGAGGGTGATGAAGTAAAGTGAGAGTAAATCATGGTTGTTGGAAGAGGTGTAGGGACAGAGATTGTAGATGATTAAAATTCAAATTAAGATGCTTAAACTAGGGAATGATTTGATTTTAGCCAGCCAGAGAATTTTGTATTAATGGGCCTGCCAGGGTCCATATTGAGTCAGGATCTCAATTTAAGGGCTCATCGTCAATTCGCCTATGCAGACAAATAAGACTAATGACCATGCTGGATCTTCTGTCATTATCCAAGTTCATTGCAAATTGTCTTTGAAACTAGCAAATTTGGTATATGCCATTATTAAACAAGAGATAAACCATTTTTATCATTGCCTGTTGCTGGTGCTTTAAATTCTCATTATCTACCACTGTAGAATAGAGGTCTGCATTGGGCTAGAAATGAGGACTGAAGCCCACCTATGCCCAACGTTTTTACAGTCCTGACCCGAACCAGCCTGACAAGCTCTAGGCAAATTCGAAGCCTGAACCCGATAGTGCTTGATCGCTGAAATAACAAGCCAACAACACAATAGAAAATAATGCAGTTTCCCACAGGAAAGCTGCTATAGGTACTTGTGGCTGTGCAACACTGCATCTTTGCAATGATGCGAAGCAAAGCTTCTAGTTTTTGTAGTGTATCGTTATGGTCAACTAGAAAATGAATGCAGCCATATTTGAGCTTTGACACTTATTTAAAGCATGCGTTTCCTTCTGTTAAACGTGACGTTAATAAGTTTGTCACTTGCATCACTGCAAAAAACAACACAGGAGTGACTTCATTTTTTTTCTTTGTGCTTGCATGAAAGTATGTCTGCAAAATGGAGGAATAACTTACATTTTAATGTATGTAAATGAACAGAACATGCTAGCCAGCAAGCTTTAGTGTCATTTTTCCCTACATTTAATGTGACATTGATACATTTGTCGCCGTTCCTCTTTTTCAGAACAGGCCAGCCAGCTAGCTTTAAAGCATTCTTCCTTCTGTTAAATGTGAAGTTAATAGGTCTGTCACTCTTGTGCTGGCAAATACAGCTGTTTTAATTTACTAGTTAAGCGCAATGGTACGCAAAGAACACCGGAAGCTTTGAGCCATTGTTGCCAATCGTTGTCAACAGGTAGCGGAACTGTTGCTACGCTACTATTTTTAAACTTCCAGACTGGCAGCGCTTATGTGAGTAAGGCCTAAAGGCCCGTACCCAATCTGATCCAAATGTCACAGATATAAAAATAGGTCCACTAACCGACAAAAATCACAGCAAACCTTCGGGTCCGGTCAGGCTCAGGTCAGGATGCAGACGCCTACTGTGGAATCATCTGCCTCTCAACCTATATGTGCCATGAATCCCTGTTGTCAGTGCTGAAAAGCAACTCCCTCTGTGTCTCAGGCCAGGCCTTCCCAGCATGCTTATGGAGATGAGATGGCAATGTGGCCCAGTGGCCACTTTTTTGATGGATGATGGCAATGGTTTCTTCGTATGCATGCTACGGCATTTCCTACGGTCATTCCATGCTTGTCGCTCTACCACGCGTGGGAGCAAACCTGTCATGCAATCCCTTCGATATCCGCACCCAAGTTGCCACTTGAAACAGCCATTTTAATTTCGGGAAAAAAGGTATTCATTTTCGACAGAGCGTAGGAGGATAATGCTGGCTGTCGGGGCAGCCGAAAACGATATATACCTGTAACGGCAACTGCTGCCCGTGGTGAAGATTTCTGGCTACCGTTTACTCCGTAAAGCCTTACGTCATACGAGGTGGACGCCTTCAGGCCTTCAACCCTAGTGCCTACGGCATCTCCGGGGAGCTGAATCTCCACCGCATCCCACAATCCCATGGAGTCTCTACATTCTACGGTGAAACTATCGTGCACGTTTTTTGACTCCCAAGACAGAAGAAATCCATCAGATGTTATGCCCGATACAGTCAGAGCAGTCATTTCTGGATCCTCTCGGCCAATCCCGGAGGAGTCAGGGTCAATGCCATCTACTGACAGTAAGCTAAAGACATTTTCCTCTGAGCTTTTGGTCGAGGTCAGCTCAGGCACATAGTCTGCTAGATAAAACGTGAAAGAAGCTACAAGGAAAAACAACAAGAGACAACAAGTTAAAATTAGACTGGTGTCCTCCTCCATCTTGCTTCACTCGTGCTTTTGTTGGAAAGCTGTTGCAAGGTCACGGTCTTCTCACTTCTGCTGTTTCATACTCCAGCTGTTTAATTTCAACACTTCTGTTGGCTCTCCGTTTATTTTGAACTCTTAGTTTACGCAGATGTTTCACACAATAATCTAAGCTCCTGAAAGCGATAGTGTGCATAAATCGTCACAGTCATTTGTTGTAGTTACTGCAATTATTCAAAAGCGCATTGCGCTGGCCTAAATGAACAGGACAGGCTTTGTTGATTAGTGTCATGAACTCCAGTAGCTTACATAAGCCTTCAGTTTCTTAGGCATGCTAATATTTACGTATATAAAAGGCCAAACTAAGAGCAGGACCCTTTCTACATTTGTACAGAGGAAATGAAGGTGAATTTCTTTTAAAAATCATTCATGCTGGAGACATACTGGATCGGGCCTTTCTGTCTTGTAGCCACTTTATTCAGTATTCATCCAAAGCTTTTTCTCCTATGAGGCTATTTGTGCAAGTGATCTTTTCAGTAACTCATAATTTGAAAAGGGCTTAGACTCGAAATAACTTTAGGGATTTGACCAAACGACATTGACAAAACATTTTTTTTTGCTCAATAAGCATTAGGTTATTGATTGTAGCATGGTCCAAACAGGTCTCTAAGCCCTTGAAGCTAAATAAATATTTAATACTGTATATGATATATGTCGCTTTTTTATTTTTCAGCTAAAATCCTACACATTGAGCTCTCCTACCCTCACTTATAGATATATATGCCCACTAAAACACATGCATCAAGCCTATAGGTGAAAAAGCAGGGTGGATATCTCACTGTGGATCTTGCAATGACATCGCTTTTACTGCAAGCATAGCCTGGTCTCATTAAAAGCAATAACCTGTCTCTTCATTGTGATGACCTTTCTCAAAAGCTAAAAGAGAACACTGTATGGGCAATACCACAGTCTGTCCTGCTCTGCTTTTTCCTGGAAGGGGAAAAAAAATCCAATAAAGGCCTATTATTCTCAGTCAAACCTGCATTCCCCTTGTGTATTGTAAATCTGCCTTCTGCCATAAAGTTTGTTTCCCTTGTCCTGCAATAGAACAGGTCGTCTCGTGAAAGTTACGGTTTTAGGAAATGTGGTGCCTGGGACACCAGCGTAAACAAATAAAAATCTTGATTTTATTACGCGTGTTTCCCTCTCGCTTCTGTGAAGTCAGACTATCCTTCTCTCTTGCCTCATCCTTGCGTAGAAAGGTTTTCTGATGGGTGTATCTAAAAGCACCTTTCTTAGCTCGATCGATTTCACCTACAGAATGCTCAAAGAACGATTCCTAGCAGGGGGACAACTGTTGGCTTCCTGAAAACATACAACAGACAGGCTTACATCCACCATGACCCGCGCAGCCCCAGACTTCTTTAACCTGTCCATAACGGAGAACCTGAGAAGCGTTTTAGCGTTCTGGACAGAGCGAACAGAAGAACACTGCGTGCTTTCCGCACCATTCTGATCTCATCTGAGGGGAAGAGCACCCAGACCCGCAACCCTCCAGGACGGGGGGGGGACCTCCACAGCTGCCGTGCCACTCACCTGTGGACGCAGAGAGGGTGGCAGGCTCGCTCTTCTGGCTGCCCCTCTTGGCCACCAGCGACAGGCTGTAGAGCATGCCTGGGGTGAGCTTGGTCAGCGTGTAGGTGGTCTCCGAGCCCGGGATCTCCACCTCCTCCATGCTGCCGTCGGTGGAGAAGTAGACGAGCCGGTAGATGCCGATGGCGGCCTGAGGCTTCTTCCACACGACGGTCAGGGTGGTCTCTGTGGATTCGCTCACCTCCAGGTCCTTGGGGGCGTCGAGGTCTGGCAGAGGGGGTGGGGGGGGGGGGGGGGGGGGGGGGGGGGGGGGGGGGGAGGGTGGGTGCCGGACGTTAGGGTGAGCACGTGCGGTAGCTCTCTGCAAATGTCCACGCGTTGAATTTGTTTTCGCGAGACACGGGTAAGAAGATGGCTAGGACACAAGAGACCTTGCGCAAACAAAAAACCGTCATCGCAACTGTCATCGAGAGATGGATTTCCCAGTAACCTGGAACCAAACACATAAATGCTGAAGGTTATTTTATTTATAAAAGACTTCTTTGCACCCCCCAAATCGTCACATTTAATGAACACGCTCGGATCCTCAGGGCTGCTGTGAATCACTGCCGGCTGCACCTAGTACCCAGTAGCTTAAGCGCACCGTAAACCGAGATGGATTGTTCTCCTAGCTGTCGAATGTCAGTGGAGGGGAACCGTTATTTGAACAGCTGCAGGCCTTACCGGTGGCGGCGTTGGTGGTGGCCGGCAGGCTCTCTCGGTCCTCCTTCACCGCGGACACGCCCATTCCGTACTCCGTCCCGGGGCTCAGGCCTTTCGCAACAGGAGGAGACGGGTTGGGTTATCTCACCTGTGCTTATTGTTATTATTTTTTTTTTTTTGGTATGTTTTTAATATGAAACTTTTATTTTTCTGCTGCCATTTTGACCAGGACTCTCTGGCAGAAGAGATATTTATCTCAATGGGACCTTCCTGGTTAAATAAAGGATAATAAATAAATAAATAAATACAGTTACAAACTGATCACGGCAAAGCGCATAGCCCACGAAGGCTTGACTGCCTACCATAAAGCGTTCTCATAAAAGAGAGTAATATGTGCCTATGTTGAGGAAACATTAATTCAATTCCAAATTACAAAGCAGACTTCAGCGCATGCATATTATAACAAGTAAATGTATATTATTATCACTTTTTTATGGGGCGTATGCAGATAGTATGCTGAGAAGTGGTGTGTATTCCATATCGTATTTCTCTACTGCTGGATGTTACCGTTTTTGCCTGTATGACTTTTTAAATCAAAAATATTCTCACATTCACTTTGTCTAAACGATTCCATCATACCCAACTGGATGAATTATACAAATAATATTTCGAGTAACCTCAATACCCCATTAAAGACAAATATCTGGTCACTTCTGTAAATCTACAGACTCAAGCTGTAGATTCACAGTTTCAACCACAATTCTACCTTATGGCCAATTCTGCTGTCCTTGCACTTTTAAACATTTTGTTGAGAGGTATAAAAAAATGTTTAGGTTTAGGTTTATTTTATTTAAGAAAGGGACAGTGCACATTAATAAACACGAGAGCTTAGGTGCACCATGTAAATGTGCCAGATTTACCCATGCAGGCTAATTTTCATCTATAGTCCCTGGGCAGGTTGATGGTTTAAGGAACATAAAAGAACATACATAACACATAAGCACAGACAAATGAGTAAAAAAAAAATGTAAACATTGACAAGAAGCATGACAAAAAGAAATGGGCATTTGCATTTTCCAAAGCAATGAATTTGCCATGAAACAGTAAAGAGGCTTTGAGATAGCCTCCTCTGCCCGCGATTTCGGACTTTCCAGCGAACCCTTTATCAACCACCACAGGTGGTGTGAGGCCATGCAGAACCCTCTTTAAAGACCCCGTGACGAGGAACCTTATCGTTATCAATAAAATCATGAGGTTCTGGTCGTAATAAATCACATTAATGACCTTGGTGAAGAAATGAGAGGGTGTTCCAGGGGCTGAGAACGGGAGCCCTCCAAACAGGAAATGGTTTCCAGGGAACGGTGGGAGCGATTTGAACTAGGAAACCGCTCCACGTTTCGAGTGTGACTTTCTCTGGCTCCCTTCAAATCCTCACATACTAGACTGGACGGCCTCTTTGACAAAAAAATAAAAATAAATACTATGTCAAAATGAGCTAGGAAAAGCACCCGCTTTTCTCATTTCGACAGTGAAAGGACCTGCAGTGCCATTTTATCTTTAAGGCTGGATGAGTAGTCCCTTGCGAATGTCTTTATTACATTTAGGCATTTCACTGCAAAGGAAATTGAGCAGTGATTTAATATAAAATGGAAAATGACCATTTAGGTCACCACACTGCTTTGTGCTTGCCATTGGCATTTTTGATAAACCAAAGTATAGGCACCACACCCACCTACAGTTCCCCCCCCCCCCCCCCCCCCCCCCCCCCCCCCCCCCCCCCCCCACCCTCTCCACAGCTTCCCTTTCTTTTCTTCCACTCAAAATCCCTGTGTGACTTCAGCCCGTTCCAGAGAGTAAGGCCCGGCCAAACTGTGCCACAGGCAGCCTCTGAGCCTCAACTTGCTGACAGAAGCGAGTCTTCCAGACAGGCCCGTCTCCCACCACCCTCAGGCCACAAGCCTGAACTCATCCTCGGCTGGGGCCACCTGGTGGTTTTGGGTTACACCCCCTCCCTGATGGAAAAAAAAAACCACCCACCCATTCCAAACTCAAAAGGAGCGTGATGAGTCGCCACCTCCCAGCACCAGCTGTGAGACAATAAAAGGGAACGCGTGAGGATGAGACAGAAAGGAGAGCTTCTAGAGTGGGGGCCACAGTATATGAGGGGTATTGGAGGTGCTCTTTCTTTGGAAAGAGCCCACACCAGTGGTCAGAAGCAGGGGGAGCCTCGGTGACATTCTTTCCAAGATTAGAAAAAAACCCTTTTTTGAAAACACTGGATTTTTCATGCGCTCAAAGTCATTATTTAATTATTTGGACTTATTATTTGGTGAGTACTGGCTTAACCCATAGTGGAGGCAGACACCTCGGTGTAGAATAACAGCAAATACTGTCCTTGCCTTGTTGAGGGCTACAAGCGAGCAGATAGTTCATACTTTGGTCTGTATTGGGCTGTATTTCGCAATGAGGACCATAAAATGGTGGCTCTGAGGACCCTTTGGTCTTCTAATTAGAGGAGGAGCATCAGTGCCTTTGTCAACCACCATAGCTACAGCAGAAAGCTTCTGCACGTGCACCCCCTCTGGTCACGTGACCCTTACCCGTGATGGTGGCCAGTGTGACCTCGCCAGCCGAGGGCAGGAAGTGCATGGTGCCGTGCTGGGCCCCGGAGAGGGTGCTGTATTTGACCTGGTAGCTCTCCACGGCCGCCTTGCTGTTCTTCCACTCCAGCGTGACCGTCTCGTCTGTCTGATCCACCACCTCCAGGTCCGTCGGAGCGTCCAGGCCTGGAACCACAGCCGGACGAATGCCTGAGTGTCACCTGTGTGTGCGTGCGTGTGTGTTTCTGTGTGTGTGTGTGTGTGTGTGTGTATGTCGGGGGGGCCGCTGTTGGCGGAACCGCAACAGCGGGGCCAGCCCTACAAATGCGAATGTCTGTGACTGAGTGATGAAGTTACACCATTGGTCGCCGAGTATGAAGTTACATCATTGGTCGGCCGGATGAAGTGTGTTAGGTCCAGCCATATACTAGGTTTTGACCTGGTCTTGTTTCTAGACAGAGCAAGGTTACAGATACACACAAAATAATATACTGGTAGAATGCAGAGTGAAAATGCCCCAAACCTACACAGCACCAAGAGTTTGGCCCTTTTTTTTTTAGCCTTTCCAGGATTTTCAAACACTACAAACACTACAGTCAGTTTCAACAAAGTTTGAGTTTGGCACCTCTCCAGGGAAAATGAAACCTGTGTCACCTGCGTTATATCCCACTGAAGCTGTGCTGTCGGTTGTTCTGGAGCATGATAGCACAGCTGCTGCCCCGGGCCTGTGGTGAACACCTCCCGGCCGGGTCGCTCCTCATCGGGCCCCTCCGGGAGACCAGCGACACCTCGTACTCCGTGTCCGGGGCCAGGCCGTCCAGGCTGTGCTGGGTGTCGGCGGGGGAGAGGTCCGCGGTGACCCGAGCCGCGGAGGAGTCCGCGCTCGGCCCGTAGGAGAGGGAGAGCCCGTCCACCTGCGCCACCGGCAGCGCCCAGGAGACGATGGCCGAGCTGTCCGTCACGTCGCGCACCTCCAGCTGGCTGGGGCTGTCCAGCTCTGGGGAAGAGGATGGTAAATGGTAAATGGACTGCATTTATATAGCGCTTTTATCCAAAGCGCTTTACAATTGATGCCTCTCATCCACCAGAGAAGTTAGGGGTTAGGTGTCTTGCTCAGGGACACTTCGACATGCCCAGGGCGGGGATCGAACCGGCAACCCTCCGACTGCCAGCCAACCGCTCTTACCTCCTGAGCTATGTCGCCCGAGGAGCACAGCAAGGAGAAGCGTTTAGACCAGTGGTCTCCAACCCTGGTCCTGGAGAGCCACAGGGTCTGCTGGGTTTCATAGTGACTCTGCTCTTCATGAATCAATTAGAGCAGTTGATTACAGTTAACTCAACTCACCTGGTGTCTTGTGTCTCAATCGGGTGCTGATTTTAAAGTGGAAACAAAAACCGGCAGACCCTGTAGCTCTCCAGGACCAGGGTTGGAGACCACTGGTTTAGAGGCTGCAGGATTTTTGTTTTCCGTTTTCTTTGTTTTAATGCTGCAGAGTTCCCTGCCAGATTATGCAAATACCCAAATCAGGGGTAGGGTTCAACTCCATTGCAATAAAGTCAGTTCAGGAAATGAACAGAAAAATGCATATTAAAGGGCAGAACCCCCTTCTATGAGGCTTTTCAATTAATGAATTGAATTTCACGACTCATGTCCTGAATTTATGGCAGTTTTTGTTTTAAGATATCAGGATTTGCATGCCATCTACACATACTGTGTATGTTATGTTTGTGTGTGTGTGTGAGTTAGTGTGTGTGTGTGCGCACGGGGGTAGTTTCTTTCTTCATTCGTAACTTTTCAAACTGAAGTTTTGCCACTGTTATTCTACAGTAAATTAAAACTTTTATCAATTTGACCATAAAAGCATCATTACCGACAATGAAAGTGTTGAATAGCAATGAAAACAAATACATTAGGGTTGGACTGGCCACAAGCCGAATGGCCTTCCTCACAGCCCCACAAGGCACACACATTAAGGGCATGCGTGTGTGTAAGGCCAATTTTGCAGAACACAAATTTTATAACATATAGGTTGCTAGCGGATAGCTAAAGAGAACAGGGACAGGGATAAAAATGGTGCCTCTATATCAGGGGTGCACAAGTCCGGTCCTGGAGGGCCGATCTGCGTGCTAGTTTTTGTTCCAACCGATTACCATTTCTTACAGCTCTATAAACTACGCTGCTTCACTCCTGTACTTGAGCACAGTACAGTCTCTAGGATACACTTGCAGTCTGTGGCTGTAGCTGGTGCTCATACACGTCGGATCAAGATATTATTGGGCTAATTAAATAAATGTTGGCAAATGTTCGCACAAAATCCTGAAATGGATTGGCCCTACTTGTGCACCCCTGCTCTATATATTAGTCCCTTATCTAGTTAGAGCAAATAAACCTGGAACTTAAGTTCAGCCTGAGAAGCCTTGCTGGACCCCTAACATCACTTTGGGACCAAGAAAGGTGTGGAATAAGCACGCCTGCTGTATGTGCAGCGTTTCCCTCCATGGTATGTGCAAGTTTATCAGCTCACTACTTACTAACAACAACAAAAAAAAAAAGTTAAACTTCTGGTAAACTCTGACAGTGTAGTCAGAGACCACACACCCGCGGTCACCTCTTGGGGCGATGAGGGAAAATCTGACAGAAGAACAGGGTTCCGACAGTAGCGTGAGAGGTGGTAGGAAGAAGCTATGCTATCGTTAGCATCAGCCGATGACCTCAGACTGACATGATGTGACGAGGCTTTTTCTGTGACCCCTAAGCTACCCCCCCCCCCCCTATTGCCCCCCCCTGTAGACATGCCTGATGTTGCCCTGTGGTAATCAAGGCTGCAGTCTACAAGCTGTTCAAACAAACAGAGGATGAGGGGGGGACTGCACAGTGGCACGGCAACATTATGCGGTTAATGGCTTTTCCTTCTGCCGTTCAGCTGTTTACACTGGCAAGCCTCCTGTCAGTTTTTTTAACGGCAAATAAAGGCAGCAACTTGGCCGTGTAAAATATTTGGGGGGGGGGGGGGAGGAGGTACAGAAAAGCCTTTTCTCCGAAAGCAGTACTGTTGACATGGTTGGTATGACAGCTTCTTAAGCGTGGCTTTAGACGGGACAGGAGAAACAAGCAACGGCACTGCTCTCCGCTCAGTCTGGAGACTGTACCATTAAACTGTGAGATCATTTTTATTTTAAACATTAGCATGTATATATTTTTCATCTTCCATTATTTACATCCTAAATCATGCCATAACAGACGGTTTAATCGGGTTGTTAAAGAACTTTTGGGGCAGTCCCCCAGGGTTTTGGAAGATTTGTGCATTTCTTACACCTCCTGTAGAGGGGCGGTGTTGGCTGGTGCCAAACTGACGCTGAGGGAGTCGCTCCTCTATGACCCCTGACCAACCATCGCAGTAATGAAACTCCCGCTCGCCCTCTGACCCCTGCGCAAAGTCAGACCAATCGGCAGACAGCAGGGGTGGGGTGCCGGGGTTTTTCTTTACGTTCCAACAGTCAATCACATCTTTGACCTCTGACATTTTTGCTATTGTGATGTCAGTATGATGTAATGAGGCAGATCTCTGACCCCTGGAATCTCAAGTCTGAAATTAACGGCATGTGCCGGTCATAGATCATGTGAACCAAACGTAGATGTGACCGACCTATAAAAATATATAGTACTGGTATCAAAATATATGGTACTGATCATCGTAGTAAAATGAATCTGACATCCTGAAAGGATGACACTAAAAATATACTTTCAAGATGCCCAAGATATAACAGATTATTTTTTCTTCAAAATATATTCTGGCATATAACATCCTCTCTATAGCTTTCCATCTGTTGCACATTTGATACATGTTGAGCACATGTTTATTAGTACATGTTGCACAACATGCATTAAAATACACTAGTGCACAATGTGATTTAATCAACATATGTATTTAATTTTGACATGCAATTAAAGTGCTTCTTCACAAGTAGTCTGATAAGTACAGTGATCAAAAAAATGAAATCTGTGTTTGTGAAGAAATTTCCATTTGTTTTGTTGTTGGAAAGTGTTGTTCTTTTGAAGCCTGATATTATCTTGTTATGGCTGAAGGACCACGATGGAAATAAGTCCAGGACTTTTTCGTGTTATCCTTGACAAATTCTTCGCATGCAAGTCTTTTGATACATGTGTTTTAATTTTGTCAAATAAACTAAACTAAACTAAAATTGTAATTGAAAATTTTGCTTGAATCAGGGTCATTTTCATTTCAGCATTATATTGTCATGTCTAAATTTTACATTCGGGAATGTATTTTTTCTTAAATAATCCGGAAATGCTGATTTTCAGACCCTCAATGTCTCTACAGGCCAGTAGCACTTGGCTTTCGATGCTAAACATCCTCTCAGCCCAAAAGTGGAAAGCAAAAGAGTTAGCAAAACTTTTTGGAAAATGTTTTTATGCGTGTAATTCACGGCAATGTAACCACATTGCAATATTTGAAAGTGCAAATCATTTTTAATATTTGTCAATATAGCATGAAGTGTTTGTAAAATAATAATAATAATAATATATTTATTTCAATGTGCTTTCAAACGTGTTATATTTTCATAAAGGGGGGGACACTGTGAGAGTCTGAATATTGCAGTATTTCTCGAGCGGTGAGAAAACATCTGAGACGGGGGGGGGGGGGGGGGGCGAGGGGCGGGCCCTTTACTGGTGGTGACGGTTTCGATGGCGGGGGGCCCCTGGGCCTTGTTCTTCACGGCCTCCAGCTTGACCTCGTACTCCAGGCCGGGCCCCAGGCCCGTCTGCTCGTAGCTGGTCTCCGTGCTGCCCAGGGCGTTCAGGATCTCCCCGTTCTCCTCTTTCTGAAAAAAAAAAAAACGTTTTGCCTCGCTGAACCATGTTTGAATCTAAAAAAAACGATTTCTGCTCTGTTGCTAAGCAAGGAAAGCCTCACTTTTATGTAAATGTACTGTGATAAGTTTTTTTTTTTTTGCCATCCGTGTCCATCCAAGAAGATTGCAACACTCCTTGAATGTATTTAATCTGAACTGAATACATATGTTTTTTTTTTGCCATCCGTGTCCATATATAGCAAAATATTTTCAATTACTTTTTTAGGCAGTGGGTTTTAAAGAGATAGAAGTAATACACTGAATGATGATATAAGTTTTTTTTTTTTAACAAGCTTGTTCAGACAAGACCTCAGAGCAAAACAACCAATCGCTCACAAGCGTCACTGCTCAAAACGAACCAATTAAAACGCGAGCAGCCGGAGTTTGGCTGCGGCGGCGGGGGAAGTTCACGCCGTCGCCCGTGATTGGCGGCTACTCAAATTAGGACGGCTTTAAGAGGCAGCGCAGCATTTATGAGCTTTTTGGGGGGGGGGGGGGAGAAGACATGCCCCCCCCCGGAGCAATACCGGCGTACCGGCACGCCTGGGGGGCGCTCGAGCACCCATAATGTCCTTTACACGAGCGTGGCTGCAGAATCCACGCGATCCTCCCCCCCTTCTTCATGGGGCGGTAAAACCACAGCTGCCGGCTGCTCGGGACGGCGGTACGCCATAAAAAATAAAAAAAATTTTTTTAAAAAACCACCCCCAGACTTCAAAAGCAGCCCTTCTTCAGACGGGTCTGTAATGGGTGTCGCCGGCGCCGCCGAAAGCTCTTTTTCGCGAGCCGCGTGCAGCCGCGGTTTCCCCAGGGAGGCGTGACAGGGTCGTTAACAAAAAACCGCCTCCTGGCTTTTCAGAGCCACGGGCGGGAGCGGGATTGGACGGGAGCGCCCCGCGGAACCTGCGGTTCACTGGAACTTAACCTTTGAACTCCAGTCACAACGGTGCCAATAAAAGTCGATGAAACTGAATGGAATCCAAGACAGGAACATACACGTTTTAACTGTACGTGTATGCCATAAACACATCTATGTAAAATGCTAATAAATTTATAGTGTATTTATAAATGTTATATTAAAAGTCTACTTCAGCTAATTGTATAAGTTCTAATAAATGAAATATGGTGGGATTTGAATTCATATTTGCACCATTAGATATACAGTATTGTTACATGTAATAGAATGATATCTCGAGGCGTGTGACTCTGGCAGGGCGGGGCGACTCACTGTGTTTCTGAAGGTCAGGTGCCACCCGTCGAAAGCGATGTCCAGCTTGTCCCACAGCACTTCCACGGACGTCTCCCTCACGGACTTAAACCTGAGCCCCTCGGGCTCCGGGAGATCTGGAGGGGAAAGGGGAATAAAGTTTAAAGACGAAAATAAACGCCCCTGCCCTGTTTTTTTTTAATTTTTATTTCAGTCCTCTTTTCAGAAATTTGGCTCTCTCTATTTTTTTTATTTTTTAAATATGTATTAATGAACATGTTTGGCAGGCAGTCTCGCAGATTACTCTAGATTTTTAAAAGAAACTGTCAGCAATCTGCAAGAACACATTTCTACAAATGTTTACACCAGAATTCTTCTTCCATATCATTGGAACATGACTTTGGTTACATGACTAGAAAATTTACTGGAGCAATTCTAGTTATGCACGTTTCTCAAGAACACAACAGCAGCACCCAGCAGGGAAGCAACCCTGCCACTTTTGAATTCCAGACCCAGCACCCTGACCGTTATACTGCTGCCACTCCAAAAACTCTCTGGGGTCTGCCTGAGTGCATTGAGACAGGCTTTACCAGCATCTAAAGAACTGCAAGTATTTCAAACACGACCTTTACACCCAGGTCTGGTGGGAATTGTGTGTAGTAGGGGATTGTGGGTAACGGCGAGCTTACGCGTGGCCACCCTGGCGCTGACGGGGATACTCTGCTTGTTGTTGAGGACGGCGTAGACGTTGATCAGGTACTCGATCCCCGGCTCCAGCTGGTCAATGGTGGCGGCCTTCTTGTCGCCAGGTACGCGAAAGTCCAGCAGGAGACCGCCGGGGGCGGTGGGCACGTAGGTGATCAGGTACTCCGTCACGACCATCTCGTTGGCCCAGGTCAGGTCGACGGACTCTGGGGACACCTCGGTCACAACCAGGTCCTTTGGTGGGGAGACTGCAGACAGAACCACAGGAAGCTTGTCGTGACAATGCGAAATAGAAATCATAACGATTAAAACCATCAGTATTTATACATTTTTTAGACAGGTTTTTGCTTAATAGTCTCCACCCTCAATGTTCTCCCATTGAGCGTCTGGGGCAACATAGCTCAGGAGGTAAGAGCGGTTGTCTGGCAGTAGGGGGGTTGCCGGTTCGATCCCCGCCCTGGGCATGTCGAAGTGTCCCTGAGCAAGACACCTAACCCCTAAGCCTTTCACCGTTGGTGTGTGTGTGAGTGTGAATGGGTGAATGAGAGGCATCAATTTAAAGCACTTTGGATAAAAGCACTATATAAAAGCAGTCCATTTACCACTTGTCTGGAAAGTGAAGTTAGTCTTGTGACATTAGCCTACCTCTAATTACCTGCAATCCACACCTGACAAATGAGGCGAGTTAGGAAACCTCACAGATAGCTATAGATCAGTGTTGATAACTTGGTGCCTTTTCTCATTAGTTTTTGTGATTGCTCCAAACTGAACTTGTGTTTCCTGAATGCCACCGGTAACAATTCCTGCTACTTCTAAGTAATGGCTTACAAACACAAAGCTAAAACCACATTTTATTTGCCTGGCGTCCTGTCTTTCAGTTCTTCAGACAGGAAAAGTAGCTAGACACAATGTAAGATTCTGCACATGGGTATAAAATTGTATGTGCACATGAGACTGTGTGTATGTGTGTGTGTGAGTGATCACAGATACATCTGAGTGTGCCCCAGGCAGGGGCGGCCATTGGCATAAACTCTCCACACAATTAAAAGTACGTTGGGGGTCACAACAACATTCTTGTTTAGAGCCACCGAAACCCTAGGGCCAGCTGGTCCCAGGCAAAATCACAGCCATGAACACAGACTGATCCCCAAGTACCCAGTGATCAGTGTCAGAAAGGCCTGAAACAACATGGAACCAAGCAGCCCTGGGTGTGCTTACGGTTAAATGCACTGAATCCTTACTGAACCAAACATCTGCTGGCACATAAGTCCCCTTCACCATCATCAGTCAGCGAGAGTACTGGAGCCACACAGAGGCCAGTAAAAGTCAGAGCCAAGCAACGACGGCCTGTCCTATTTAAACAAACACACAAAGCCAAGCTCGCCCTCTGCTCAGATTACTGGAGCATCAGTAATGCATTTTCAAGGTATCATTCTCTGAATGGCAAAATAGAAAAACTATTAAAATGAACTTGGGTCTTTTTTTTGCCGCTAAAAGCTGGATGATGAAAGAAAAAATGATATACCATGCGAATCCAGAAGATTATTTTTTGTTCTGACATTAAATGACTTCCGTAGTAAATCACCTAACATCTTGAGACGGTCAATCAATTTCTCTCTCTGTCTGTTTTTTATTTTCATTTGTTTTGTCGGTTGTCAGGTATTTATGGGTGAACGGATTCAGAAGGACGTTTTTAAAATATCAAGTCATCCTACTGCAGCCCAAAAACAATACGTAACTAAGATACATTTAAAAAAAAAAAAAAAAAAAGCTCAAGTTAACCATGAAATATCATTCGTACAGGGCGTTTCCTACCCTGGTCCACGCGGGTTTTTAAAAAAAATCATCCCTCAGCATTTAACTGATGAATTAAAAACAGTTGATTGCATAGTGAACTCACCTCCCCTGGTTTCTTATGTCTAAATGCGTCGTTAATTTCAAGGTGAAAACAACAACCAGGGTGTAACGGAGCGAACCCTCCGTTCCAGCCAAGACACTTTTTTTAAAACGAACGGATTTTTAGCAGTGTCTCTGCTCATGGTAGCGGTTGTTTGGCGCGAGTACGTCGCTTTCATAAATGTAGTGAGCACCATTTAGGTTTGCCGGTTTGTCAACTCAGATATTCGCTACGGAATATCTGTTCACCATCATAATGCACTCCAAATAACTTAAACATACTCATTCCTGGTTTCAAACATTAAATAGATTTATTTTAGTACGCCATGTTTGACCAACGCAATGTTAGGAGTTGCTACTAACCGTTGACTGTTCCGTTTGTTCCATGTTCAAACTGGAATGACGTAACCCGAACGTCACGATTCTGTATAATCTTATTGGAAACGCTGGACAAGACGAATTTCCTATTTCAGACGGGGGGAGACCGTCAAGTGTATTCGGTATTATTTTCTGATATTTAAGTAAATGTGTCATTATTAGATATAAAGTAGCAACTGATAATATATCTATAATGGTTTGGATGTGTAAAAATATAATGTCTTTTCTTCTGAGATAATTGGATATCGTGTGAAAATGGTATAGTCTAATGGTGCAAGTATAATTGATGTGCTGATTTTTTTGTTTGTTTTGTATATGTAGGCTATATAAATGTTTGTATAATAGTTGGGGGGCACTTTTGTAAATAAAACACCCCACTTGGGTTGCACAAGTTTGAGTCTCATCTCTAAATTCACTGTAAAATCTGCCAACTGACCATCCTTGTAACGGTAAATCGTGTCTGTGTCTCTCCAGGACCATGGCTCCAGGCCCCTGAACTACTGCATAGCAGTTTATCTAAAACGAATGTCAAACTTCAGTCCTAAAGAGCCAAAATGTCTGCAGGTTTTTGTGCTTCCCTTTCACTCAGCAAACTTGGAAGCGTAGGCTTGTGGACAAAACCCCGACTTACAGTACATTAACCAGCAAGCACTATATCCCTCAGCTTCTGAAATCTCACACTGCTGAACTAAAACATGTATGCACCACCCCTCCTAACCCCCACATTTATGTTTTTTGGCTGGACCACAACAGCGGGGCCAGCCCTATAAACGTGAATGTCTGTGACTGAGTGAGCGATGAAGTTACACCGCGCATGTCTGTGACTGAGTGACTGAGTGATGAAGTTACACCATTGGTCGGCCAGTTCAGTCCAGCCATATGCTAGGTTTTGACTTGGTCTTGTTGTGTCCTTAATTAGGTTAAGATATATGCCGGGTGATCATTCATAAAAACAATTAAAGAATGAAATAAAATGCAGAAATACATCCCTGTCGTCCGTCCTCACCTTCGGAGCAGTCGTCGCCGATGTAGCCCTCGTCGCACACGCACAGTCCCGTTGACGCAGCGGCCGTTGTCGTTGCAGTCGTTGAGGCACCTCAGCTCGCCGCAGTCCTCCCCCATGTAGCCGTCGTCGCACACGCACACGCCGTTCTCGCAGCGACCCCGGCCGTTGCAGTTGGCCGGGCAGGTGAGCACCGAGCAGTCGTCGCCCTCAAACCCCTCCTGGCACACGCAGACCCCGTCCACGCACTGGCCGCGCCCCAGGCAGTCGTTGGGGCACAGCTTGACCGCGCAGTCCTCCCCCGCGAACCCTTCGTCGCAGACACACTGCCCGTCCACGCACTTCCCCCTGCCCAGGCAGTCGTTGGGGCAGGTCTTCTCCCCGCAGTCGTCGCCGGCGAAGCCCTCATCGCACACGCACATCCCGCGCACGCACTTCCCCCTGCCCAGGCAGTCGTTGGGGCAGGTGAGCTCGCCGCAGTCCGGGCCCGTGAACCCCGCGTAGCACACGCACTTGCCGTCCACGCAGTCGCCCCGCCCGTGGCAGTCGCCGGGGCAGGTCTTCACCCCGCAGTCCTCCCCGGCGTACCCCTCGTCGCAGACGCACTGCCCGTGGACGCAGCGCCCCCGGTTCAGGCACTTGTTGAGGCAGGACAGCTCGCCGCAGTCCTCCCCCTCGAAGCCCTCGTCGCAGACGCACACCCCCTCCACGCAGCGGCCCCGGTCGTGGCAGTTCTTGGGGCAGGAGAGCCGGGAGCAGTCCTCGCCCTCGAAGCCGGGGTCGCAGAGGCACATGCCGTTGAAGCAGTGCCCGCGCTTGTTGCAGTTGCCCGGGCAGGTCAGCCGGGAGCAGTCGTCGCCGGCGTACCCCTCGCCGCACACGCACTTGCCGTCCACGCAGAAGCCGCGGTAGTTGCAGTTGTTGGGGCAGCTCAGCTCGCCGCAGTCCTCGCCGGTGAAGCCCTCCTCGCAGTAGCAGGTGCCGTTGACGCAGCGCCCTCTGTCGAAGCAGTCGTTGGGGCAGATGAGCTCGGAGCAGTCGAAGCCGCCCCAGGGGTGGTCGCAGACGCAGTCGCCGTCCACGCACACCCCCCTGCCCAGGCAGGCGTTCAGGCAGTCCGGCTCCGAGCAATCCTCGCCCGAGTATCCGTCTGCGCAGACGCACGCCCCGTCCACGCACTGGCCGTGCTCGCCGCAGTCCGGCGCGCACACCTCCACGCTGCAGTCCTCGCCGGCGAAGCCCTCGAAGCAGACGCACTTGCCGTCCACGCAGCGGCCCTGGTCCTGGCAGTGCTCGGGGCACAGCGCCTCCGTGCAGTTGGGCCCCGTCCAGCCCGGCTCGCACACGCAGCCGCACGACTCCGTGCTGTAGTTCCCGCGGCCGTTGCAGAAGGGCTTCGTCCCCACCACGCCTAAGGAGACGGCCGCAAATTATAAAGGTTAAAAGCACGCAGTGAGCGCAGTGATGATGATGATGATACCACTTACCGGATCTTAGAATAAAACCAAGACCATTTGGCAGGCGCCCCAGATGATGAACGACACACGAGATGTGACATCTGAATGACCTCCAACCAAAATGTTCCATCTTTATCCTTATAATCTTTTTTAAATCGTTAGGGAGTAACTGACTACTAATTTGTACACAAGAGGCGGCTTTGAGTCTCTCTGCTAAACTCCCATCTTACTTTCTTATCTTACTATCTTATCTTTTTCATTAGGAAATTACTTTGAAAATCGTGCAATAATACCTCTTGATAAATAGTATTCTTCTTATTATTATTAATAGTAATAATAATAATAATAATAATAATAATAATAATATAATAATAGTTTGTATTAGTTACCGGTGGCCTGGTGAGCGCTACAGCAGCCAGCCCCTGTGGTGCACTGGTCCCTGAGAGAGGACACCTCCCCCTCCAGCATCTCCAGGCGGCTCAGGATGTCCTTGAGCTCCGGCAGGCCGTCGGTGCAGCCGCAGGCCTGCTGCGGGATGTTGATGCGGTGCGTGAACACGATCTGGTTCTCCGTGTTCACGGTGTGCTCGGTGAGGAGGTGCTCGCCGGGGGCGTCCGCGGGGGCGTCCTGCTGGGTCAGCACCACCCCCCCGCCGGGGGAGTCCAGGTCCACGGTGCAGAGGGACCCGTGGGGGACGTTGACGTTGTAGACGTGGTTGAAGACCACCGGCTGGTCCAGGGCCGGGAGGGTGACGTTGGTGGTGGAGGCGGGGGCGGGGGCGGGGCCTTTGTCCGCGGCGGCCTTCAGGGCCTCCCGCCGGTGGCGGATTACCTTCACCAGCCCCGCGGAGCTGAGCTGTAGCAGGGAGGCCACAGCCAGGCAGGCCAGGAGCCGGCCTCTCGTCTCCATGCTGAGGTCCGGCCGCGTGGAGCCCGGCGGAGGTCAAAGGTCAGCCCGATCACAGCCAAGACACAAACCTGCAGGGCAAAACCGTCAGAGCCAGGACAGGGTTAGTCTACAACATGGCCGGCGGTGGCTTAGCCCACCCAGACGTGCATCTTGCCCTCCCAATCAAAAGTATAACAGCAGCATCCCCCCCCCCCCCCCCCCCACTGGTTGGGCAACACCAACCCTAGTGACACCACTGTGCCCAAGTTGCCCACCTATTATTTCTACCAGCCCACCCTAATATAGCAGGCTAAAATTGGCCCTGGCCTACAAACACAGTCCACTTTACCGTATGGATGAATGATTCACATTTGTGCAGTGTATTTTGATTGCTTTTCAAAGGGCTTTTCAGCCATGGGAGGGGTACACTGACCTAGTCCTGACACCTTCATCAGTATGAGCTGAATGAAAAAAATGAATAAAACGACTTGCATTTGTACCACAGCTGTCATAGCTTTCCAGGTGATTGGCCCTCAAACACTTCACCCCACTTTGGGGGGGAGGCAAACTGCCTTATAGGGATGCAGGGAAGGTGGCAGTCCTCAGAAAACTACAAAGCATTAACCTACAGTAACCTACAGTAACCAGTGTTTAGTTCCCTTTGTTCATACAGCAGCAAAGGTTATAAAAAGCACCCACTGTATTACTGCAACATTAACCTGAGAGAGATGCATTGTGGGTAAATGCTTCCTGACCAGAAAAATGGACTCAAGCTGTGACTGTATGAGTCACCAGAATTACACGCTTCTCTTTCTTGCATTTAATGAGGGGTCTGATTTTGATTCCAGTCCTGGAGGGCCATATTGCCCATAGGTTTTGTGTGTTTTTTTTTTGGCTGGACCGCAACAGCGGGGCCAGCCCTATAAACGCCAATGTCTGTGACTGAGTCACTGACTGATGAAGATACACCATTGGTCGGCCGAGTTATGAAGTTACACATTGGTCGGCCGGAGAGGTCCAGCCACATACCAGGTTTTGACCTGGTCTTGTTGTTATTATATAGTCCCGCAGGTGGAAAATGAAAGAGGCTAGTCTTTATTTTTTTAACTGTGTTCACAAATATTCAAAGTACGCGCCACTTCCCCTGTAAGGACGGCCTAATTAAATGGCAGCACACGGCACACAGAGGTTTTAAGTACAGCTTTGGAGAAAGTTCCCCCTGTCTTTCCCTGAGGGTCCGGCCTGGCATTTCAAAATGGAGGCGGGAAGGTTCTCGTGACCTCGCGCGGCGGGGTTTAGTGTCCGACACAGGTGTTTTTTCCTGACGGGACGGCGGTGTAACACCTGCATTGAGGGGACACCCGCCTCCTCTCCACCCCAACCCCACCCCACCCCTCCCCTCCCGGGGGCAACCGGGTGTGATTGGAACGGAAGATTTTGCCGTCATTGACCTGACAAAGACTCCACTCCTGGTTTGAACCCCTGGTGCCATTGATGTAAACTATTACTCGCTGATCTCCCTGTCCAACGTTCATGTGAAGCAGGGGTGGCCGATCCTCTTCCTGAAGATCCACCACTCCTACGTGTTTTCATTACAGCCTTACACCCGATTCCAGTAGCTAGCAGCTCAGCGAGATATCCAGTTGTTGAATGAAGTGTGCTTTGTTAGGGTTGGAATGAAAATCTAGAGGACAAGTAGATCTCCAGGAACAGGACTGGGTAGCCCTGATTTAAAGTTTCACTTTCTGGTGTTTTTATAAATAATATTGAAAAACTCCAGAAAGGGACCACATTTACCACAAGTGATTTTTTTAAATTTTTTTACCATGCTTCAAATTTGGTTCCTGCAGTAAACCATGGATTTATCAAATAAAAAAAACATTATATACTATACATTATATTGGGGAAATTAAGCATTAATTGCAGGTATGACTGATGTTTGATTGTCAACTCAACTTTCTGTTTCACTTGACTGTGCTTATAAAGCTGAAAAGGAGAAAAGGTCTGACGTCTCAGGTGATTCTAAAAACCAATAAATCCGCATTACAAACTTGTGGATTACTCGCTTGTCAAGATAAGAGCTTCCACTTTTTTTCTTCTTCTTTAAAGAAAGAAAAAAAAACATGTTCAGCACACATCGGACCAAATAGAAGCCAAAAGCTACTCACATTCCTGTGGCGCGTGGTGTTTCTCTTTACCCCGTTTGCCGCCGCACACCTGTTTTCTTTTAAACAGCAGCTAAAAAATACACCAAACGTGCCGAGACTAACGCCAAGGACGCAGCTGTGCGCTGTGTGAAAGTACGAAAGCGTTAAAAAAAAAAAAAATCCGCCAGATACAATCACTTTTCGCCCAGTCAAAACTACCGTTAATACAAACGAGAAAAAGCATTATCTCCGGTGATAATCTGGATAATTCTTTCTTCTGCATTCCTTTCCAGGAGAAAACAGATTAAGCTGTAAACTTGAATTTTTCAAGGTGTTTCAAACCTTCAGTCGGCGCGTATTTGATTCCTTCAGTTTAGATACAGAGAACAGGCAACAGATGAGGAAAGCGAACGGCTTTCATGTGAGAAGAACCAGACACGCTTCCCTCTCTTGGGCGGGTTTTCAAGGTGAAATGACCCTCCGGTCACCTCAAAAAGATCGCACCTTTGAGCTATGGTCCAGCTGCTACCGTAATTGAGACATCTGTCCGCTGAAATCAAATCAGACGGCGTTACATATGCACATCCAAAGCTATTAGATAGGCTACGACCTTTCAGCTCAAACGAACTGCACACAAATGTAGGCTACAGTATGCGGTGAAGGGGAAGATACAAATCTTTTTTGTGCTACCCCACACCGGTAAAATGTCCAGTATTAATTCCACTCTGCACACAATATATGAGGTCAATATTAAGGGCGGCACCACTCTGTCCGTCCGTTTGAACGCAGCTTAATCATTTTCACCAAAGTAAAGGAATGATACGGAAATTCCAGGATCAATATCGATAACGGAAATTTGTAGGCTGAAACCGATGCTGATACCACCCTCCTTTATATTATAGCGTAAATACAACTTGCTACCAGGTTTCCACATTCATGGTAGGAGTAGAGGAGCAAAGACATCAATCAATCAATTTTATTTGTATAGTGCTTTTAACAAAGGAGCTTTGTCACAAAGCAGCTTTACAGAGAACCAGCCCCCAAAGAGTAAGCCTAGGGCAACGGTGGCAAGGAAAAACTCCCTGACTGATAACAGGAAGAAACCTTGAGCAGAACCGGATTCAGAGGGGGAACCCATCTGCTGCGGGCAGGCACCGGTTTGTTATGGAAACATCAACAACATTTTTTTTTTTAGCAAACTGTATTTTCATTAAAAATATTTCAACTTTATTATTAAGCAGAGAACATGAGTATAGACAGAGAACTTGGCAGTCTCTGTGTAGGTACATCCCTACATCACTACACCATCGCCTAGACTAGAGCCACAACATTGCAGCTGGGACAAAGCACAAAAACTGGCATTAGAGGAAGATATTCATGGATTTCCAGATGGTTGGTTAAAAGGAACAAGCGCGAATCCGCAATAGCTGCGACCGCACACGCGCGTGCATCCATGTGTGCATGCATCCACGCACACACCCTCACACAAACACGTGACCTCTTCTTTGGCTCATGACCAACCTTTCCACAAAATCTTGTGCAAATCTGTGAAACCATTCAGGAGTTATGCTCCTTTTTGTGATAGGCCATGCCCAACGCCACGCCCCCTCTTGGTCAATCGGCCTTGAAAGTTACTCAGCTCTACCTTCGGTCATGACCAACGTCCATGCCAAATTTCAGCCTCCTGGGGCGAAAACTGTGGCCACTACGGGGTGGGACACTTTTGTGGACCAACCGACCAACTGACCGACCAATCGACCGAAAGACAGACAGAGCTATAGAGTGGCTGCAGCTAAAAAGAAGCAGCAGATGTATGGCAGTGTGTGTGTGTGGGGGGGGGGGAGTGACACTGTGAGAGAGGGAGTGAAAGAGAGGAAAGAGTGGCACTCTGCACCCCCGCCCGTCAGCTGACGCACGCTGGTGGCCAGGACACTGCCGGGGGGGGGGGGGGGGGGGGGGGGGGGGGCTGGGAATGATTTCAAGCCAGTGGCAAGAAGTCCTGATGATATCAGGACCGCTCTGGCCAAGAATCCTCAAAATCCTCAAAAACAGCTCTAAATAGCCCCAGACTAGAAGAAACGGGTAGAAACTGACTATGTTTATCAATGAGCACGTGCAGGGAGACCTCTGCTTTTAACTGGATTGGCAGCAGCTACAGACTTCAGAAACAGCTGTTGTGTGCATGTTTAGAATTAAAGCTGAAAATAATAAGTCACATCTGTGCCTCTGGACCGGGACCCTCACTGAGAGAGGGTTCACTGATAATCACACTGACTGCTCTCCTGCACGTCAGTGTTTGGTTATTGTTATTGTGATGGGCACGGTAGGTCATGCCAGTGTCCTTCTTAATATTTAGAGGACTGTAATTATAAGAGATCAACCACAGGAAAGAGTTAATTACCCTGGTTCTCTCCTCTGTGTCTGTCTGTCTGTCTGTCTGTCTGTCTGTCTGGCTGCCTTACTGTCTCTCTTTTTTGGCTGGACCGCCATAGCGTTCCAGTGAACGCGAATGTCTGTGACTGACTGAGTGAGTGACTGAGTGATGAAGTTACACCATTGGTCGGCCGGATCACATGTGTTAGGTCCAGCCATATACTAGGTTTTAACCTGGTCTTGTTTATTCTGGCTTCCAGAATGGCTTCAGCAGACAATGCGAGTGGGTAAATGCAAAAAGGCAGAATGTCCTGACACCAAGAGATTACAAAATAGATACAATTTTCCACGTGTTACGCATACAGAATACATTCAAATGCATATTATTCTGAATGAAATTAAGGACTAAAACAAGTTACAACGACTGAACAGTGAGTGACATAAATTAAAAAAGGTTTCCTTTACTTTGTCAGTTTGGTGCTAAGCCGGAGGTGAACACTGTGAGGCGAACTGTGTCGCCGGGATGCTCAAAACGATCCGTAGAGGGTTCCTGTACACATGTACAGCTGGACCGCCTTTTTTTTTTTTTACTGCCACAGCTCTCATCCATTCTCCTCCTGCTGCAGTAATGGAAAAACCCTCGTCAGTACGTCTGTCTCTGTCTGCTAGCCACGGCCATTGGCCCTCCTGCTCATTCTCATCATTCTTTCCTACGCTGCAACACCAGACGGTTCCCCACAAACCAGACATTCATTTCAGTTTACGATTTTTTTTTTTTAGAAATATGATTGTCGTAGAGAGTTCGTAGTGATAATCCACTGACCCTTGGTTGGTTCATATTCACGAATGATGTTGTCGTATCACGCTCTGACATCACTCTGTCTCCGTGTGCTTACGTAGTGTGTTATTTACCACATTATATGTAAAATAAATATTGTATTGCATCATTGTAATGAAATTCAACACAGCAAAATAATACAGCTTCCTCTCTGTTTTCGATTGTTGCCTGAAGGGGGGAACAGCCATCCTAAAGTCCTTCCTGATTTGCTCATTTATAAAACATATTTGGAAAAACTCACTTTTCCATGTGTCAATTTCTGCCTGAAGCCTTTTTACACATCTTTTATAAGGGCAAACTGCTTTGGCAGAACAGGAAATACTTCTTCTCACTAAACCCTTCCAGGGCCACCTGATGATTGGCTGATATTTTGAAACAAAGGTGACTCAGTACTTTATGCATTGTTTTTTTGCTGATCTCATTCTCTCATAGGAAAAAATCCAACCTGTTTATTCAGGGTTTGGCTTTTACGGGAAGCTGTGGTGGTGCAGTGTGTAAAGCCAAACGTTTGGTCTTGTACGGAAAATGCTGAAGGCACATGGGGGTTGTGCCTATTTGTTGGTACAACTGCCTGTGCTGCAACCAGCTACAAAATAAATTTCTACATATTTTAAAGGTGCTGCTGAACAAGAGAATTGTTCTATTATTCATATTTTGCGATGAGTTTCCTGTGAGTTTACAATATAAACAATACAATTTAAAAATATGCTCATGACACACTGTGAAAATGCTTTTAATTCTGATGCTTTTTTTGCCATTGATGTTTAACCATAAACTTGCTGGCTTTTCTGTACTACCATACTTTTTTTTTTGTTGGTCCTGCCACATGCAGTTGAAATATCCTTCCACAAAGGCTTGGATTATTGTCAATATGAACACCACATTTAAGGAATACTGTAAGTACATTTGTATGCATTGTTTTGAAGAGTTAACTTCTTGTTATTAGCCTGACATGTCGTCGTCAAAGGGCATTAAATAAGGACTTATTAAATAACTGCTTTTCAGAAGTTTGGGGAAATGTACTGCTCAGTTTGTACCGGTGGCCGTGCTGACAGGATTATTATTTATTAGATATTTATTAGTCCTTTCGGAAAGTCATCTTGTGCCATACAGCAATCGTCAGACATACAAACAGACAACTACAATACCAACAACCACAAGGACAACAGCGCCAACAACAAACAAGAACAGAACGCCTCAGCATAATCACAGACCTATACACAACATATTATAGCAGTGCCTGGGCCCGTGACCTTAAGCGAATGGGTTCCCTAAGCTGATGGGCTGTACCGAAATCCCCCTCTTCCCCCCACCCGGTAATCTTATGGCCCCACCGAACTGCTGAAGTTGAAGATTCTGCAGGGTTTAAAGTCTCCTGGTCTCCTGTGAGCGGTGGCAAGGCCTCGCTGTATCTCCGTCGCTAACCGAGGCTAGTCTCGCATAGCCAGACCTCGGTGAAAAAACACACTTCGTTTCAGCGCTGTGCCAGCGCTGGAGAAAGATCTGGCTCAACCCATTATCATTCCGGTATAGGGGACAAAAAAACGCTCTGGCTCGTTTGTATTTCTTTAAACCAATCACAGTCGTCTTGGGCTGCGCCAAGCCCATGATGCAGCGACGGTGCCCTTGCAAAAACGGGTAACAGCGGAACGGGAGGAGAATTCCGACTGAAATAGTCGGCCAATGGCAGGCTTATACCCACAGTCTATGCCCTGTGAGTCAGACTAAACCGAGACAAATGAACTTCCCAGACAACAGACCGACCCGAGGAGCAGGAGAACCAAACGCGCCAGCCCACGGCGATGGCACGAGGCGCTCTCGGACCTTCCGAATATTCGCCCGTGTACCTAAACTCGCGCCCTCCCCCGTCAGGACGCGCTGGAGGACTCCTCGATTGCAGCGGAAACGGTGGACTTAGCGCACTCTCTCTGCTCCGGCCTGATGGCTTTTCCAGGGATGCTATTTCCACTCCCGCCCCTGCTCCCGATCCCTCTCTCCCTCTCTCCCTCCCCTGCTCCCGATCCCTCTCTCCCTCTCTCCCTCCCCTGCTCCCGATCCCTCTCTCCCTCTCTCCCTCCCCTGCTCTCGATCCCTCTCTCCCTCTCTCCCTCTCCTCTGTCTCTCAGACGGAGGGCTTTCCTTCCTAGTCGGTTCAGCCGGGTCATGCGGTGATTAATGACAAGGCCCTTTTTTTAAAAACGTATTTACTTATTTTCTGTCGATGTTTTGGAATAATCACCTTGCGCCGCAGTCCGGTATGAGCCATAATGAAGCTTAGCACTCATTGCAGAAGAAACTCATTTATTTAGCACTTTCAATATAAGAAGAAATAAAAAAACATGGCATCTGGTTTCAGTGTGTGATAACCGTGGCCAGCACATGCCCAGTGTGTGGGGCCTCCTTCCGGGGATGATCCCCGCAGACAGAAAGAATGAAGGATGTTCAGAGGGGACCCGAAATGTGTGGGCGGCATTTGGACTCTCCTGCTGTCCTGACTCAAATCCTGCTATTAACCCTTGATAGGCTGAACGAGCACTTTAAAATAAAGATAACTGACATAAGCAGGTGAAGGCTATAAAATATAGCCGGGCGGGCACGGATGCATAGTGGTTAGCGCTGTTGCCTCGCAAGAAGGAGGTTCCGGGTTCGAATCCGGGTCCGACCGGATCCTCTCTCTGCGTGGAGTTTGCATGTTCTCCCCGTGTTCGCGTGGGTTTACTCCGGGTACTCCGGTTTCCTCCCACACTCAAAGACTGCTCCTGCAGTTGCCCTTGACCAAGGCACTGGCCTCAGAACTGAGTTGGTCCCCTGGGCGCTGCACTGTGGCTGCCCACTGCTCCTAAGTAACTAGGATGGGTCAAATGCAGAGGACAAATTACCCCCACGGGGTTCAATTAAAAGTATATATAATAAGATACATTCCTGATAGAACTGTTTGTAGACAGGTCAGTTAAACACGGCAAAACCCACGTATCATTGCCAGGGACCTCCAGAAAGGTATTGGTGACACAGGAGAAGTGGTGTGCTGTGTTCAACAAGACAATGATCCAAAACATGAAATTTGACCAGCAGTGCCCAAACTTCTGCATATCGCTGTAAACATGCACACACACACACACACACACACAACACACACACACACACACACACACACACACACACACACACACACGCACAAGCACACACACACACACACACACACACACACAAAGCACACACGCACACACACACACAAGCACACACACACACACAGGGTTTTTTCTATACAAGAGAACAAAAATGCATCGCCCTCACATGTAGGCCTGTGCGTGGCAGAGAGTAGGTTTAACTGTGTGCTCTGGGACCTGGTCCCATTTCAGGGCCCACAATCGAGCTTTAAAAGTTACAGCCCTGACCCGGGGATCCCCGCAGAGCACCTAAGCAATGACTCACAACCTTTGACCTCTCACCCTGAGCTGCAATGGGGGAATTGTGGGTCCACTGTGCTGTGTGGTATGTTCTTAACCCCTGGATTCAATTAACATCCAATCTTTAACGTACCATTCGCTGATAAACACAACAAATTATTTAAAACTCAAAAAAGGAAAAAAAAAAATAAAGGAACTCTGATGTCGGCTGAACCCCAGAGACGGCGAAGGACGGATCGTCGTTTGAATCCCGGGATCGTCAAGGGCTGACTTGGATTGAATTGTGTCCTTATGAAAGATGGCTGTGACCCATGTGTTCAGACATGGAAAACCCCTGAAGAAGAAGCATCCCGTGTGCCGGCTCTCTGCCTGCCTCCTGCTGTGTACCGATCGGTTAGGATGGCGACTCTGGGCCTCTCCCTGCGGTCCAGCGGGAGAGGAGGCCAGGAGCGGCGGGCATAATTAAAAGCTCGGACTCAGACCGTGACTTCCCCGACTTCCCCCTGGCCGAACCACACTTGACCGACTCTGCACAAGACCTCTCTTGTCTCCCTGCGCCTCCCAGGAGCACCCCCGGGGGGGGGGGGGGGGGGGGGGGGCCTAGGCTCCTTAACGGTCAGGGGAATAAGCTCAACCTGCTCGCCGACCCATTTCAAACAATAACCTTCCCGTGCCGGGATAATAAACACTGGACTGCGTGCGTGAGGTTTGCGGCATCCTCCGCTGTGTCGAAGCGCTCGACGGCGGTCCAGCCCCCGTCGAACAGCCTGTGAATCCATTAGGGCCGCGCTGTGCTCCTTCTCGACTCCATTAACTCTGAGCTATGAAGGAAACGGGCGGATGCGTGGCTTTGATTTCGGGTTGTGCAACGTCACTTCTGTGGCCAGCAGCTGCTGGCCCGCGCGCGGTTTCTCATATTTGCGCGTCCTTGATGTTGCTGTTTGTCCTGCCCGGCACAGTCAACGGGGTCCCATAAATTTCGAAGGTTTACGGAACATAGTCATACCTACCTACCCTTCCTGCGCTCTGTCGTTGCACAAGAGAATGAAATAAGCAGCGTTTACATCTGTTAGCATAGTTATCTCGCATTTGTGCTTTTGAGACGTAGCATATATGCTCATATATGCATAACTGTACACTGTGGTTAACCAGGTCTGGCTTTATTGTTCCCATGAATCAGGCGGATCCACTCATGTTCTCCTACATCACAATTCGCTCTTGAATAGAACATCTGTAAAATGACTGCAATGTAATGAAACCAAATTTGTGTGCCCCCTCTTATGGGATCTGTTAGCTGCGCCCTTTCACTACCGTTCCCCTAAATGTTTCAGTTCCCTTCACACACGCGGTGCCGGTGTGCAGGGGCACCACCAGGGATTCTGGGCCCCGTGAAAAGGAGCTCACAATGGGCCCCCTCCTCCACCCCAGAAAATCCCATGTTCTAATATTTCCTGTGGGCCCCTGTCAGTCAGGGCCCTTGGAATCATCCTAACTCCGCCCTCCCTCCCCCTTATGGTGCCCCTGGCAGTGGGTCAGGGTGCCCCCCCCCCCCCCAAGTCTAGCCGTAACCCGGGGAAAGCTTCAACAAGCTTTTTCTTTTCAACGCTAGAACAGAAGTTGTGGAGGCTGAAATCATAATGGCATTTAAAGGCTGGTAAATCATCGAGAAAAACAGTGGTATTCAGTTTGGGGGGGGGGGGTTTGTGGACGGGGGGGGGGGTTAGGGTGATACGCAGATGGTGATTAACGCAGGCCGAACCAGCTGAACGCAGACGCGTTAATGAGCACATAAATATTTGAGCCACTGCTCCTGCGAGGGCCTGGGTGGACGTCCCGTTAAAGAAAGGGGGCGGAATGGGTAGTTGGGGGGGGGTATGGGGGGGCAGTCCCCCCCAGGACGCCCGCCAGTAGCCAAGCGCTTGTTTAACGAGGCCCGAGATCAGCGACCTCATCGTTTACTACACTGGACCCCGGAGGTGCTCCCAAATCCACTCCTCCTCCAAAAAGCAGCAAACCCCCCTGTGGGTCCCTCCCATAAACCTCCCTCAACCCCACATCACTCTTACCCCCACCACCACTGCCCCAGAGCTTCCCCCGCTCGTTAAAACTCAGTTCAGGTAATCCACCACCCCTCCCCTCACCACACCACCCTTTTTAAAACACACCTCCAATAAAACAAAAACCAGGTATATTTGCATATTTTCGCTCTTTTTTTGACCACCCCTCCCACATCTGGAGAGAGACCCTGCGGAACAGGACATAGGTTGGACGCTGCCCGGGTTGCAGGAGGCCCAGGGCCCGGGAGGTCCCAGAGAAAGGGGGGGGGGGGGGGGGGGGGGGACGCCTTACAGGCTCTCGTAAAGAGTTCCTGGGGGTCGCGCTCAAGGTCAGTGCTCACCAGCTTCCCTGGGCAGCCAGTTAAACTGATCTCCCCCACAGGGGTACATTCACACCATTAAGAGTTCCGTTACATTCCTCTTCTGTTCTTTTCTATTCAGCTTTCAACATATAGTACAAGGTACGGTACAAGGTTTATTAATAATAATAATAATAATAATAATAATAATAATAATAATAATAAGAAGAAGAAGAAGAAGAAGAAGAAGAAGAAGAAGAATTCCTGGCCTGGTCGCTGATTTGGGAAAGCAGCTGAGCACATGAGAACAGAACAATTCACAAGAGAAGCAGCCTGGACCTCCCACCACCAATGGTGAAAAAAATCAACACTCAGTCACAGACATTCCACACTTTTGCGGTCCCACAGAAACAACACATTTACACTTTTTCCCCCAGAGCTAAGATAATGATTACCGTTTTCCCTCACACCTCAGGCTGAATAAGGGCTCTGTTGCTGTGTTTTTTTTTTTTTATTTGGAAAAGGAAAGAATCTATCCGGAGAGAAATTATCCCTGGCCCCCCTCCAACCCCTCCCCCCTCCCCTCTCCCCTCTTCAGAGTCTTCCAGTAGTTCTCTGTCCTTGGTCCTAAACCTACCGTTCCAAGTAGCACTGCCAAATGACTGCGAGGCCAGGTTGAAGCACTCACAAACTATCAAAAGATATCAGCTCATGTTGTATTTGTAATTAATGTATGTGTAATTGATGCTTCTTTTTTTTTTGCCAATCACTCTGATAATGCGTTTTTGGGTTGCACCCCGACTCGAGGTCAGTCAAGCAGAACTGTCCTCCCTCAAGGACCTAGATATGACACCCTCCTCTGTCACTCATTCAGACTTTCCACAGATTTTACTCTCTTTTTTTTCAGACAATAAAGCAGACAAAACAAAAAAAAAAACACAAATTTGGCAATGATCCGGGCTCTAAGATCTACACTGCATGCGTGAAAACAGTTCCATCCACTTTTTTCTGCCACTCACATTTAAACAAAAAAACAAAAACAAAACAGTCATAGTCAAAATACTTATATAATTAAGTGCAAGTTTGATCAAAGGCCTCCATGATGCAGAGTGACTGTAGCGACTGGAGAACGAAAGGGAGAAAATAAATACTTTTATAACTGTAATTAAATAAACCTTCTGCTTAACAGGGACAGTGCACAGTCACAGGCTGCCCCAGAATTTGCATTATCGTTTTAAGCTATAATGCAGAATTGGCTTTATTGCTTCCCCCCGTCCCCGTCCCCGTCCTGGCAACAGGGTGGGAATTTTCCTACGTGGAACCCGGACAAGGAATTCCTGGCTGCGGGTTGGCGGGACATCTGTTCTCCCGGGCCTACAGTGAAGCTGCACTGAGTCTAGCGGTGTATATCCAAGACCGGGAGAGAGCCCTGCTTTTCCTGACCTTCTCCAGTGAGGTCCTGACACGTATCTTTTGCGCACCATCATGACATTGATGAAGCGCTAAAGTCCAAACAAAAGTTATTCAAGTTTTAAAATATTTTTTTAGATACAGTATGTCGCCCATTATTCTATATATTGTTGCAAACACTAACACAATTATGCCATGGGCGTTCATTTATATTTTTAGGATGAATTTCTGCATTTTAAAAACACTTTTTGTCATTAGAATTTTAACCCGGACAGTTAAAATACTGAAGGACATTTTGACACTTTGAGCTCAATAACTCCCTTAATTTAATAGTGTGTGCAACGCAAATATTTCTGGGTCAAAGAAGGGTAGGAGTTGAGTGATTTAATATTATATTTATACATATTTATCTTTTTATGTTAAATGAATGGCCTTTGGACACCAAATTTACGCGTCTCGCCTTTGACCCAGAGATCTCAGTTTCCCAGGGGTGCCACGGCATCTGCCACTTCTGATAATACGAGGTTCTCCATAAGGAATGTCCCTGCAGGGCAGGGATGCTCACAATCTGGCCCTCGAGGCCGGTAGCACTGCTGGTTTTCTTTTCTAGGTGATAGCAGTGCAAAGTGTTTTTGAAGGTCTACAAAAAATTCGCTCTAAATAACCGTTTGTCTTGACTTGACTTGACTTGACCACTAAATTGATTTATTGATTGATGTCACCGATTGGCCAGAGACTCCACTCACCTGGTGTTCCAGGTCTTAATTGGTGCCTTAATTAGAGAGGACAGAGTGAAAACCAGCAGCACTAGTGCTGGCCTCCAGGGCCAATGTTGTGAGGTCACCTCAACATTTTCTCACATTTTTGCTGACAAAACCTACCTAATTGGAGGCTGAACCCTAAAGCTTAGAGATTTTTCTGGCTACACTGCAGCAGGATACAACCGACAACCAGGATACAACCGACAACCGATCCACACAGGTCACCAGTTACCAGAAGTGGGAGTGTACTTCTCCTCCAGTCATTGCTAGCTTTCCTGTAGAACCGTGTGGCGTGTGGTGTGGAAAATTTAACGCTGTCTCTGGAGTGCAGGACAGCTCATCTGAGGAGTGTTCATTGAGGGAGGGGCATAATGGCACCGCAGAAGCTGAGTAAAACTTATGATTCCAAAAATAGAAAATAAAAAATACAGCAGAAAATGAAAGTGGTCATAGATCCAGTGTCCAGTTTCTTGTGCTGTAGCGTCATGGAAACATTAAGTTCCAAAACCGGAGCATTTCGAAGAACCGTTTTACTCCGTTTCCATGTGAAGAAAAGAACCCCTATGGTTCTCTGACCACTTCTGTGAAACAGAAGTTTTAAGGGAGAAAATCCTTCTGGAAAAATCATAAGCCCTAATAAAAATGTCTGCCAACCTTGCGTGTGTCCAACAGAGCTTGCAAAACAGCAAAAATTAACCAAAGTTTTACGAAGGATTTTAATGTGGCTTTCAAGAGGTGCTCAGTAATACGTGCTACCAAAACCAGACCCTGGACATGGTGCGGCACATAATCCAGCAGGAAAAGGGGCTAACGTGTTGTAGTCTGTTGTGGCCCCCATAGGTTAAACAGCGAGGCAGGTGTCCCTTTTCAATGTGGCACCCAGGTCTCACTATTTGGGTTAATAGGCAGGTTTGGGTTGACACAGTCAGATCTGGGAACAGGACATAATTACCACCAGGGTGACACAGAATACTGGCGGAGATTTACAAGGATCTGTCTCTCCATAAAAACACACCTCTTTTTTTTTATTTTTGGGGGGAAAAAACCAGCCTGCTGCCCAATCAGACGCATGCCATTCTGTTGGGTCGTTCCGTGTTAATCACCATGCCTGCAGCACATTCCAGAGTGCACCTGTAAATCTGTATGCGGGGTGACTCACCAGCTTCCCCTGCGTGGGCTCTGTGTTGTGGCTGCGGTGCAGTATAATGTAGGGAAGCGGGCTTGTAGCTCAAAACTAAAGGTTGCGGGTTCGACTCCTAGCTGGAATGCTGCCGTTGCACCCTTGAGCCTGCACTGGAGTCTGAATTGCTTTAGTTCCGTGGATTTTCAGCGTTAAATCAAACACTGATAGAGCGGATTTACCTCAGGCTCTTTTTTTACTTTAATCTCTATAACTTTGAGTCATGGGGAAGCCCAGCCCCCTCTCCAATCAGCTGAATATATTTATTGACATTGCAGAAAATTGTTTTGACAAAGCAAATATGCAAAGGCACAAACAGCACTGACACTGTATAGATGCAAAAAATGCTGTCCTTCTCCCTCTCTGTTTCCCTCCTCTTTTCCTGTGGCGGTATCTCGGGCACCGCTCGTCATCTCCACGTTGGCCGACGGCCGGTAAACCCGCGAGGCCGGGCGACAGCGGCACCCGAAGAAACACGGCGGCGTTCCTCCGCGAGGACGCAGCCGCATCTGCGTCCCTGCTCCCGCACACACCACTGATTTCACGCCCCCCCCCCCCCCCCCCCTAGACGCTTCCGGTGAGATTTTGTAAGATCCTTGGCCTCAGATTCCCCGTCTCCATCTGCTCGGGCTTGATGCAGTTCCTGTGTGTGTAACTTGCGGTGTTGCCCTTTGGCTAATTTCAATTACCACGAAAAACGCCACCGCAGCTATGTAAACACGCACGTTGACAATATGTCTGCGTTTCCACTTGAAGTAGGACTGCTGCCTCCATTGCTCTCTTGCTTTTTGGAATGAGGTGATGTTCCCCAGATGTTCTGAACTCGCCGAGGTGTTGTTCCGGCTCACAGAAGGAAGTTTGAGGAAATACAGGACAAAGTTCCGCGGACTATCGGTGTTAAATCAACACGGACAGAGCAGATTTTACTCTGACTCCGTTACTTTACCCTTTGCATTTGATCCCCCCTTGGACTCGTATATACTGGAGTGCAATTAACACTGACATTTTACTGTCTAAGCAATCTCCAGGCATTGTAAGCATTTCAATGGAAAAAAAAAAAATTTAAATTAGGGGGAAAAAATGTGTGTGTGTGTGTGTGTGTGTGTATGAAAGAGCGAGAGAGGGAGAGAAAGAAAGAGAGAGAGAGCACGCAAAAGAGTCAGTTAGAGGGGTCATGCACATACAAACATTTAAAAAAAAATGAACAGGAAGATATAATCTGAGCATGAGCTCCCCATTGGATGACAACACCTCAGTGGCAGGGAGGAAACACCTCTACAGGCAAAGGGAGCTGTACACTTCCTGAACCTCACAAGCCCATTACGGGGGGGGGGGGGGGGGGGGGGGGGCGGCTAGTTTCTAACACCACCCACATCAAACCCCAATGCCACCCACATCAAACCCCAATGCAGAACGGCCACTTCTCAAAAGATCACACAACACACACATCAGCCGGCGTAGACAAAGGGATTAGCGCACAGTGTGGCACAGACTTGGGCTTGTGCCCAGAAAACACGCTCCCATCCTAACAAACAAGACCCCACGTGTGGAAACAGCATAATCAAATCAAACATGTCCAAGACTTTGTGCTGCAGCCGTTTTATCCACTACAGAACATACGATTAGATGGGACATCCCGCAGGCACAGTCATTGGGTGTTTAAAGTACTGAACCTAACCAATGACAAAACAAGTTTCACCCCAGCACTGGATGTGACACATATAAAATGGGCATCAGTTCAACAAGTAAGAATGTCTCATACCTAAGCAAATGCTGCTGTGTCACAGTAGGCTAACACCAGTTGCTGCATGAATTCATTTTGTTCCCACCACAAGAAATAGAAATAAGAAATGAGGGATTTCTTAACCAATAAATAAATATGAAATCTCCTGTAACTACCACTAGAACTGTACTGCACACCCCCGCCAGCACGTGGGGAGTAGGAGTGTTAAATGTATAAGTGTCTGCTATACAATCCTACCACTCTCCGGTGGCCAGGGAGCATAGAAATCGCGCAAAGCACAGGCGCGTGTTGCCTGTGTGAAAGCGCACGTTAATAATTTAGTCATTTTGCGGTCTGAGGTACTGTAACGTAAATTCGAACAGTGCTCGCTGTGGTAAAGCGCGTGGTTCTACACCGCAGGCAGCGGAGCTGGGCAGCAGCGATCACCCTTATTGCCGGGAAAAAGCCGGCTTTGAAGCACAAACGCGAAACAGCTGCCGTGCTCTTCAGTGCAGTAAAAGGGCGAGCTTCTGCAGATCACACAGTGGTGGAATTTTCTTGGCAGGCTGCGCGCGCCGGGTTGAACTTAACACCAGCTGATAAAAGCTCCGGCAAACTGCTCCACATGTACAGTTTTCAGCAGTAAGTCAATACGTTGCTACATGTATGTTTTAAATGTTTATCCGCAAATATTAGAAAAGAAGAAAATAACATTTTCAATGTGCCTCGAGCAGAACTCTAAATGGTTGCAGCATGCACCAAATATGTTAACGACATCCAAGTAAACCATAATGAACTGATTTTGGCAGCTCGGCAAAGATTAATGAGGCCAGTCCAAAATTCTAACTAGTGAAAGAAGCCAAAACAGAAAGGCAAGCATTCAACCATTCATACGTGTAATGAAAATACAGAAAATACAAGCTTCTGTGTACAGTACCAGTTTCAGTAGGTTGCAAAATGGTCTGAAGCATCATCAATTATAGTGTACTTGTTTTACTGACAAGAGCTGTACATTTAATTATGCAAAAGGCTCTGTTGTTACTTGTTACTTAGTTCATGTAAAACAGCCAATGTGAGAATCATTTTCATCACCAATGTATGATTTAAGTCACTGAAACAAGCAAAGATGACAGAACAAAATTCAACAATATAAAGCACTGCAACAAAACACTATAAAGAATAAAAATGAACTCTGAACAAAAGTGTGAAAGGCTCGTGTGAGAACACACACTTTCTTCCATTTAAGAATCGGACATTCGCTTTGATTCAAGGGAGACCACTGGGTATCGAATGCATCTTCAGCGCATTAACATGATGAGAAGATGAATGAACGTGGACAGTTTGGCATGAGTTAAAGAGAAGAGTTCAGCACACTTACCAGGAGCAGAGTCTCCCAGCAGTTTGTCCAGTACAGAATCCCACAGCTCCGGGGGAAGCAAAGTGCTTTTCTGAAGTGAAACAAACGATGAAAGGAGAAACAAAAAAGTAAAAATCTGAAAGTGTGAAGCACCTCCAAAATGTTCCTGCCGCTCTCTGTCTTTCCCTCTCTCTCTCTTCCTCTCTCTCTCAGTTCTCTAAAGCATTGACAGCTCAGCTGGCTTTCTCCCTTTCTTCTCCTCTGTTCCAGGTCTGTCTATCCCGCTCATGTAACTGGAGAGGCTGGAGAATGGGGAGATTCTGAGAGAGTGAGAAGAAGAGAGATGGAGAGGTAATTCTCCTCTTAAAAAGACACTCTGTGGTCAGACCCCACTCCTCTAACAACAGGTCTTAAGTAACACCCCTGCCCCCGCCCCCCCCCCCTCCCCACAGCAACACCACCACCTCACAAACAGCTGGATGTAGAGTTGGGCTACTGCCTTGAAACGGGATTCCTCTACACTTACTTGTGCTTGGGGGGGGGGGGGGGGTGGAGAGAGGGAAAGAACAGAAGCATTTCAGGGCTCCAGGAAGAATTAAATGGAAATTCTGGCTCTACAGACCATTTAAGGCAGAGCAGGAAAGAAAAAAAAAAAGCAATGTTAATCATTTTTATTTTATTGATCAGCAAGTGTTGTGAGAGGTCGTTGTTATTTGTCCACCTCCAAACACCTTTAAGTTTTTTGTACTGTCAGTTATTTTTTGAATGAAAGTGGCCCTGAATGTAAAAGAAAGCATTTCCTCTTTATTACTCCAACACCAACCCCCCCAAATCATCAATATTCCTTCAGAGAACATCAGAAAAAGGCTTGATATGCAAATTGAACCTGCAGTCCCCTGATTGGTCTATTCTCATACCTCTGTCCCAGCACCCTACCAAACATGTCCAAAGACTCATTGCATGCCTCCACATTCATTGGTTAGAAACCAAATGGTCCTGGTCCCAGTCATACAGCTCAGAGGACCCAGAGCGATCATTAGCACCAATCCAAATAAAAACAGGAACAAAGACCCAGGGCCTGGAACCAGTTTGAGACAGAAGACAGATGGCAGTGACATGTCTTTGGGATGAGACCTTAAACCTGACTCACTGTCATGGAAAAATTTCCAGTCTGACAAATGAATCATTCCCAACTGCCTAACTAACCAGCCATCCTCACCACACACACACACATACACACACACACACACACACACACACACACACACGCATGCACGCATGCACGCACATACACACACACACACAGTTATATGAATTCAGTTTCAGTGTGTTTCCCATTGGCCCAGACAGTTATTGTTTGGGATGAAGGATATCGTTAGATTCCTCTGTTTCTTGCATCCCTTGCTTTGTGTTTCAAGTTTGCTTTTTATGCTGCTGTGTTTATTTTTGTCTCTCCTACAGGTGGAGATAATGATGTCACGGTCCCGTTACGGAGATCCTGATTGGACGATGCACCGGAAAGGAGACAAATGCCGTTGCCTGACAATGCTCTTCAGAAAACTGACACCTCTGGACATCGCCAGGCAACCGGACTGAGGGATGCCTGTTGCTGAGGAAACTGGGACCATCGCAGTGCAGTATTTTTTTTTAAAAACATGCAGGACTTTATATTGATAATGTGCATCTTTTTCTGATAGTCCACAGTCCATGTTCTGCCCTCTGCTGATCCTAACAGTACCATCACTTCTGTACTTACCAACTTTTCTATAACACGCTTGTTAAATGACCAGTTGTAGCCTTTGTGTTGCCTTTTAGTCATCGAAAACTATTTTGTATAAGAGTGCAGGTCGTTTGGATAGTCAGCAATAACCCCAATTTGTACTCTGGAAAACATCTACGAGGGATTGGAGGATGAAAATTTTGAATGGCAGATTATTTTCCACTCACACGTGGGTTCCATCTATCCATTATCTGCCCAGTGAGACCCTGCTACCTGTGCTGAGCTTGTATATGTATATGAACCAATGACTGGCTACTTCTGAAGAATTATGCTCTTGTGTAGGTGAGGCCTTGTATGGATGGGGCAATTCAAGCTAAATCAACCTACAGCAGCATTTCCCAACCTTTTTCCTTCCGCGGCACACTTTCCAAATTTACAGAATCTCATGGCACACCACTCTCAAAAGCACAAAAAATAAACACCCTGCAGTCCCCCTCCATACAGGCACGAACTTAGGCCTAGATGTTCTGTTGTGGTTTTAATTAAGCGATATGCATTTTAATGACATTTATTTTGCCTTTTGTGAATGGGATTTAAGTTCATTTAAGTTTTTTTAATTCATTTGAACATTAAAATTCTTTTTAAAGGATTATTCACACGGCACACCTGACCTCGCCTGACGGCACACCAGAGTGCCGTGGCACACCGGTTGGGAAACGTTGACCTACAGTATATACTGAAATATTGCATGATGCTAGAATGTGCTAGAACCGATGAGCTCAGGAACCAATGGGAATAGGAATCCTCTCTCAAAGACTGTAAACTCCCTTTCCAGATGCTGCAGAGGTATAGCATCATGGGGGAAAAAAAATAGTTGTGCACTGATCTTGTAGTACTCTTTGTACAATGCTTGCTGAATGAGGGTTTTGGAGTTTCGCCCTCTGAACTAAACTGGACAAGCCTTCTATTCGAGAAAACAGTTTGGAGGAAACTGTTTTTTTCTTGTTTCTGAAGGCACAAACAGTCGTGCCAAAAATATTTATATTTCCTGAGTGGTGTGCCACCCGGCCTCCAAACAAGTAGAAGCGATTCCATCTGAAGGAGATGCCCTTAGTTTGCCCGTTTCACTGTCTGTTTCCCGTTTATACACAAACCGTGCATGAGGACATGACACAAGCCTGCGTCGGCATCCTGTGCGTCTTTCAGAGACAAACGCAAGCTACACCTGCTTCGATTGACCTCGTTGCACTGTGTTATTCTCCAGAGTTCTCCAGAGACTTCTCTAGTGCTCCTGAAACGCAGCCAATAACGACACAAGCAGGCTCGCAGAGTCAAACAGAAACAGCCCTGCGTATGATCGCTTGTCCCCTCTGAATGGAGGAGGAAAGGCCTGGTGCGGAAGAAAATAAACGACCAAAAACGGAGTATTTCACGAATGTCTCACAAAGCCTCTTGTTTCAATACATTTGACATCAGTTTTCAATGCACGTGGAGTTGGGTGTGGGGGGGGGGGGGGGGGGGGTTGCATATTTGTCAAACATATCCCTAAATCACAGTAGCATGTGAATCTTTCCTTGGCTTTGCGTTTGAAAAAATGAACATACAGAACAGCAAATGGAATGAACTGAAATAATCCTTATGAGGGTATGGGAACCACAGCAAGTGAACGTGACTCACTCGAAACATCCAGGAGCAAAACAAATCTGATTCATGAGCAGAGCAGAGGATGATGAGAGGGGCAGATTTTCAACAAGATTCCTGGCACTGTTAGAAGAGGAACAAGGTGAGACAGAGGTCAAAGAACGGACCCGAAAAACACTCCTGAATGAGGGTGTAGTCCTCCCCACAAACACACTCCCATCTGGTACCTCATCTCAGAACTTCGACCTGGCGGACTCTGAAGTCATCTTACTACATTTCCCATGAGTTCAGCAGGGGGTTCTACAAAAACCAGGAAGTTCTCTTGATCTCACCAGCAACAGTTGGCCCCTACGCATCCACAGGATTGACAGCCTGAAGACTTTCCAGATAAAATGTGCTCAAGCCGTTGCTGCTCACAGGGAACATTTATAAAGTGTTTTATTGAAAAATCGCCAGGGGTCCATTTCTGATCTAATGTACAGATGCTAGATGTGTGCTTACTGTCACCTTGCTGGAAATAATAAATGAATCAATGTCTTTGAAGGCCTATATGATGGCTATGCCATATCACATGCATTAACAAGCTGAAGGTTTGAGTGCTATTGTAAAAAACTGGAAGGAAGTGAAGGTTGGTGCAGGTCAGAGCAAGGTTGGATAACTCTGTTTCTGTAATACTGGTGGGTATGCAGGTTTTTGTTTCCCCAAATTATCCTGGCTTAATGAGTTAGGTGCATCACTCGTATATCTAATACCAGTAAAACATTTGATATAGACATAAGAACAGGCTTCAGCTGTTCCAGACGTTTAGCAAAAATGTCAGATCAAATAAAAGTTTGGACTGAGAGAGCTCGTGCCAACTGCTGCTCAATTAAAGTTGGCATGAAATGCAAACACAGATATTTTGGTCTAAACAAAGATCACCTCTTTGAGGTGATAGTGAGAAGAAAAGCTTAGATGAAGGCATAATTTATAAGAAGCTCTTACACATGAATGAACAACTACTTCTACTACTACTACTAGTAATAATAATAATAATAATAATAATAATAATAATAATAGTGAATTTATGTAGTGCCTTCATCTAAGAATCTCAAAGTGCTTCACAGGCTTATTTAGTCTGACGGCCCTCTGGCTCTGCCTGTCAGGGCTGGATTATGTACCCTACCTTTGTTCTGTGTCTAAGCAGGTAGGCTACCTGGTGGGCGAGGCCAGAGAGCCATCAGGATGATTCAGGACAGCTGGCCTGGGTTTTCCTGCCCTATAGCCTTAAAAGGCTCACCGTCTCTCAGCTTGGCTGGCTCCTCACACCCAAGCACGCTCTTTCTTTCTTTGGTGTTTGGCTTTTTGTTTCTTTATTTTCCACCGTACAACACCCACCTCACCATACTTCCCATTTCATCCACTCACTTACACTACTATTTACTGATTGTCACATCCTATTGCATTATTGTCAAGAGTTTGTTTAGTTATATACTTTTTTAATAATAAATTCTTGATCATTTTTTCCCTTATATTGTGTGTGTCTCCATTTTTGTTGTGGCCAAGAGCCAGGTCATAATAACATTAGATTTGTGACCACAGCCTGGATCACCGCTGAACGTTTTGAAACTAAGTTTTGAGAGTTGGGAGGCTGGCAGAGAATTAAAACAGTTGACGAAAGAAAAGCAAGAAAACAAGCACACAGCTGTTCAGAATCAGCCATTTGTTTGCTTTTGTAAAACTTTTGGGGGGGGGGGGGGGGGGGGGGGGGGGGGGGGGGGGGGGGGGGGGTAAATATTTACACGCTGTGACTGCTCGGTAAACAAACAGTACCAAGTCAAATGTTCTAAATCAAATAAATGACTTAAGCCACAACAGACCGCATCACTACAAGTGTGGGGGGGGGGGGGGGGGGGGGGGGGTCATTGGACACATATTTGTAAACACATGATGGAATAAAATGATGCCAAAAAAATACCTTAGAACATTGAAACATTTGCAGACAATCCATTCATTCCATTTTACTCATCTTTTGCCAATATTCAAAAAATAGGAATGCATTTTTATTGCATGATCAACCATGCATGACTTGATTAATTGATTTTATTGGATAATTGAATGCAATCACACTTATTGTATAATGGTTGGTCAGTTGTAATGATTGTCAATAAGTTACTGTAAATTTATTTACAGTGTTATCACTGTAATGTGAAATGCAGTAACCATTACTTTACTGAGAATACAAATACAGTATAACACTGTAATTACGAATTGTAAAACAAAAAACTGCACTGTAAAATCCACATAATGACTGAGGAGCTAACGAGGCTCGAACTCAGGTCTCTAGGGTGAAAGACAGCTGTGCTAACCACTGCAGTATAAGATGAATTGACCAGTAGCAGAGCAGTTAGGCCAACTCATGGATCACTACATCTACAGTTAACTGCTAGATTTTTACTACTATACGATAACAGTAAATTACTGTACATTAAAACTTCCAACTAGCCTACTGTCATGATTTCTGTGAAATGACATGAGGACAATGTAGTGACCTGTGAATTAAGTTATGTCTGATGTTTTACAGCATCGCAAAGGGGGGCATTTATCTCATTTAAAATGGGCCGTTTTATTTTGAACAAGATTGTATTACAAGGAACAAATTAAAAGTTTAATTAAATTGGCCATATCCTATTTGTGCAATAAAAAAAAACAAGCAAAATAGCGATAAGGCTTTTGTACAAAGTGTGGGCGGGGGGTTTTGCCAATCCAAATATTCTCTGATGATGATGATGTCACATTGCGATTTGGGAGTGCTGCTTTCTTCAGGACTTTCTGCCTGGTCGAACAGCTGATGTGAACCTTTGAGGAACAATTCTTCTGCCCTGTCAGCTTTTGAAAAAACTTTCTGGTTTTTCGTTGTTAGGTCAGTTTTTCAGTCAAAACATTCACTGCACGTGGTTTCACAGCACAACCAATAGTAACGTGTCCCATGCCATGTATACGAAATGGTTGCCCATAATGCATTGCCATTCACAGTAATAAAAAGCAAAATAATCATACTGCCCAATATACTATAAATAATTTATATAAAATACGGTGCCATTTACAAAAATTGCTTACGGTGGGTAAACGGGGAATAAAGTAAAGAAAAGGCATCCCAGGTGCTGTGATTATTGACTGCGTCGCCATTGAACAAAATCGCAAGCGAAGTAAGAACAGCCCTACAGCTCCACATCAGAGGATACGAGATATAAAGGTCACACTGCCCAGCAGGAGGGCCTCAAGTCAATACCTACGTCAGCCAGCCTAACAGTTTGCGGCTCGGAGCGTCGTTGGCAACTCAACTCCGAATACTGTTCTCTGCTCCCTAAAATGTATAAAGGAGGCCATTGTTGTAGTCACTCTCTTCTTTTTTTTCTGTATGTGCTGTATGTTTTAAGAAAACTGGTAAATCACAAAAATTGTTTCCATGCAGCTTCAGAAACACCACCACGGGGGGGGGGGGGGGGGGGGGGGGGGGGGGTATGGGCGATGCGGACAAAATATTCGCCGGTAGCAAAACAAGCACCACAGAGGGGAAATTTAAGCCCACGATGACAGGAGCCATCATCTGAAAGCTGCCAGAAGCCTGAAGGGACTGAGAGAGAGAGCGTGTGTTCTGAGCGTGACCTTCGCGCCATTTATTTATTGCTATTTCTCGATGTTCCGTTGGACAGAGCGCATTCATAAATCAATTTTTAATAAACCATGGCCGTGCAATCAAAACACGGCCTCTTAAAAGATGGCGTAAAAGAAGTGTGGAACAGTCACATTATTGCTAATGTATTGTGCAGTTTACTATACTGAAGGAACATATGTGCAGGAAAATGCCCCCTTTACAGGATCTCAGTTATAGCCAAAAAATATGTCCGTGGACAAGCGCTTTTATTTTGCGAAACTGAAGTACTCACAGACTAACACTAACTAACATAGTTGATACTCGCATATAAGAGAGGGGAAGTCTTCAGGCATGCCTCAGAAGGTACTACAGGATTAATGAATTCTGAAAAGGCCCAGAAGTGAACAGTGTACCAAAATTCTCTGTGTATTTAGTAACATTTTCAGAACAATTTAAGGCGAGAATGCTTCACTTGTGGTTTCTCAATGAAAAGTTTAAAATGGGATTTCTCTGAATTCTGAGAATGAAACGCCACAGGGCTCTGTCATGGATAATTTACTGAGTGACTTTCCAAGCCCAGCTGGAGTCTCTGATCTGTGTGCTTTCAAAGATCTGCGTCCCCCTCCTTCACAGTTCCTTTCCAGAACCAAATAATGGGTCCTTTTCCCCCAAAACTACAGGATGCTGAATAATTTCAAAAAAGTTTTCTGCTGTGGTCCTGTCCTCTCATTCCTACCAACAGTTCCTCAGGCGAGTGAGTCACTGAGTCAGACGTGTCAGTAGAGTGGCTGGTCCTTTCAGTGATTCTGTGGCAGTGGTATTCACTCGTACCTCAGGAAGCCACTGGGTCTGTGGGGTTTTTGTTTTGCATTTTAAAATGCGATTCAGACAAAATAACCTGGTGAGGCAACAATGCCATCCACTGCTTTAAATGACCAATTAAGTTTCGAGAAAAAGCAACCATGGAAAAAAAAAAAACCCGCAGCTCCCCGAGAGAGAGGGCAAATGCCACATCTTTACGACGCTCCATACAGGGGTCCGTAATTCAGTCCATAGCCCCCTGTTTGAAACCCTGCTCTGGTATTATCCTGCTCCGAGGTGAACTTTGACCTTTGACCCTGTGCAAAGGTTACCCCTGTGGCTCTGAGAGTTGGGGCCAGGTGGGTCAGGGGCAGCGCATGTTAAGGGACCCGGTCTGTAATCTGAAATGGGCTGGTAATTACCTGGACAGAGGAAGCGATGCAGGAACTCCACAAGAGTCTCTAATTATCCAAAGCAGATAAATAACACTGATAACATCCAACTGTTACAGTTTAAAACATCGCTTTCCTGCTCCTGATCCAAAGGCTCCAGCTCGTTTTAGTTCCAGCTGGGATGATTTAATTTCATTTTAACTGATCACAGTTCTGGAATGATATGTTTGAAGAGTGCTTTGTGCTGCAAAAAAGTGATGTATGTCTTTGTTTTTGTCTATATTTTTATATTAAATAATCGAGATCGGGGGTTGGGCATGACACCCTAAAAACCTAAACTGTCTTTGTTGTGAGCCTCTGATCTAGACAGTCACGTTTACATGATGTATTCAAACAGGGACCATTGAAAGACATCACACCTAAAAACTCTAAAAATGTTTTACGTAGACATCCAGTAATTCGCCTTCAGGTAACTTTCTGTGTTACCTGTCACCCTATACTATACAATTTTCTGGCCTTTGGGGTCATGCTGGGGTCACTGAACTGCCAACTAATAATCACAACCAGCAGGTTTCAACGTGAAAACTTTCTAAATGGTGTGAGCAAAGAGCTGACCAGATATCTGGGACGGAAGCGTTTGCTGCCTGCTTTGAAGACTTGGGCCATTGAAATCACATTTTGTGTTTGGACCACCATGCTGATCTGATATTCATTCTCTGCGTGCTTATGGCTAAAATCTCTGGCTGGGATTCAATCAATGTGACCTTAACACGCCTGCAGTTTTTTTTTTGGCACTTTTAAGGGTTTCCTAACCGTGTGTTTCTAAGTTAATGACAAACAAGCAATCTGCTTGCACATGAACTGACAACAAATGGTAAACAGTGAAAAGAAGAGTACAGTACCCCCACCAACCACAACATGCAGGCATATCTTTACACCGAATAATCTTTTAAGAAAAAGAGGACGGTAAACAAAAAAAAGATTCAATTTCAATTCAATTCAAGAACTTTATTGTCATTGTGCAAGCACAAGGAATTGCGTCAACCTCAAATGATGCATTTGTATTTAGGACTTCACACATATTACCAAAGAATAAATAAGACAGGAATGAGATAAGAAACATAAAATATCAGCGATACAAAGTACAAATATAAGCAATATAAATACAAATATAAGAAACATCAGTATAAGATATAAGTAATATAAAGTATAAAATACGATTAACGATAAAATACAACTTAACGAGGGTGCAAAGGTTAAAGTGACACGTAAGTGAATATTGCACGTGTTCCAATGATGGCAGCACATCAGTCTTGTCAGACTGAGGAGATGTCTGAGTTCAACAGTGCCACAGCTTTTGGGAAGAAGAGGTTTTTCAGTCATTTTATGGGGGAAAAAAGGTACTGTACTAGCGGTCCTGTATGGATTTATAGTTCCAAGCTGCAGTGCATTTACAGTACATTTATCCGTAATAGCCTGTGAAGCGCGGACATAAAACCGAGTGTGGTGAACTCCAGAACATAAAGCCGAACGTTAGTGAACTCCAGAACAAGCCAATGGAACGATGTCTCACTGTTCTCGCCCTATCCAAGGGCTTCCCAGAAGGCCGCATTCTCATGGAGATTAGCGGGTTTCGCTGTGTTCCGCCTTTCCGACGACGACGGCAGCGTTTATTTTCCAGGTTCCCAGCCCGTTACGTGCACTACGGTACATCACAAGCCCGCTGTCAGGCACAAGGCTACCGTTCATTCAGAGTAGCTAGCTAGCGGAGTGAACAAATAAAGAAAACTACGCTTCAAAACAAACTTCTGGGTGGGCCTCTATCGAGGACAAAAAAAAAAAATCCATCAAAAAACAAGGATTTATTATCCCTTTTTTTGTCTAATACAAAGCCGATGTTCTGTTGGTACAGTCACTGTGCGATATTCTAGCCCTTTGACAGTGGCCTTGATCAGGACACGATAAAATTAAATGCAGTCTCTCCGCGTCGACTCTGGGCTTTTGAGCGGAATGTTTATGTTAGGGGATTAAGTGAAATCATAGTGGGCGGAGCCACGCTGAACCGGAATACACAGGATGGGTGGGGCTGTCCCAATTTGAGGGGACCACGGGGCTGATTTTGGGGCCCCGCCTCCTCTCCACTCCACCTGTCTCACCTGAGGGCCGGTTAATCTGGCCTTCCCCTGTGTCTCTCCCAGAAGGGAGACACGCATTCAGCCGGGGTCTCAGAAGCGAGAATGCAGGTTCCGGTTTGATGGACAGCGACAGCACACTGAACTGTGAGGCCGAGCGGATTGGGTCTAATTGAGGGTGGGGCTGAGGAGAGGAGGTTGTGTGCCCCTGTTTCACAATTGCACAGTCATCTCTCTCAATCTCTTTCGGCTGTTCCTGTTAGGGGTCGCCACAGCAGATCGCCCGAAACGCGTATTTGATTTAACACGTTTTTATGCCGGATGCCCTTCCTGACGCAACCCTCCCATTTTATCCGGGCGCAACTTCAGTGGCTGGGTTGGAGCATTGGCCGGGAAACAAACCCGGGCTCCAGCGTGGCAGGCGAGAGCTCTACCACTGAGCCAGCAACGCTCCACAAATGCACAGTAAAATGTTCAGGGTTAAAGCGGCTCTTACCAATTACATATGGTCCCTATTGAACTCTGTTAGAGATTTCCTGCTCTCAGACTTTCAGGAGATCAGTGAAGAAGCGTGACAGTGGAGGAATGTGACCGGTCGTTTGCAGAATCAGTTCATGATTGGTTTCATCCTGCCCGGGGTAGAATGAGTGGGTTTAATTCAGGTAGGATTAAGGGAATGTGGCAAATGACACATCGATCTGGCCAATTTGTTCATCTTGGAAGTGGTGCAAACTGTGACAGGATCAACGCACCAAACTGCAGTGTCACGCAAACACACATGTACACAAATAAATTTGATCCCTCTCTTTTTCACGTGCAGGCACACATTTACAAATCACGATTAAGATGTTGCCGTTAATTGACTTTGCAGCACTTTGCAGCACGATCCCCTTACTTGTGCACAATACAATCTCCAAGACGGTGTGCTTCCAAACTGCCTTGTGATGTGACCGACCGTGTCAGAGATGCGATGACTAAATTAATCATTTGAGAATGGCTTGATTTTACTGCAGCTAAGGTCTTGGAAATTACAACCAGCAATTTGGCTCAATCTTTCCCTGATTTTGCTCCGACTTGTGAGGTTGAAAAGTCAACTACCATTTTTGCAACGCGTCGTTTTCACACTTGACATCACCACGCGGTTTGAATAAATCAGCACCAATGGAGGCGTGGCTGTCGAAAGGAAAGACCCCAGAAGCAGGAATGCGCCGAAATCTCCACAGAAGCCCCCCCCGCCTATCATCACCCCCGGCTCTCCCCGACTGCTCCTTTAGTGCATATTTTCCCAAACTGCCCCTCACCGGAAGGGCGAGGCGGCGGTGTAGCACAATGACCAGGGAACTGGCCGTGCGACCCGTCAGTTACAGGCTCGGTTCCCAGGTAGGGCACTGTGGCCGTACCCTTGAGGGAAGGTACTTAATCTGAATCGCATGAGTGCACAGAATGCCCTTCACCTGATTATTCTGAAGCCCTTTACAGTTCGACTCCACCACCATCAATGGTAAATGGACTGCATTTATATAGCACTTTTATCCAAAGCGCTTTACAATTGATGCCTCTCATTCGCCAGAGCAGTTAGGGGTTAGGTGTGTTGCTCAAGGACACTTCGACACGCCCAGGCCGGGGTTTGAACCGGCAACCCTCCGACTGCCAGACAATCACTCTTACCTCCTGAGCCATGTTGCCCACCCCAATGGGCAGCATGCATCTATGCACTACGTGGCACTATGCAGTTGTTCCCTGCACTTGGAACGGTACTTCTCTTCAGGGTTTTCGACACACTTGTTCCTGGTTATGGTTATACACTTTGTTGTATGTCGCTCTGGATAAGAGCGTCTGCCAAATGCCTGTAATGTAATGTAATGTAATGTAATGCATCTGAGTGAGACATTTTGCGTCAGAATGTTCACAACACATCAGCCGATCAGTTCCATGTCAGGTCTTAGATTAAGTGCCATGACATTTATTAACCTAAAGTGTATATTTATTATTACTAATTATTAGCTTGAATTAGACAGTTTATCAAGGCTGAATTAGACCGTTTACATTAAGAATAGCAGTGTTTTGGTAAATGCTTAAAGGTATAATGTGCTTCACTGGGGAAAAGAAGCTGCAAACCCACTCCTTCCAAGCACCCTGTGACCCCTTAACCATTATATCACAGCACTACCCAGTAGAGCCTCTCGCCTCTGTCCCACATGTACTGTACTGACGTACAGTCTGGTTCCAGTGACATATAGCCTGGTTCCAGTGACTCTAAGGTAAGTTAGCCAAATTCTGTGTCTGTGACACAGCACTGAATCACACACGATTGCATGCACATTAAAAACACATTTAGAAAATTCCTAACGAGTGTGGTATCATGTCTGTAAAAAATTTTTTCCAGCACTGTGGCGGCATGCCCCAATACAGTGAGATGCATGTTATAGGGGGTGCAGTGTTTGGGGGGGGGGGGGGGGGGGTGCCCATTTTAAGACTACTGTGGCAGTAGAGCTTTTAACATGTCTCATGGGCGATATAATAGTTACTGTTATGGGGAATACTAATCATTGTGCACATTCCCCAATCCCATTATGACCTCATCACCATCCTGGAGGGGGGTAAGCAAGTAAATCTCATTGTCTCAATTTGCAGCACCCATTGAAACAATACACAGATCTGGAAGAGAGGAAGGGGGAGAGCGAGAGAAAGATAAATATGGAGGGGGATGAGGGAGGTGGGGGGAAAGAAGGGGAGAGATGGAAAGCGGGACAAGGAAAGAGAGAGGAAAAAACTGCGTTCCATTGTACTTAGAGAGCTACTGTAGTGACGTAACTGAAATACAGATGTAATACATCATATGTACAACCTTGTAAAAAGAAACCATAAAAAACATGAAGTGAGCACAGCAATAAAAGTAAAATAAAATAAAAAAACCTTGTTTCACAACACACGTTTCACAACACAGACGAGAGTGAGCTTCCACTTGGAGCGTGGCCTAGCGTGTCGTGGCATGGTGGACACTGAGCAGAGCAGTGCTGTCGCGGCAACGGACATAAAACATGGACTAATATGGAGCTGAACGCGTCTCTTGGGGGGGTGGGGGGGGGGGGGGGGGGGGTTACCTGGACCTTGCCAACCAGCTGGCCCCAACACCCAGTAGAATATTCCAGAATTAAAACATGCTGTGGCCACTTGAGGAGCTCAAACCAGGCAGTCAGAGGGGGGAATTCTGAAAGGATGGGGGGGGGGGGGGGGATATAATTATTTAAATGGATTACATAAGATCTTAAAGACAGAGATCTGCCAGAATAACAAAGGGCCACATTACACTGGACACAGTGGACTACAGAACCACCCCGCAGGGTCTGCTGCTGTTCTGTTTCATCCAGCATTTAATCATCAATAAAACCAGTTGAATGCAGAGATGGACTCCCATTTTCACAGTTGCTACTGGGGTCTGAATCTATTGCTTATTTCAAAGTGAAAAGAAAAAAAACCAGACAGACTCTGAAGCCCTCCAGAGCCAGGGCCACGACCCCTGACCTCCTAATGGCACTGCTTCTCCTCGTTACCATTTTGATGGCTTAAACTGTTTTTTTTTTTTTTTTTTTTTTGGGGGGGATTACCCCTGACCTCCTAATGGCACTGCTTCTCCTCGTTACCATTTTGATGGCTTAAACTGTTTTTTTTTTTTTTTTTTTTTTGGATTTTAAAGCAGAAAATGGTAGAGCCTGCGTCTCTGCAGGCCCAGGGTGGCGAGCTGTAATTACACACTGTGGTCTCAGAAATGAAACACACAGTTTAATGTGCAGAGCTGCTTCCCATGTTGTACAGTAGAAGCAGACCAGGCCTGATAGCTCAGAATTTTTTTTTTTTTTTTGCATTTTTGATGTGTTGCTTTTATTGCACATTGTTGTTGATTGTTTTATATTGTAGTGCTAATTGTTTGTTGTGCTTTTTTGTCTTATTTGCAACATTTTTGTGCTGCTGCCTGTCTTGACCAGGGATCCCTCGAAAAAGAGATTTTTTTATCTCAATGGGGCCTTCCCTGGTTAAATAAAGGTTTAATAATAAAAAATAAATGTAAAAAAAAAAAAGTAGAAAAATATTCTTTGCTGAACATTACATTTTGGTTTTCTTCTTAGCTTTCCTAATATGTTTTTTGCGCGAGGGACATACCGAGTTCAAACTGTGTTGCACTAGTTTATGAGTGAGGCTGCCACTATCTGAGCACAACTGTTACACTCACATCTGTTTTTGATGTTGAACAAGCACTGATGCAATCACATTAATTGCAAACAGTAATTTTACAAGGGATCCATGTCCATTTAGCACAGAATAATGAGGAATAAAATGAATCACTGAGCTACAAATTAGATCAGATAAATGAGAAGCAAATTGACTACTTCAGTATTTCATGACACAACTTACAATTCATAGAATTGGATTATTTCAAATGAATGAGTTTTTTTTCATGTTATACGTGGTTGAATGGAAAGTGTGAGTAGGTCTAGATCAGGGGTGCACGACAAGGGCCAATCCATTTCAGGATTTTGTGCGAACATTTGCCAACATTTATTTAATTAGCCCAATCATATCTTGATCCGACGTGTGTTGAGCACCAGCTACAGCCGCAGACTGCAAGTGTATCCTAGAGATTTTGCTGTGCCTAAGCACAGGAATGAAGCAGTGTAGTTTATAGAGCTGTAAGAAATGGTAACGGTTGGAACAAAAACCAGCACGCAGATCGGCCCTCCAGGACCGGAGACGTGCACCCCTGGTCTAGATGTACATTGCTATAGAATAGAATAGGTTAACTCCCCCCCGCCCTCCCCAGCCCTTCACCAACCCAAGGGAAGTGATTCACCACAGAAGCCAGCTGAGCTGAGTCAGACCCGGGTCTGGATCCGCTAACAGCCTGTCTAAATGTTCTCTCAGTGGGGGCTATTAGTGCTCCAGCCAGCCGCTGTGGCTCCCACACCATGCCGACGAGTGAGCTTGTGGAAAACTGGCAAACCAGCCACAGAGGAGGGGGACATGCCTGCAATGGGTCCATGGACAGAGGGGACTGTCCTTTCTGCAAGGGGAGTTTGACACCCAGGACCCCTCAGCCTGCAAGGGTCCATGGGCTGAGGGGACAGAGGGGACTGTCCTTTCTGCAAGGGGAGTTTGATAGCAAGGACCCCTCAGCCTGCAAGGGTCCATGGACAGAGGGAACAGAGGGGACAGAGGAGACTGTCCTTTCTGTAAGAGGAGTTTGACAGTAAGGACTGCTCAGCCTGCAAGGGTCCATAGACAGAGGGGACAGAGGGGACTGTCCTTTCTGCAAGGGGAGTTTGACAGTGAGGACCCCTCAGCCTGCAAGGTTCTTGGGCCCCTTGTGGGCTTTAATAAGAGAACTCTTTCCACTGCAGACCATGAATCCTGGGCAAGGCTACTTCCTGTCTGTATCATGACCTCACATAGTGACCCAATGGGACATCAAGATGAAGAAAGTCCCATGCTATCAGTAATCACAGCAGCGATGATCACTCTGTTACATTAGCTTAAATTTGATCACTTACCCTAACTATAGCAGCAATACATAATGCATAATACAGCAATCCTTAGCTGTGGTTCCAGACATCCCAGGGTGTGTCCATTTATATTGTTACTTAGTAGTTAAAGCAGTTCATTACATGTTAGCCATGTAGCCTAATCAGCCAGCTGCCGATTTCAAGGCAAACAGGGTTGTTCATGAAAGCTGGGATCTCCTTGCTACCATGGTGATTTTACCACAATGCCATGGCATGACCAGCCAAGATCAGCTGAATATTTTCAGAACAAGCAGGAATTCCCCCTGACCTGCCCTCGCCCCGCCTCCACCCCACCCCCACCCCGCCCACCTCGCCTGTGTGGAATGCACACGTTTTTACTCTCATTACACCCGGTGCCTGGGTGCCCCCTTAATGAAGACCTACAACAAGGGGAACTGGAGGGAGAGGACCAGGTCAAGAATCCGAAGCACTCTGTTGTTTAAACTGTCATCGGGGGAAGACACTAAATCTCCCGGCTACATCCAGAAGGGAACTGCGCCTGTCCGTCTCACCGCCGTCGGCTTTGAAAAAACAGCCGTTACTCACGAGGCTGGTGTGGGCTCTACTGACACAGGTCAACAGGTCACAGGTCACAGGCCAAACACGAAGTCCGGGACACCAGGTAAGCCTTCTGTAATTATCTTTACAGGTAGGTTCTGAACCTAATTTGAAAAAGAAAACTTAACATACTGAAAGTTTTTAACTGCCTTTTTACCGATCGTTTTTGGTCATCTCTATCTTATTTTGTCTTATGTTTTGCTTTTTATTTGGAAAGCGCTTTGAACAAAAGACATGAAAAGCACTTTAGCAATAAAGTGCATTATTACCGAGAGCACAGTGAGATAGCATTAGCATCAGCATGATTTGTTTTTTTTTTCCCTCCAAACACCCTGGCTGCAGGTAAGGGTCTGAGGTAAGGTGCAGCACCTTAACGGTTTCATCCTCAATGCTACCTCAATGAACGCAATCGCAAAAGGGACAAGTGCAGTGTGCAACAGCATGTTCCTAATCACTGCGGCACTCCAAGATCGTGCAACGGTTCTGTTCTGGTGGCCATATGGATCATATACCCTCCAGTGCTGAAGTTACATTGGACGTGACGGTCACTCTCCAGATGCTTATTGCTGCTCAGTTACAATAATACCGCCATCTATGCTGACATGGCCACAAAAAAATTAAAAACAGAACTAAGACTCTTTCGCTCCACGAGTACAAATGCATGCAGAACTGAAGGACATCATAGTTTTTAGAGTGGAGAAATTAATTAAAATGAGTATTTTCAGAAAGTATAAAGCTGTTGCTTAGATGGTTTTCATTATTTAAAAAATTTGTTTACTTTCTTGGGTTTTTTAAAGCAGTTTTATGTAATGCAGTTTAATGTACAGCGTTATTCAATTAAGGTTATTTTAAATATTAACAAAAGTATCTGATGACCTTCTGGTTTAACAGCTTGTATTTGTGGTTCCTGGTCTGAAACAAGACACACAACTTATGTAACATAGAAAGAACACTAATATGTGAATTTAAAAAATACTTTATAAAAAAGACAGAAAAATTGTCCAAACACTGATCATTGCTTCCTGTGGTGAAACAAACGCTTCCTGCCAAATAACAGACTTATACCTTACTTCTTTCCTTTGTAATTATTACCCACAGACACTGAAGAAACCTGTGTTTACATTGAAAGACATTATGCTTGAAACCACACGCTTGCATTCCATTTAATGCAAGTCAAAGCTAAGGACTGATGTTCATTGAATCCAGATCCCATTTTCTTCGTTCACAAACTGGGACAGTTTTTTATAATTTATTTTTAAAGGATGTGGAAGACATTAAGAACACACTTGCAGTAACTGGAACAACGACACAGAACCCAGGGACATCTTTTTTTAATTTTATTCCAGAGCCGCAGGTTTGGATGTTCCCCTCTGTCTCTTTCTATAGCCGCTTTTCCACCGCATGGTACCGGCTCGACACGACTCGACTCTACTCGCTTTTGGTACCAGGTACTTCGTTTTCCACTGCAGATAGTACCCCCGTCAATGTAGCTGGTCGTCATTAGCGACGCCGCATGGAACTGCCGTTGCTCTGACCAATCAGTGGTCTGCAGTGTTTTCACGTCACCTTTTGCTATTGCCTCAGCTTGCTTGGAACCTCGACGGAGGTGATACCAAAAAAAAGTACCAGGTACCAGGTACTATCCACAACTTTTGCCAGATGGAAAACCACAAAAGGCAAGTAGAGTCGAGTTGAGTTGAGCCGGTACCATGCAGTGGAAAAGCGACTTTATTCACATTAATTATAAATATTTTCAAGATCCTCCTTGCAACCCACTTTTAAATGGAGCCAAGCGCTCAGAGACAGTGACAGGCAATAAAAACCATTGAAATTTCGCAATAAAACCCCCACAAACCAGCACATTGTTGGGGTTTCCACTGGTTACAGGCTACCAGTTACTGATGGTCACTGTTAATGGTGTCGGGGGGGGGGGGTCTGGAGCCTAGGAGATAAATTAATTAATAAATACCAGATTCATATCTCTGTAATGTTGTAATCTAGAAGGACACTATAAATAAAGTTTAGCACAGTCTGTCATATGCTCAAAAGGGTTGAGAATGCACAGTGGAAACTTATCTGCCTTCTATTATTTCTCTTTCCTTCAAGATGTTAGGATAAACATTTAGTAATTCCTTCTAAACATTTCTTCTTCCTTTCAGATTTTTTCCTTCCGCTGCTAAGTCTCCGTAACTGTTGTTTAGGTCAAAGTTTAGTTTTTTTTTCTGTCGGCCCGCTGAGCACAGTGCCCATTCATACACCAGTAAAAACACATTATTATACACAAACAAATGGGTCTACATTCTCAACCTGCAAATCAAATCCGAAGCCGCTAAAATGACCAATCTCAGTCCCCTAAACATTTTACTACACTGCCAACCTCACTCACAGGATTGAGCGAACACCCCCCCCCCCCCCCCCCCGCTGGACAGAATTCTACAGCCCCCCCGTCCCCCCACCCCCCGCTCGGACAGGCTTGCGTAGGGCCACCAAAATCCTAGGGCCGGCCCTGCTTGTGACTCATCAGCTCCCTCCCTCTCTTACTCACTAACTCATTCACTCAGTCAGGTACAAATTCACTCACTCACTCACTCACTCATTCAGTTATGAATCCACCCGCTCGCTCGCTCACTCTCAGAGTTTCCCACACCATTAAAAAACCCGTACGGCTCAGGATCGCCGTTCGCAAGTTTCTCCAGGCTTAGGACCGCTCAGCGATGACTCGGCTTTCGCTGAGAAGCGTCTCCCGCGGCGACACGCACTGGCAGGGGGCACAAAGGGACTTCCTGTTGAGCTCGGTTTCCTCACCTATCCCACACGTTTCCCGCTTTACACGTGGCCCGAATTACACCGGGGGCCGTCCGACACTTCAGAGACCCGTCGACTGGAGGATTGAGGGGACACAGTCGAGCGCTCGGGTTACCGTTGACGGTCTCTTTAATGGACGCCAACCGTGTGTCCATAACAGCCGGTTTTATTTGGAACACATTTTCTTACGGTGCTTACAGTCCTTGGAGAAGACCTAACAAGGCACGTAGTCAGGAGAAAGGCCAGCGAATCCCCATGTTATTGGAAGCGCTCTCTCTGCCTTAGAACGTTGCCTCACCACGGGGTGACATTTATGTGTATTTGGATCTGTACTCCACAATTGTAGATTTCTAATGAAAAAATTCACTTATGGCATTCCTATCCTTTATTTAAGGGTATTTTACACACTTTGGTTTCATGTCAAAATTACAGCACTTTTTATACATAGCCCCCCCATTTATACAAAGCCCTCCATCACCACATATGAATTGTTAAATTACAAATCTAAAATTGTGGAGTACATTAAAATTATTTTTAAAAAATTTCAAAAGCATGTCTTTGTCCAAAACATTATGGAGCTCACTGTATATACAACACATTGCTTTTATAAATATTTATTATGTGCAACTCTCTCAAAATGCTCCAGCCATTTTACACCATGTTCTACGATATGCTATTTTAACTCAAACTATATGAATGTGCACCTACGGTGTGTGTGCATATGTATTTGCTTGACACAAAAACCTTTCTCTTTAAAGTGTAGTTTTAATATTTTGTACTGCATACCCCTGCGAAGGCAATGTCATCCAGTTGGTTCTCTTCTTTTTCTTTTTTTTTTTTTTTCTTTTTTTATCGCTTTTCTCTCTCTCTCTCTCTCTCTCTCTCTCTAAGTTCTACAAACTGTAGTTACTCAGTCTTACTCCTCCCTTTTGTTTTGTTTAATATTGCAGAAGAAAAGGAAAAATTCCCAACACTACAAATCATATGACTCCCATGATTACATGACACATAAAAAAAAAAAAAGCACAGGCGTCTCTTCCAGGGAACCCACTGTGACACCATTTATTCTTCCGCAGTGAATAACCGAAAGGTCCTCAGGAGAAAAATGCTATGGAAGCTAACTGGGGGGAAAAAACCATTTCTACCTCAAAAAAGGACGGCAAAAAGGCAACACAGCACTAGAAATAACCACAAACCCTACCTCTACACTACCGAGTGGTGTAATGTACACAGTACATTACACAAAACTATATCCATATAATCTCTGTCCTTTCAACAGGGGTACAATTTATGTACAATGGTATCAGTCCTTCTCTCCTCACATTGTAATGAAATTAATGCCAATTTGGGATCAGTATTGCTCTCGTCAATATATAAAATCAATATATCTCGGTCCCCTTCCTTGTACAATCACCGACACATTAATGCATTAATGCCAGTTACTCCTTTTCAGTTAGGTGATCCTTTTTTCTCATGCCCCTCAATGAAATCCATTGCTTTCTTTAAAACGTGTACACACATATTTCTGCCAACACTGACCCTCACGGAGAAGGCCTGAATGTTTGAACTCCCTCGTAGGGAAGCATGAATGCCCTGTGGGTATGCCTCAGCCACTTCCTGCCAGCCCAGTGCTGCTGTGCATTCAGCTCCACTCAGAGGAGCAGAATCTGAGATTCTCTGAGACTCCTTTTGGGCAACTGACCTGTACCCAGCCCCCATAACCCCCACACCCCCCCCCCCACCCCCTCCCCAACCCCCCTCCCAAAATGCACGGCCCATCAGAACTCACAGCTTTTCCCCGGGGACCACGGTAGGTGGCGAAAGGTCATGCCCTCGCCACAGAAACACGAGGATTTACGGGCACTGATGTTCCACTTGGCAGTTAATATAGCACCACCTCCCACAGTTACAGGAGCGTGTGGGGGGGGGGGGGGGGGGGGGGGGTGGTGAGTTTTCCAAGGAGAAAAAAGAAACAAGGAGAGCACGGGAGAGAGAGCAACATTGTGTCCACTCAACAACAATCTAGAACATTTTTCTGGGGGGAGTTCTGCCTTCCCGTGAGGGGGGGGAGAGAGATAAAGAAAGAGAGGGGGGGGGGGGGGGGGTGTTCACAAAATATTATATTCGCTAAGGAACAATCTAGTACATATCATTTTTGGAATATGAATTCACACTAGACAGTGCGGTTCACAAGGCACTTAATCAATCATGCGCGTTTTTCCCGAGAAAATTTTATTTATTTTAATGCAGCCTATCGGAGGGGAAAGGTTTGTTTTTTTTCTTGCAAATTACAGCTCTGTTTTCTTTTATGCAGAAGTAGATGTTGACTTTCTTCACAGGACACTGTCGAGTATAAATCAGCTGGTGGCTAACGCTGGTCTCGGAGAGCCACAGGGTTCAGCTGGGTTTGCTTTCACTTTTAAAAATCAGCAACAATACAGGGAGCTAATTGCGTAAACTATAATTTATCAGTGGAGCACTGGGTAGTGAGGAAAACCAGACCCTGCAGGCCTTTAGGCATTAAGGTTGGCCCTCCTTGTTGGAAATTTGTAGTGAAGTTTAATTACTTTACATTTCAGACCAGTACATATACTAATTTCAAAGAAGCCTGTTGTGCAAAATAGGCTAAATACAGTATGCCCTAATTTAAATGTACCTACAGTACTGTGTCATAGAATTGAAAAGAAGTGACAAAACCATGACAGCTACATACTGGCAGCATCTTCCTCAAATTGTAAATGAGCGTCAGAATATAATAAGCACATACTGTAAGCAAAAGGCAGTTTTACCGCAACTTTCAATTCTGAGTAGGTAAGTTCAACCAGCAAAGTAACGTAGAAGCTACATTTTTCCTTCATGTATGGAATGGCTTTGCAGGACAGGGAACCGAGGCACTTGGGGTGTGGGAAGCCCAAAAATTGATACAATGCTCCTTGGGCCCTTTTCTTCCAGTAAGCTGACCACCGAGCTAAACAGGCCCACCGCAGTCTTCAAACTCTCTCGTCTTTGTGGTATTTGTGCTGGTGGTGAAATACTTCTGCCGTGAAATTTCATTGCAGGAATTCCATCATATCAAGAAAAAAAAGGCTGTGCTGTGCATTGGTGTGATTGACAGGGGCGTTTGATCTGCGGGTCAGAGGCCCCCTTTCTTTTTTTCTTGGACCAGACACACGACAACTGCTGTGACAACACGCTGCTACCCCCCCCCCCCCCCCCCCGTTACCCCAATTTCCTCTACACGCGTCTCCCCCCCCCCCCTTTCCGCCCCATAAATCACATCTCCAGCCTAATTAACCCCATCGCCTAGGATTTATCAAGCCGTTATTGTGTCTGTGCGTTTGTCCTACAGGCACACAAAAGCATACCTCTTCTTCCCGGGAAAGATGTTCTCGCTGCCTGATTTTACAGACACGAGACCAGGTTAAAACTTAGTATATGGACCTAACACACGTGATCCGGCCGACCAATGGTGTGACTTCATAACTCAGCCGACCGATGGTGTAACTTCATCACTCACTCAGTCACTCACTCAGTCAGTCACAGACATTCGCGTTTGTAGGGCTGGCCCCGCTGTTGCGATTCAGCCAAAAAGAGGGAAGTGAATGTGTTGTTTCGCTTTCCTGTCGAGCGCAGAAGAGGACTATGGAAGAGAACTGACCTTTGGGTCAGGGTTTTGGAGTTAAAAAATGAGTCCAAATAGTGTTTTGCATGCCTGTAACACAGCGGCATCACTAGAGTTGGTGATACCCGGTGCGGTCAACCGTTGGTGTCACCCGATGTTGTCGACGGGGGGGTGGGGGGGGGCTACTGGCGGGTGTGGGCGCAAGGAATTTGCATGTAATGCATTCAACCGACAAAGCGCTCCTCGTCACATTAACACCGCTAATTAAATCAACCGCAGCAGTGGAAAACATTGCTGTTTCAACTTGCTGCTACACAAAACACTGCACAAAAAAAATTTATTGCCACTCATTTCGGTGTCACCCCCCCACTGATGGTGTCACCCGGTGAGGTCCGCACCACCCTCACCCCCCCCTCCCCAAGTGACGCCTCTGCTGTAACACAGCCGGGATTCACAGACCTCAGAATCTCCCCACGGCATCTCGTTTAGACCCTTTCCACCATCTAGAGAAACCTACACAACATCCCAAAGCCCAAACCCAAGCCAAACCTCCCACTACATTACATTACAGGTGTTTCGCAGACAGCTGAAACCAAACTGTCCCCAAATCCGCATATTATATAAAGAATTTAATGAGAAGTTCTACACAGTGACGGCTAGCTGCCCACAAGTGACCCTCCATTAACAGAGCTATAGATCCACAGCAGCGCTTCGATAGAGGACAGGCTCAGGCAGGGTCGTCATGGTGAGGATCAACTACAGAGAAGGCAAAATAAGTGATGAATACAACATACTTTGAAAAAATCTTGTCGGTCATTAGATGGCACTAAGACAGCAGTCTGATAGGTGCTGGCTGGCTGGGATTTGCGTGAGCGTGGACAACGCGGCATTATCTGTAACATTGCCCATGCACACACCGTATTTCATTGTGACAACAGGAGAGTCACCATTAAACAGGAGCCAGATGCATTATAAACAATGACATCATGTCCTCTCTCACTGTGCGTGCGGTGTACCGCAGGGCTAACTCATTCCAATGGGATACATGGCTGATACAGCTTAAAAACTTCCTACTTAAGGGGAACTGGGAAGCAAAGGTGACACAGACCCCAAACCCCCCCCCCCCCCCCCCCCCCCCCCCCCCCAAAAAAAAAACCCCATGACAGATCAGGATGGCAATGTCCTGGCTTGGAAATAATGGTCAAATATGGCAATGGCATCTTTAGACCGTTGCCAAATGGCTGAAGTCATAATCCCGTCATTGGTGATATCACCGATGAGCACTGAAAAGCACATTTCTCTTTAAGCCCAGATTAATTTCCCGAGGAAAGCAGTCTAGAACTCCAGACCAGACGCCTAAACAAGTCATACAGATGTATGATTTAGCGTCTCAGAGAAATGAGAAAAGATATAAATACTCTCTGATCTGAAAGCATGGAAATAACCGAATATTTGACCCGACGACTCGCTGTGCTTTTCCATTACACAGGTGTCAGACTGCTTCCCCCTTTTCTGTCCAATTTCATTCTTCAGTTTTTCAAAACTTACTTTGCAACAGCTGTACTCTGGTCTTCACGGCATGCAACAACCACGCTAGCCGTACTCCTCTCCGACAACCCCACTCGAAACTTAAAACTAACTGTAAACCAAAAGATCTCATGACTCTAACAACCGCACTCTATCTGCAATCTACCGTGACCACTGCACTCTATTGCATCAGTTACACTCAAATGTAACCACTGGACTGTACAGTAACAACTACACTACTGTAACCGTGCACTTTACTGTAACAACCACACTCTACTGTAATCAGTGCACTCTACTGTAACCACTGGACTGGACTGTAACAAATACACTACTCTAACCATGCACTTTACTGTAACAACCACACTTTACTGTAATCAGTGCACTCTACTGTAACCACTGGACTGGACTGTAACAAATACACTACTCTAACCATGCACTTTACTGTAACAACCACACTCTACTGTAATCAGTGCACTCTACTGTAACAACCACACTCTACTGTAATCAGTGCACTCTACTGTAACAACTACTTCATATGAACAACCACGCTACAGGAATGACCACTCAACTAGCGTTGCTAGTTGCTGTACTAGCAACGCTACCAATACAACAACCACTTCCTTCCAAGAAAAGAGAAGAAAAAGCGTCTCTACCGAATGGCCACATGCTGATATCTATGTATGACAACTCAAATGAGCCAATGTACCCCATGAAAGACTGGAGAAACAGCATCTTAAATAGCTGTCTAAATCTATACGGTATCTACTTTTCACATACAGGTTTGGAGACATTGAAGAAAACGGAACTAGTTACTCTGAAGCTTTTAAGAAACAGCTTGAATAGCAGCCTTGGCCAAAAACCCTATTAGCCAGTACACAAGAGTCTGGGATCAAAAGTTTTAATCTTACCTGTGTTATCTGTATGGCTTCAAAATAACATGTAAATATTATGAATGGTATTTCTTTTTTTTCCCCCGCACAATGCTTTGAATCCCAGGCCGCATGGAATGATTCACTGAGAGCAGTTTATCCTGTAGAAGCTCACTGCTCTCAGTTAAACCCAGCAGGTACAGAACACACACACACACACACACACACACACATTGGTGGAGTCTATAATCTCCACCATATAGACTGCAGCATACATCAACTGAATTTATATCAACACTCTAGGGGTGACTGGAAGCTTGTATGTTAAAACAGGGTGACAACTACAACATATTAATGTATTTGGTACCAGACAAGAACCAAACAACTCAATTTGTTTAGACGGCTCATTTACTTCCTGTTTGGCCCCAATAAGACCAGTACATCATGGTCTCTCTCTCTCTGTGCTCTTGACCCTATTTTAATAATCAGTGGTTGGAGAGTAGAGGCAATCAGCTGATGGGTGATGATGCGTGCCATTGCCTAGCAACACACAGAGTTCTCTCAAATGGGCTAGCGTGTCTTGATTTAACCTGATATTTAAAATGGTATTGGAGACCATTTATCGCTTTTATCCAAAGCGCTTTACAATTGATGCCTCTCATTCGCCAGAGCATTAGAGGTGCTTGCTCAGACGTTGGGAAATATCAGCGTCGGTAGTTTTCTCTTCCCACGGAAACAAGGCGTAGATGGGCCCCGGGTGCCCATTCCCCTTCACTAGTGTAAATACAATAAACAAGCTGGGGTTTCCCCATGGGGATTATTAAGGCAACATAATATTTATTTTGATGATGCAGGAATGTAAAACAAACAGCTGGTTGTGACATCATAAAATAGCATGTATGTGAAGCAGTGTTTGTCAGCTTTACATGATTGGGCCAGGACCTTTGTAATGTATGCTCTAGTGGACCTTTGGGTGTAAAGGATTGTGAAACCTGGGCCATAGGAAACTGGGCAAGCAGTAGCTAGGAAGCAGTAAATTCTATGCACTGTTAATTTGTCCCATTATTCAGCCCCTGTGCGTGTGTGTGTGTGTGTGTGCGTGTATTGTGTGTGTGTGTGTGTGTGTGTGTGCGTGCGTGCGTGTGTGTGTGTGTGTGTGTGTGTGTGTGTGTGCGTGTGTGCGTGTGTGTGTGTGTGTGCACGTGTGTGTGTGTGCGTGCGGATGTGTGTGTGCATGTGTGTGTGTGTTTTTGCAATCTCCAATGCTACGATGAGTGCCAGAAATGTGGTGCCACTTGGGTGCCCTAAGTAACATTTCTTTATTTATTTATCTGTTTAAAAATCACATGAGTTGTTTCCATACATCAATCACCTTTATTGAATTTGCAGGAAGCTGTTACATAAAGCAAGTGCACTGTAACTTGTCATGTATAAAATAAGGACAAATTTAAACCAGGTTTACAATGTTGGTCCTGTGATAGAAATGTTTTGTTGTTGTTGTTGTAGTAGCAGTAGCAGTAGTAGTAGTAGTATTATGAATGCACATCTTTATCCAGACATCCAAAGGCTGGGACAAATAGGTGCTGTATTTTGCAGAGACGGGTGCGATGGGGTGCAGGTTTATTGGGTGGGGGGGGTCAGCTTTCCCCTCTCGGGTGCAGTTTTTTTTTTTTCGGAGGGTAAACCTGAGAATCAGTTAGCCCTGTGCAGGTTTCCTGGATTCACATGTATGTTAAACCCAATGGAGGGCACCCCATCACCTCCGCAAAAGTCCTGCTCAAAATGTGTTTTCACCGCACAAACCCCACCGTAACCGGCCATGATAAAGACAGGGTTTTAAGTTTAGACCCTTGACTGGCCATATCTGTGGTATTGCCAGGGTCTCCCAGAATCCTTCAATGCTCTTCAGTGAACCCGGCACAAAAAATATATAAGCGTGAAAGGTAGCTTTCAAATTCCCTTTGGACCAGGCAATTTCCATACCACCCCCCCCCCCCCCCCACCACCACCACCACCCCACTTCAGACAAAAAGCACAAAACAAGTCTGCTATGCATACACAATTTTTTCACACATATAAACAGAACATTTCTGCGAGCATGACTTCAGAAGGAGACAATCGGTCTCAGACGCAGAGCTGCCGAGGGTGACCATACTTCTGCCACGCTCTGTCTTCACCCTGGGGTCCGTGTGGACACACAGTCCCTCACCATTCCAATCCCAGTGTTTTGTTCAAAATTCCAAAAAACGAGAACAAAACACGGGGAAGAATCGGCTTGGCCCCATCACACTCAGAACTGACAACGCGTCCGTTCCACAGAACTGCTAGGCCTGCTGGGCCAACATGAGCCAGTGCCGAAGTTTATGAATACTTGCGGACAGTGAGACGCCTCTACCAAAACAATACGTCCTGTTTCAAGGTGGTCGTGGTCGTGGTTGTTTTTGTTGATGCTGGTTGGCATTTCTTGTCTTTTATGTTTGTGGGTATGTGTGTGTGTGTGTGTGTGTGTACTTCATTGCAACGATGCCTCAAAATATACAGACACGCCAAAGAAGACTGCAATCATGGACCGGAACAGCGTCCAGGCGCACGCACGGCTTCCAAACCCTTAAAAACCTCTCTTCTGTTCATAAAAAAAAAAAAAAAAAAATCAATTAAATGAAAACCTGATGGCGTCTCACCAGTCTCACGGACAGAGACGCGTCTCTGAGCCTCTGAGGGAAGCGTGCGATGGAGAGCTTCCTCAAGCCGTCTCGTTAAACCGGACACCGGCTGATAAGGCCCATTACTGCGGACAAGACGGAAACCAGGTCGTCTGTGCGGTAAGTTACTATGACCGGGGTGACCCCCGCGGCCCTAATATTGGGGCGCTCGGCTGATTTACGGGCGCCCTTTGCCTGTGCGGAGCACGAGAGATCTGCTCGGACAGAGAGCTAGGCCCCCCTAGCCTTGCCCCCCTGCCCCCCTCCCCCCCCCCTAAAGACAGCAGGCTCTGGTGCAAGCCCCCTGTCACTCAGACCATAAAGCGTCTGCTATATTACCCACAGCCTCGGCTGCTGGGCCCCAGCCACTGCTTTCCGGATCCCTGCTAATTCACAGGCTACCGCTACCGTTTCTCCACACGCTACCATTACTCCACACGCACCATTACTCCACACGCACCGTTACTCCACACGCTACCGTTACTCCACACGCTACTGTTCCTCCACACGCTACCGTTACTCCACACGCACCGTTACTCCACACGCACCATTACTCCACACGCTACCGTTACTCCACACGCTACCGTTACTCCACACACTACCGTTTCTCCACACGCTACCATTACTCCACACGCACCATTACTCCACACGCACCGTTACTCCACACGCTACAGTTACTCCACACGCTACTGTTCCTCCACACGCTACTGTTACTCCACACGCTACCGTTACTCCACACGCACCGTTACTCCACACGCTACCGTTACTCCACACGCACCATTACTCCACACGCTACCGTTACTCCACACGCTACCGTTACTCCACACACTACCGTTTCTCCACACGCTACCGTTACTCCACACGCTACCGTTACTCCACACACTACCATTACTCCACACGCTACCGTTACTCCACACGCTACCGTTTCTCCACACGCACCTTTCCTCCACACGCTACCGTTACTCCACACGCTACCGTTACTCCACACGCACCGTTACTCCACACGCACCTTTCCTCCACACGCACCATTACTCCACACGCTACCGTTACTCCACACGCTACCGTTACTCCACACGCACCGTTACTCCACACGCACCGTTACTCCACACGCACCTTTCCTCCACACGCACCGTTACTCCACACGCTACCGTTACTCCACACGCACCGTTACTCCACACGCACCGTTACTCCACACGCACCTTTCCTCCACACGCACCATTACTCCACACGCTACCGTTACTCCACACGCTACCGTTACTCCACACACTACCGTTACTCCACACGCACCGTTACTCCACACGCTACCATTACTCCACACGCTACCGTTACTCCACACGCACCGTTACTCCACACGCTACAGTTCCTCCACACGCACCGTTACTCCACACGCTACAGTTACTCCACACGCACCGTTACTCCACACGCTACAGTTACTCCACATGCACCGTTACTCCACACGCACCGTTACTCCACACGCTACCGTTACTCCACACGCACCGTTACTCCACACGCTACAGTTCCTCCACACGCACCGTTACTCCACACGCTACAGTTCCTCCACACGCACCGTTACTCCACACGCTACAGTTACTCCACACGCACCGTTACTCCACACGCTACCGTTACTCCACATGCACCGTTACTCCACACGCTACCGTTACTCCACACGCACTGTTACTCCACACGCTACAGTTCCTCCACACGCACCGTTACTCCACACGCTACAGTTCCTCCACACGCACCGTTACTCCACACGCTACAGTTACTCCACACGCTACCGTTCCTCCACACGCACTGTTACTCCACACGCTACAGTTACTCCACACGCTACCGTTACTCCACACGCTACCGTTCCTCCACACGCTAAAGTTACTCCACACGCTACTGTTCCTCCACACGCACTGTTACTCCACACTACCGTTCCTCCACACGCTACCGTTACTCCACACGCACCGCTACTCCACACGCACTGTTACTCCACACACTAGCGTTACTCCACACGCACGTCTAAAAACTCTCATTAGTAACAGAAGAGATAAAAACAAATTTTTTTTTTTACATTTCTTTTTAACCAGGTAGGGCAAGTCAAAAGTTCTGTTTTACACTGATGACCTGGGAATTCAGAGTGGGTGGAGCCTGCCAGGTATTTCTAATGCAGGCCAGCTTTGTCAGAATTTGACCAGGGTGCTGTGGCTAACACTCCCTATAGTCTTTTTAAACACTGCCATGGGATCTTTAACACGGTGTCAGGACCTCAGCTTAATCAGGATGACATCACTTCCAACGGTACAGCGGCCCCATTTATATTCCTGTGCGTTTGTCACTTCTGCGCCACACAAACACCCCATGCCCTGTCGTCCTGCGGCCATCGTAAGTTTACGCATTCTCCAGTTGTGATGTCAGGCCCACAACACCCCCCCCCCTCCCCAGACTGCCTGACTGCCAAGCTTGTTTCAGACTTCAAATATTTACAAAAATGGATCACAGCATCTGCGATGAGTGTTCGGAAAAAAAGTGAACTAACCGACTCTTCACCCCCTGCTGAGTCTGGCTCTCACTCGGACTGAGGAGAAAAGGTGACACTTTTCAAGTCAGCCTTCGAGAACACTGACTGACCCAAGCGTGCATCTAGATGCTCGATTCATTCGATGGTAAAATCCCATTGATTATTTAATCAAGTCTCAGAGAACGGGATTGCATGGTGTGTCAAAAAGGATACGTGCTTGGCAGAGACATGAAAGGAGAAGAAAAAAAGCTTCCTGTCTTTTTTTGTTGTTTTTGTTGGTGTTGCCTTGGAACTCAGATAAGCTTTTTGAAAGTTTTTGTATGAATACAACATTGAAAAGCAGTGGATAAGGGCCACTTAGACATTCTCCACAGAAACGCAGAGCTTGACAGCATAAATATTCTGGTGCGGTGGCTGTTGTGGATGGGCTGTATATTTTCCCTATGTTTTGAAACTTTGGCCACTGCCCAGTCCAGTCCCAGGGCCTTAACCCCAAATTACCCGCATATGAAAGTTAACAAAAAATGTTCACATTTTCACTGTAAGTGTACAGTGCAATCTTTAACACTTATATATATCATCTTTGATTTAATAAATAAATACATTTAAAAAAAACTATTTTAAAAAAAGAAAGAAAAAGGACTGAAATCCGATGGCAAAAGTACAAATTGGACCAGCTGACCACTTGGTTTTCACCACCCTCCATGGGAAAACCATCCCATTCACAAAAAGTACACAGGAAAGGAACCTCCCTCCACTTGCACCCAAATGCAGGCGGTCCTTCAGTGGCCAATCAGAATGCATGCGGTCCTTCAGTTGGCCAATCAGAATGCAGCGCGCCTTTCCCGTTACGTAAGTGACCGGTGGATACTGGCCAAAGCTCCTCCTAGGGGTCCATGCATACTTATCTCAGGTGAGTAGTGCATGGCTGCCACCGAGCCTGTGCAAAGCTAAGCAGGGCTGCTGCTGCGTGCTAAGACTCCCGAGGTTTGGCCCCGGATGTGTTTCTCACACATTCAGTCTGCCAGGCGCACCTCTGCAGGGCCCACAGGTACCGTCACCGTGGAAACGGGGCGGCCCTGTCAATGAATTAACACCCAGTAAAGACGTATCACACGGTGCCCGGCCCGTGGGCTCAATACCACAGCAGTTATGTAGCTGTCAGTGCCTGCCTGGCAAATGGAAGAAAATGATCTGTGCTTTAAAAAAAAAAAAAAATCTAATTGATTAATTAAAAGCTTGATTTTTGATATCCAAAGCTGGAGCACAGAGTGGAGGCAAAAACATCCTGTTTTCACAAGGCAGTCGCTGCCTGTGACCATTAGTTTTGTATTAAATAGGATTCAGCAATCAACACATCCAGCACTCTGGGAACACACAAGCAGTTATAACAGTTCAATATGCAAGATGGTGGGGTGGGGTGGGGTGTTTGTGGGGAATTGTAATTGTGGATCGTGGGAAGGATGGCATTGTTTTCTTTTTAAAAAAATTTTTTTTTTTAAACCATATTTCCCCTTTGTGCTCGCATTCTCCACCACCTCCAACCCTTCCCGAGTCGCAAAGGGGACCTGTGCTTTTCCCGAAAAAACTATCACTGTAGCCCAAAGGGCACTTTTGCTAAGTCAGAGCAGGGGGGCAGGGACATGGGCTTCAGCATATCTTGGTGTCTAACAGTGCACATGCCGGATGGGTAGGGGCAGGGGCGCAGATGGCGGGGGGGATGGCGGGGGGGGGGGGGGGGGACACGTCCCCCCCAGTTTCATAGGGACCCCGATCCGTCCCCCGGATCGGGGTAGTTGTATAAGCTTAAAAGTTGAGACCTTTCTTTTGCTCACAGTTTGGTCCCCCCCCCCACTTCAAAAATCTCTCCTGGGCCCCTGGGTACGGGGGGAGAGAGAAAGAGAGAAGGGCTTCAGATAGTCACCGGCACAAAGTAATAAATGGGCATGGAGAGAGGGAGAGAGGGAGGGAGAGAGGAGGGAGGGAGAAAGGGAGGGAGAGGAAGAGAAACCGCATGCTGTTGAGGGCCACATGTCAAACATGTCATCACGTTACCACCAGGACGAAAAGAGGGGGCAAAAAAAAAAACAAAGGATGCATTATGCTCCCCTTTCCTGTTAATTTGGCTGGAAAAAAACTATAAATAACAGTGGCCTGGCCAAGCAAGTCAACACTCTGGTTCTGGTGCTTTCTTCTTACTACACTATAACGCAAGAGAGCATTGCGTGTGTATGTGTGCGTATGCGTGTGTATGCGTTCATTTTCAGGGTGGGTTGCATCCAATCTAACCACAACACCACTTTAATGGGCAAGATTTGATCCAAGCAATATGTAAGATTTAAGCAAATAACATGAGTGATATTTGTTTTAGTTCTTACACAGTGCTATTTTGTACATGTCAGTGTCTGCCAATCTCGGGATGTGTTTGGAGTGGACAAACATATTTTATTACAGGCAATGCTGAAAGTTAAGGACCAACTGCTGCAGCCGTTCCACTGAATGCCCATCTTTGAGAACCAGACATAATACTCTGTGCCAGCTCGCCCTGGGTGCCAGACAGTGGCATGCAATAGGGAGTGATTAGTGTCTGTGGGATTAGAAGAAAGTGTTTCCCCCCCCCTCTCTCTCTCTCTCTCTCTCTCAACAGCAACAGACAGCCTGATTATAAGGCCATCAGGATCAATTTGTCATGTGTTCTCCAAGCTAAACTGGCAGAAATGATGTCACAAATAATAAACACTGTGTAGCGGTTTGCTCCAAAGTGATGTCATAATGAGCTGTTCTGAAACTCCAAACAGCCACTTGGCTCAGTGTTAAATCAGCACTGATATAGTCCATTTTACCCTGATAAAGTACATTTCATTATTTCCACACTCACATAAACTTGGTAAGTTAAAATAACACTGAACGTTTTACGACGTGCAAGATCCAGTGCTGCCGTAGATCAAAAGAGAGGCACACAGTATCAGCATTTGTCATGCAACTTGGCGAGAAAAGACTATGAGAGTATAAATATTTGCATGAAATTTAGATCAGAAGGGGATTTGAGGCATTCTGTATTTAGCCATTAATGTCAACATTTGATAATTCGGAACAAGTCAGTTCGGATGAAAAGCACATTTTTACAGTAAACCGTAAACAATGGCACATCATTAACTTGGATGTTTATTAACAAACTACGATTAGGATGGAGTCATCGTCATAGTTATTTTACCGTAATTACACATTTACTAATAGGCCAAATATGGGTGACTAAACAAGCCTATTTTGTACTGGATGTGTAAATTAGGTGATAGACTCCCTTGGGGGGCAAAAAAAAAACAAGAAGCTGGGGGCTATCTTGCTGACACACGTTTTCTTTTTTGTCTGTCCGTGGTTTTTTAGAATTAAAAATATAACTGGATAAAAACTAGATAAATATTTTGTCATTTAAAAACTACATGCAGAAGCTGCATACATGTTTAGGAGAATGGCCCACAGATACGCAAAGAGCTACAAACATAGTAATGACCCAGGAATTCACTTCAATTCAATTCACAAGAGAGAACACTAATCGTTAAGACAATTGCAAGGGGCTCTCAAGAAATATGGTGTGGTTATAGTAATTGCACAGGGACTGGGTGGCCTGGGGTGGTGTTTTGTGACCATTGTGAGGTCTTTTCATGGGGCCCAGAATCTCTGCTGGTGCCCCTGTTGTGATCCATATTGTTTCCTTTTTAAAAAATCAACAAAAAAAAATTGGCGCTGTGCATATCCAATTCCCACCCTAATTTGTAGCGTCTAATTAATCCAAATCACATTTACGGGCGGATCCAGCTGCCCGGAAAACACAGGACAGGAGGGTGCGGACCCATGGCTTTCCCCCAAGACACGCAGCTCAGCCACCCGTTTCTATACACACAACCGCCAAACTCGCACAGACGGGAAACTGAAAGATGGCCACTCAAATGCAGCTGATATCCAGACCATGGGTGCCTAATCGCCTGGGTGAGGCAATCTCCAACTGCACAGCACCCCCTGCAGGGCTTCTGGCCACTTTCCTAACATAACATAGCATAGCATAGCATACCATAGCATAGCATAGCATAGCATAGCATAGCATAGCATAGCATAACATAACGTAACATGACATAACATAACATTACATAACATAGCATATCATAGCATAGCGTAACGTAACGTAACGTAACATGACATAACATAACATAACATAGCATAGCATAGCATAGCATAGCATAGCATAGCATAACATAACATAACATAACGTAACGTAAGACAAGAACAGGCCATTCAGCCCAAAACTGCTCGTCTATTCCTACCACTAAACTGTACTTAATGCTTAGTTTACCTAAAAGCTAGGTAGTATCTAACACTGTATCAAGCCGGGCCTTGAATACCCCCAGTGTTTCTGGCTCCACTACATGTCCAGGCAAGCTATTCCACACATTGACCACTCTCTGTGTGAAAAAACATTTCCTTTCCTTGGAGCAGCTGCCTTACTTGTTTTACATCACTTCCTCCCCATGTGGCCATCTAGAGAGTCCTATACCTTTTTAGTTACAGGACTACTCAGTTACATTAATAAACAATAATAAATATACAAATAAATACTGTACAAAGTACAAATGTTCATCTTGCAAGGTTTATGCAATAAACGGCTGTTTTGTAACCGAAAGGTTGCAGGTTCAACTCCCGGATAGGACACCGCCGCTGTACCCTTGAGCTAGGCACTTAACTGCCGTTGCTTAAAGCACAAGATAATGTATAGATTCCATTATCATTTAGTTTGTGCCTGCATCACATGCTCATTTTGTAGTATTCATTAATGAATAAAATTGAATGAATTAATGACAGAGTAGATTTTTTCCAGGGCAATTAGAAAACATTTTTAGGGGGGGGGGTGGGGGGGGGGGTGGGGGGGGGGGGGGGGGGGGCATGACGACATGAGAGAATTTGAAAAAGGCAGGAGAAGCAATGTAGAGGGGAAAGCCTTGTGCCAACAGCAGGGGGTGTTCCAAACACATGTAACTATAACAGAACACATATTTCTTTCTTTTCTGTTTTGTTAAAAACCATCCATTGGCCTGGATGGAGCCGTTAATGACCTTGGGGGGACCATCAGTGACAATGTGTAGAGCAGAGTGGATAAGTGGTTTGACCTTTGAACCCTGACCCCCAAAGGTCACGCAGCCAGTGCCTCAGGAGGGATATTGCCATTGCAAGTGCTTTTGAGCAACGCACTTAACCTCAGCAGTGACAGTAAATGGAATCCAGCTGAATGACTTATAAAGTATTAAGCATATAAATAACCTCAAAATCGACTCAAAATTAATCAAAATCGGCTCACTGGGAGTTGATATATGGCCATTTCTGGTTTAAACGGCCATTTTGAATTTTGAAAATGTCAGAAATGAATTCAGCATCATCAATAACCCCCAAAACCACTCCAATATTGTCCAAATCGGCCAAGCAGTTGCTGAAATATTGTCAATATAGGTGATTATGCTAATTTATGCTAATTTATGCTAATTGTCCAACAGATGCAAGTTAGCATCCGGCAGTTTCTAAATGCTGGGGACCCATACTGTACATTTCTAACATAAAACTTTGGGGTACTCAACATTTCCGGGTTCACATTGCTGGCAAGTAGACTATTAGGCAATGCATCTGGTAATTAACGCAAAAGTCATGCTGGTTGTTCTGCATAAGACCGAAACATTGCATGAATTCGGTGTCAAAGACTTTACCCAAACTTACAGTACAGCAAACACTCAAATTTCATACTGAAACTGTGCTTGCTGTGACACGAATTCGTTTTACAAACTTACAAAATGCATACAAGACGTTAGCATGTACTGTGCGTCCAAATTGGACGGGCATGGAAAGGTCAACACCGTTTCTCTACTGGCACTGTGATTGGTCAGGTTAATTTATCGCTCCTTCCTGTCGATGACATACTCCTGCAACAGAAACCAATGTCTGACCTTGGCGCCTCCTTTCCAGCAGCCTTAGGTGCCTGAATTAACTTGACCTTAGTCTCGACCTGACAACTTCAATAATGACCTTTGACCCCCATGACTCTCATATCACTTGTTGCCATTCTTTTTAGTCACTTACCTATTGGCCTTACATATGGAAGTTCCATTCCTTTCAATCACAACAGGCTGCCAGTAACTTTCAGAAAAATGTCCTGTTCTTTCAGGAACACTGGCACAAGTTCCTGTTCGCCTCTCCACAGAACATTTAACTGTTCATTATTACATGCTGCAGCTTCATCTGGCACTGCAATTTAAGTATTCCGTGCGTACGGGATGAAAAAGGATAACAAGTATAAGATGCTTTACCAGTGGTACAAGGGTACAAATCTTACAGAAAGGAAGCCAATAATCTTTATATAGTGAAACAAGGATTGCCGCCTGTTTATTGTTGAATGCTCTCCTCTCACATTCACAGTCACATCTTCCACATCAAATGTTTTAAAATCATTTCTCAGGTCGCCAATGACACGCGGGAGAGAATTTAACAGCTAATTGGATGTTTGTTGGTTAGTTTGTTTATTTTTATCACATTTATCACATTTATAAATTCACCATTACATTTAGCCCAAAAATACCTCACCAACATCTGTATCCTGTCCTACTTTATCAGAAAAAGATCAAAAATCATCTGGAATGAAGTACCAGTTCATTCGAAAACAAGAAGCTGCTCTGTCTGTTTTGAATTTCCCGATGTCTTACTTGATTTAATATGTATGTATAACAATCATGTGGACAGTTTACAGTGTCTTTGAGACCTGAATTAGAGACACACACATCCTTGAAGGGAACAAAGACAGTCCATGGTCCACTGGCATTCCAATACCTAAGTCACATTCTGAAGAGCAGCCAACTTTGATGAAATTAAAAAATTTCAGGCCAGCATTGCAGAAAACCGCAGAGGTCGAACACCTGCATTTATTAGACTTTGAACAGTCCCATGAAGACATGAAGAAAGAATCACAGGAATATTTTCCCAATTTGCCATGGAAAATTGCTCATATAATTTTTTTCTTATGTTGTCCACAGTTGGAATAAAGTAGTAATTAATGTTACATCCAATTGTTAGAATGGAAGAATGAAAGAAAGCATTTCCTCACAACAAAATAAAGTAAAATAACAAAGATGTTTTCCACAACAGAAAAATTGTTTAACATACCATGGTAACAGTTATGAGATTTTATAAGGGGAAAAGGTGACAAACCAGAGAAGCACTTCACAGTATTAACCCAAATCCCACCCCCCACCACCCCCACCCCCCCCCCCCCCACAAAAAAAACAGCAACAAGAAAACAATGCCTTGTTTCCATGACAACTGCATCACTTTCCCAACCATATCTGGGGAATTCACAGGAATTTTTATTCTTGTTTGTCCTCATTGTGTCTTAAAACTACTCAAATACCCACAGGGCTATTTTAGGCTAAAGCGAGAGCTCTCCACAAACAATTTAAATAGGCATGTCGGCTGAATTGTACTTTATGTGTCTAAAACATTGCAACTGATTCAATGCACTGGCACACACACACACACACGCACACGCACACGCATGCACACACACACACACACGCGCGCGTGCAAACACATCTGCGAGTGTTGCTGGCAATGAGTGACAGAACAAAATAGCAGCTTGACTTCATCAAGAGTTCAGAGGTCAAAGGTCGCATTGAATCAGCCACCACTGCATTAGCCAGGGCCAAATTTTGGGGTCACATTTTCACGTGAGCGCTTCGGATGACCTTCAGAAGTGCGAGCAGGAACGGGACATAGGTGGATGTGGAGACTTTAAACTGTAGGCCAACGTTGTTTTACGTTCAATAAAAATGAGAAATGCATTTCTACATGAGAATCATTATAATAGAAACCAATGTGAAAGTCTATTATTAGAGATATACGCATTTTATGCCAAGAGAAATATGCAAAATGTGCATAAATATTAATTCTGAGAAAACAATATTCTGCTTTCTTAAAACACCCAATCGCCGCTTCTTATTGAAGTGTTATTGTGTGAAAAGTACACACAGCATGTCTTGTGCTTGTTCTGCAGTTATTTTTGTCTGCTGCTCACTGTCAGAACAGAGACATTACTCAGGCCGAACATGCTCCCTCGAGATCCTCTGCTGATGGTTCACTATTCGCCAACTGGAAAGACGCGTAAAGCACATATTTAAAAGTAACGGCCGTGCTGGAGCGCTGTGTTCCACGACTGACGTGTCGAAAGTCATAACAGAACAAGGTCTTCAATCATATAATAACAAAAACACACTGGGTTATAGATTATTATAACAGGATTACAGAAGCTGTTTCAAGGTGAGCTTTGTTAACGAGACATTGGAGTAGCCCAAGGGTGGAAAACGCATAAAATCTGATTACGCACTAGGAAATGTTGACACGGTCAGGAGGACGAACAGTATGTTTAATAGAAAGTGGGCCCTTACGTTCAAGACAGGCCTAATGCAGCGTTGTATTGACAGCAAGGCAAAGTGAACAAGACCGGGTCAAAACCTAGCATATGGCTGGGCCTCTCCGGCCGACCAATGGTGTGACTTCATAACTCGGCCGACCAATGGTGTAACTTCATCACTCACTCAGTCACTCAGTCAGTCAGTCACGGACATTCGCGTTTGTAGGGCTGGCCCCGCCGTTGCAGTCCAGCCAAAAACCTAATGGGCCGAATGGCTTCCTTATGGTTCTGAAAAGAAACTGCACCTCTTTAGCAAATACAGTACCCACAGAAAATGTCATGTCAATCACTGAAACAATTTCATTCTTATCGCCGAGTGCCATGGCACTGCAGAAATGCCACGCACTGAACTTGAACCTGCAATCCCAAAATAATGAAATTCATATCCCAGATCACAATGCCACTCAAGAGGACTGGGACCATCTTTGCCGCCATCACGTCCGTATTTTGACACAAAATAGTATGGATGGTCAGTATCAACTACCCATGTCTCATTGGTATCTGAGGTGACTAAGCTGATAATCATGCTCAGAGTAATTATTAAAAACATCAATTGAAAATAAATTGGTTCGCACTCAAAAAATGGCTACAAAGCTTCAAAAAAAAAAAATTATTTATTTTTTTATTTGTTTTTTCAATGCAGAATCATGCACTTTTTTTTTTTTTACTGGTTTCAACGCACCAAACAAATTAAAATGGGTGAGCGCAGTGATTTCTCTTCCTATAAACTAATTGTTAAAAACAGTCAACAACAATAGTTAATTCTCCCTGAAAATGGCAACATTTCAAGCCAATGCTAACAAAGGCTTTGTGAGCTTTGGCCAGAGTTATTATGGCTGAAATCCAATCCACTCTCTCCACTAATCGAATAACGTCACCGTATGAGGTCTTTGAAAATGTTAGCTTGTTACCACACACAATTATTCCTGCGCAGCAGCATGCCAAAAACGCGCAGCGTGGCCCTGAAGATTTACCGCGTGTTTCTGGGATCCCCATGTTCCCGGCACAAAAACAGAAGCAGGTGGCTTCCGTCACCGAAACCATGGAAAAACAAAACAATAACACACCCCCCCCAGCAGACAGGCACAGGATGACGTTCGCAGGCCGCAGCATGCTTTCACGCGGTCCGGGCCGGCTGCTCGAATTATCCCTGGATGACTCTGTGGAGCGAGCCCGCCTCCCAGCTGCCTCACCAGGTGCCTGCACCTGCCCCACCTCTCCTCGCCTTTTCACTGAAACGCTCACTGGTGCAGACAGAGCTACAGACAGCGGAACGTGCCATAGCACAGGTAAAATGAAAGGTGGGCCATAGCACAGGTAAAATGAAAGGTGCTGCAGCACAGGTAAAATGAAAGGTGGGCCGCAGCACAGGTAAAATGAAAGGTACAACGCAGAACAGGTGAAAGGTGTCGGTGCTCGTAAGAAGAAATAAAAAGCTTCTTTGCCATTAGAAACATGAGATTTCAGCTGCAGTGGCCAAATTAAGAAAAGCAATGCGTTTTTTAAAAAGATGCCACGTCATCGAAAAACAATATGTGAGCAATGGGCTGCTGCAGCTCTCAGCCAATCAGGACTGCAGAATGCAGAGTGAGCAGACAAGGAACAGAATACATCTCTGGTAGGATACTCGTGGCGAAAACCACCATATAAACCCTGGAGGAGCATTACAATTCACAGTACATAAAAATGAATAGGCATATTGGAAGAAGGTGTTAAAATGTTTATGCGTATCTTTAACTACAACTCTTCTAACATGGCCAGCCTGGCTGGACTCTCTGTTTGCCATCCATTTTAACCTCCACAGGATCGATTGATCGTTATTTTTTGCCCAGTGCCATTTTCAGACAGACCGATACAGAAATGCAATTTCCTGTTGTTGTCAGAAAACCAGGAGAAACAGCAGGGTGAACCACGAAGTGAAAATCAGTGCTCTCTGGGGCCTAAAAAATGTTAAGGATCAGGGAAACACACTCCTTAAATCACTGATAAATCTTGTGGTATCGCTCCTCAGCAAAAGTTTTAAGGATATCCTAAAACTATTTTAATTAGCAGATTCTGTAAAAAATAAGCCTGGTTTATAATTTTAGAAACCCTATAATCCGTTTGATTATGATTATCATACTATATAGATATATTTCACATAAATGGACTAGGTTAACCCCAATATACCTCAGGTTTTACCCGGATATAGCCTGGCTGCGTCCTTGTCCGCACTGCTGCTTTTCAACCAGATGTTGCCGTGTTTTCACCTGAACTCCTAGACAGCATTTCACCAATGTTTCACCACAGAAATGTTCACTGTAATAGTCGATGATGTCATACTGTAGATAGCACTCTCCACACTGCTGTGTAAATTGCAATTGCTACTGGTTTTCGGGTAAAACATTCGCCAAACGTTAAAGAATTGACTGCTAAGTCACAGGGCGGCCATTTTAAGGGTCCCTCAGCAGCTGAAACCATAAAGGCTCCTCAAGGCAACCCTGTCTAATCTCCAAAGCCATCTGACCCCTCAGCAAATTAAGAGGAAGCCTGGTCGTCTGTACCCTGAGGGTGTTCGTTGACTAATTAATCTCTGGCGTGACTACATGCACGGGAGGTTTTGGGGTAGCTACCGCAGACCTCTGAGCATCGATACAGGCACAGATCTCAAGGTCAGCAAAGCAAATCCGGCTGCCTGAGCATATGTCATTGACAGGGGAGCAGACTGGACTGTGTCTCTCCACCCATTTTCTCCCTGTAAAACTGAATTAAGGAATTGAATTAAGCCAGCACCAGCATAACACCACTGCACTGTGATTTTAAGTGGATCCCAACGACACAAACAATGTCTGGTATACAGTCTAGTGTTACCCTTTTTTACTTCACTAACTCAGTTTGGCAAGTTAGTTTTGATGCTTGATGAAATCTTCAAACTGTGTTAGTGGAAAAAAATGCATACGTGCATTTAATTGTAAAGTTAAGATTAAATGTTCATTACATCTTGGTCAATGTCTCAGCCATCCCTCCCCGTCCCTTGCATTTTGCAGACACAAAATTAAAACTGAACAATTTTTTTCCTGAAGCAGTGTCACCTTCAGGTTTTGAACCTGCATCTGTACTTCACAATGAGAGACAGAGAAAGTACAAGCAGAGTAACCGTTTAGAATGTAATACGTTCTGCAGATACAGGTGTCAATCACAGCATGTAAATCTTTCATTAGCAATAAGTTTTCTGAAATGTTGTGCCAAACCTCAAAACAGCACAACATGGCTTTACTTAATCAGACCTACTGTTGAACTGGAAAGAAGAGCTCTTACAATGTTGCTGAGCATTTAGGGTTGTGGTTACACTAAAGGGTACAAGGGTTTCCTCCAGCCTGTCTGATTACACATGTACATAAATGACACTCACATGGTAAAATGGTTTGCCGTTAAATCAACTCAGAACGAATACGCCTTACTCTGACAGAGCACATTTGACCCTCTCAGATTCATATAAAAATCCTGTTGATATGAGCCCGGTGAAATCAACACAGAAAATTCTACCGTGTTCAAAAATGTCAAAGTCTTAGGGACAGAGCCAGTGTTTAAAACAATTTCAGTAAATTCATAAATAAAAAATAAAAAATGAGCTGTTATTAAAGATATTAAAGAAACATAGGAAACAGAAATGAACAATGTACCTTTTTGGTTAGTGTAGACTGTCCCCAACGATGTTACGCAGTCAGCGCCCCCTTTTTTTCAGCTGGTGTGTGGGAGGTGCTCCCGGACCGGGGGGCAAAGTCATGGCCAGGGACCGGATGTTTTCCAGGCAGCGCGTTTTTTCGGAAAGCCGTTATCTTTCACGGCAGATTTAAAATAAAAAAAAAAATCGAGATGCTGGGAAACCAACCAACCCACCCACCCCAACTCCACTTCCGCCAATCTCCGGGAACCTAGCGCCAACACATCTTCAGAAACCTTCAGGCCTTGGTTTTTCGGGTCGTCACTGGAGCGGATTCCCTTTTCCAAAACCCGACTGTACCAACGCTTCAGAAGGGGGCGAGACCGGCCCCCCCCCGTCCCCCGAAACACACAGACCCCAATCTCCCTCCTCCTGCTATAGCCGCTATAGCTCAGAACACCCATCTGTATCTGTGCTAACCCCCGGCTGGGGCCACTGACTCGATGCGGGATGAGACGGAGTTCCAGCACACGGCAGAACAAAGCTTCGGAAAATCGATCGGCGCCATCAATCGCCAATCTCCAGCCGCTGAAAATAGGTCAGCTGGGTAGCCTCCGGGCCGGGCATCGGAAAGACGAATCAACACCCCCCCCCCCCCCCCCCCCCCCCCCCCCCCCCCCCCCCCCCCCCCCCCCCCATGTCTCAGGGCGCGGACCAGCAACCAGCATAGCGGAGCCCGTAGCAGAGATGTGATTTAGCGGATAGCAGCTGACATAGCTCAGGAGGTAAGACCGATTGTCTGGCAGTCGGAGGGTTGCCGGTTCAAACCCCGCCCTGGGTGTGTCGAAGTGTCCTTGAGCAAGACACCTAACCCCTAACTGCTCTGGCGAATGAGAGGCATCAATTGTAAAGCGCTTTGGATAAAAGCGCTATATAAATGCAGTCCATTACCATTACAAAGGACTATGGTTTCTGTTAGACAACTGCTGCAAGGACGAGGTAACATTTTTTTGTGTAGAAGATAAAATAACAAGCTATAACCCCCCCCCCCCCAGAGTCGGCTGCTTTCCTTCTGGAACGGGGGGTCTCAAACTGACCTGACCTGAAAGGCTGCAGTCTCTTCTGGGTTTTGTGATTTCCTTCCCATCAGCAGCACAACTTGGGTCTTGGCAACAATGTGTGTGGACTCTCTAACCCATCAATGACTTAAATTAAGTCTAGGAACACATCACAATCCAGCAGACAGAGCAGACCCTCTGGATTTAAGCTTGACGTCTCTCTTCTAGAAGGTGATGAAAACTTTGATGTGCTTCCCACTTTGCCAGCTTCCTTAGCACTCAGGACAGGAAACACACCTACAGAGGTTCAGCTGCAAACGTTACATCATGCACTTTTTCTTTTTCTGAGTCTGGACAGAATACCTGGTGAGCCAGCGGTGCATCTCTACCTGGAACTGACTCCCAGTTCCCCATCATTTTTATTTTTTTCAACCCTTATTTACCCAGGGTAGGTTAGCTGAGCACGGATGCTCTTTTTCACCAGCACCCTGCTTCACACTCATACACATTCACACCTGGGAGCTGCCCAGCACAACCACAATCCTCTATTGTTGGCCACTGAGCAGCTCCACTGGAGGGAGAGAACATTTTTTTTAGCCAATTAAATCAGGGGATGATTAGGTGGCAAGTTTTTGTTTGCGAGAGCCAGATCTGGGATTTTAGCCAGGACACCGGGGAACCCCCTGCTCTTTGCGAATAGCGTCATGGGATCTTTAATGACCACAGTGAGTCAGGACCTCGGTTTAACGTCTCATCCGAAAGACGGAAACCTGTTTAAACTGGTTCAAAATAAAGTCGCCCCGTCGTCAGGGGCATGGGGCCATCTGTTTCCACGACAGCGGTTGCCGTGGGAGCCAGATTTACAGATGTGAACAACGTGACCCCGCCGGTGGCTTCTGTCGCGATGCGCCCCAGCACACATGGGGGCATGAGTCTGTCGTAAATCCACCTCAGGAAGGTCAGTTAAACTGGCGTAATTACACGTCATAGGAAACCCAAATTACATGTATATCTATCGTAGAAATAATTTACGGTGAATAGTAGTAAAGCTTAAGAACATCGTGTCTACTTTCAGAGTACAAACATGTTAGTTTAATGGTGTTGGACGGGTCAGCGCAATAATTTGTCTTTACAGGCACACCTACACAATATATTTAACTATCGTCAGGTTGCCCATAGACTAGACGGACGATTTTTCACTATTTCCGTATAATAATGTGCGCCTGCGTTGTTCCATGTCCGTTTACCCGATAGATAAACAGCTTGAAACAAAGCACCACTTGTCACAAACACATACATATATAAATTGTAAGGTCAGCTAACCTTTTTTTTTCCTAGTGGGAAAACTAGAAGACCTTCGCCGGTTAGCCTAGCCGCACAGCTAGCCTACCCATAGACGGACACCCCCATTCAAAGCCAGCGAGATCAGACCATCAACTCTACCGATATCGTCGCCCAGTGCCGAATCGACCCATTTTATACACTCGGACAGGGTGATGTTTATTAAACACTTCATAATATGCCCATTTATGTTTGGATGGACATGACATTTCACACAAAGGTAGTTTAATTGCCATAAATATGGTACAACTACTTTTTTTCCCATGTCCTTTTGAAATTTTCAATCAAAAGGACAGGACATGACACAAGGGAGCGTGTCCGGGTTTAACCAAGTGTCCGACTATGGGCAACCTGACAATAGATAAGTCAGCATCCAGGGTAATCCCCAATACACTCGTTTGTAGACTTTTAAAAAAATAAGCAGTCTGTTACAAATCCTTGCTTTCTTTCTGCAAAGTACAAGGGTAAAACGTGTAATTATTACAGTTATTTTATTTATTATTAGACCTCGCTAATACCACCCAAATTTGGAATGTCCAATTCACAAACTATGTACAAACATGCTCACATACAGTAGCCTACTGCCAGTTTGGGAGAGTGAGCCAGCTGCTTCTTCTCACACTGCAGACAGGTGAGGAAGAGATTCGTTCACACGTTCGTTCAAACAGAGAGCTATGGGGTGTTCAGACAGCCAGCAGTAGTCGCTTGAGCAACGAGCAATTCGATATCCCTCCTGACTGTATCCCTCTCCCATATCCCTGCAGGACTGCATCCCCCCCCGTATCCCTCCCGACTGCATCCCTCCCATATCCCTGCAGGACTGCATCCCCCCCGTATCCCTCCCGACTGCATCCCTCTCCCATGTCCCTGCAGGATGCAAAGCCAGTTATGCACTGCTCCTGTGTGGGTGCTGGGTCACTGTCTGGCACGGGTCGGATTTGATCCCAAACCACCACGCGGTGCTCACTCGCACACCGCAAGTGCCGCTTTCACCGAGCTACCCAGCAGCCCGGTATTATTACCCGTTTTTTTTTTAACACGGCTCAATAGGAAATGGAAACTGGGGGGGGGTTAGAGTTTGAGTAGCGGACATGGAATACTTCCCGCGTGTTCTTTGATCGCTTTGGAAATCTAGAACATCTTGACATCCAGGAGGAAAAAAAAAAACTGTGCCCAGGAATGATCTGAGACTTGGCATTCCAGCCAGAGTTAAAAAAAAAACAGACCGGGCAAAAATCAAAAAAGCAATCACTGCTGTGTGTTACATCGCAAACGCAATTAATCAGAGACCACACTGACGATTCCTGACCGACGGGATTTATTCCTTGCCCCCTTGTTCTTCGCTTCCTTCCTCTCTGAGTTGTTTCAAGCGAACACGTGTCCTGAGGTGTTTCTAGTGTAAGTGCCACCACAGAGCTCCACTTGATTAAGCCGTGCACACGACGCCCCCCCCTGGGACCCATTCGTCTGGACAGGGAGTCTCGTCCTCATTAGCCTCTATATTAGGGTCCTATTTGGGCGGCGGCCAAGCCGCTAATGTGAAAAGCCATGTTTTCAGCCCTGTGCTTTACACGTTGTCAAGCTACGCTGCTCAGCATAAAATGAGCAAGCACCCAACGGCCTGGTGACTCTTCTGGTTCGAGATGAGACGAGAATAAGCCCTGAACTGCTGATCTCCCAATCACAGCACCCAAGGGAAAATACACACTGAGGGACAAGTGTGCCTTCCCTCATTTAAATGCGGTAGTACGGAGCTTATTGGTGTAGTCAAAATGAAATTCAGTGTACAACAGATGATATTCATAATAATTATAATGTAGCTCATTGCATTACAAATATGCGGTATAGGAATATCTGGTGATTTATTCATATTTTGTAGGTCATCAATTTCCAGTAGTTACATAAAATATTTCATGCTGATCTTTACTGACAAGCAGACATATTTTTTATTCATAGATTTATCCTGATAACATTTATTGGGTTATCTCTTCTCCCTACCGGCATCTGCTGAAGAGATTAGAATCCCTCTCTCAGAAGCTTGGCCTGTTCCCAGTCTCTTTCTAGCTCCCTGTGTTCTTAAATGTGCTATGTAACTTAGCACACCAGGAATTAAGCCACACAAACTTTTATTTCTGTGGGAAAACTCAAAAGCTTGACTCTGTCATTCCAAAAAAACAGAAGGGGAACTGCTCAAATGGGGACTGCCAAAGTTTTTTGTCTCTCGCTCTCGATTTAAATATTTTGTTGCTAGGGGAAACCCGCACCACAACGCACTCCTAAACCGTCTACTGGGCACAAGAAATGGAGACATTCCTGGCTGCATCCGGAGCTTTTTTATTTTTTGGTGTAGTTTTCTCAGTGGAATCCTCCGCCGCTCTGGGAGCGATTAAGAGGACTGTGTCAGACAAGGTCACCCCAAAATTTCATTTAGCCCTCGGGGCGATGGGTTTTAGTGCAGACGCAACGCGACGGTCCGTGCTGGAGACATTAGCGACGGCGGTGCACTTGACACACGATGGGATATGTGAGTGTTGAGGCGCTGAGGTAAATGCTTTTACCAGCGACGACCGGTGTGTGCACTAAGAAGAAATTAACTAATTACACCGTGCTTGAAAAAATGAAATTAACTATGAGAGTAAAACAGTGAGATAAAGTGAAAGATTTTTTCGCCCGTCAGGAACAGGATCTGAAGCTCGTATGTTTAATCGGGTTCTTATGGAAACCGGAGGTCTTACGCAGTTCTGTTCTATTTTAATCCAGACATCATCAGTCAAGTGAGGACAAGAGGGAGGAAGCGGCACACGGAAAGTTTTGGGGCAGAAGTCACCTGACGTAGAGCAGACGGGTGAACGTGCGCACATAAATCCAATCCGTCGCACGCTTTGTGACAGAACCGCTGAAAGTATCTGCGCAGATATAACATAACATGAATAACATTGCATGTCTTGGATTCTTTTTGCCCTTAACCCTTGAGGGACCTGCATCGTTATGTTAACACTGAAAAGCCTTCTTGTTCATCAACCAGAAAACATGAAAATTTCCCCCACTGGATCTATGCCAAAGGGAAGCCTGAAAGGTTAATCACTTCCATTTCTAATGGATTGAAATTAAATCAATGTTAATTTGATCAAAGTTATAAATGAGCAGCATTGTAAATTTGCTCATCTCTTTCCATTCATCCTCAGATAACGGGCTTTAGGGTGAGTTTTCAGTCTTCAAACAGTGAGAGAGAAATGAAAGACATTCAGTGCTGGTACGGCCAGGTTATATAATAAGGGATTCACGTGTATACAAATGCTCACTGCACTTGTGTTGTCCCCTTTGCTGTCTTCCGCACCAACAGCCAACCTTTTTTTGGTTTTTAAATAAATACAAGTGCATTCACACTGTAATCCATGGTGCCTTGCACATCACCACAAAGTCACCAACACTAGTAGCTTTTGCCTTCTTTGTGAACAGCCACTCCATTTCATGACTTCTACTCTACTGGGACATACTCTCAGAAATGGAATATGCTGCAATATATTACATTTAGAAAATACAATCATAAATATACTTTACAATATATTCATGTAATAATGTTGCATTGTCTGGGCAACAATTTGTATATACAAGCAATATATTGAATTAGCAAAATACAATCATCAATATATTGTACAATATATTCATGTTATAATATTGCAATATCTGAAAGGGGCAACAACTTGCATATACACCAAAATATTTGTAATATATTTTCAATGATATTAAAACGTCGTTGTTTTATGGTTACGCAGATGCCTTGCATGCTAAGGCAGCAGGTCTAGAGCAGAAGCCCATCGACAAGAATGATGGGGAACATAACCAGAGTGGCTCGGGACACATTAGTGTGTCAGACCTCTGTGTTCATCCACACACAGCAACTGAGGCGAGCCGTAATTACATCCAGAGGGACGAGACTCCAAGCAGACAAGAACGTCACGTCTAATTTTGGACATCGGTGCGACAATACAACAGAGAAATCAAATCCAAAAAAAGCTATGGGAACGGTGGTGTTGTTCTTCTCCGTGTGATATCATCCAGATATTTTCACTGCTTCTGTTCACATCACACTTTTTTGGACGGCTAGCGGCCACTTGAGAGAACCGAAACGCGTGAGGTCATTAAATCCTCTGATTTATGGAAATCAGTATGGGTGAAGTATGCAGCGGATGGGTATGATGCAAGTCTAGAATCCCTGCCTCGCAGGTCAAGTAGAAACCACATCTGAAAGGACAGAGACCAAGGCAAACAGTGCAGGATACAAGCCTGGGAAACATTACAAGGGGAGACAGTTCAGGCAGGGGCGTCCGAACTCCAGACTGGGACATCCCATTCTCCCCGCTCCAGACTCCACACTCCCACTTATACATTTATTATAAGCACGTAAATCAGTGATGTTTGTACATTTTGTTACGTGTAAGTCTTGTTGGGTAACTTTGTGTTTCATGTCAGGTCCCCCTTGCAAAAGAGATTTCAATCTCAATGGGGTTTTCCTGGTTAAATAATGATTAAATAAACACAGTACAGAGGCAAAAATCGAAAACCCAAAGCCCCTTTTAATAGATAAGTGTGTCAACATTTTGTGTGACACTCGTATCATTACTATGTAGTCAATAAATGTTCAATTGTGGATTTTTAAAGGTCAAAACAACTGATTCACTCTATCAAGAGTGGCGTATGTAGCAGCTGCCATATTTAATTTGGTTGGTGTAAATGACCATTGTTTAGGGTCAAGTAGCAACAGCTGCTCTTACTTTTGGGTTGAATGTTTACGACCATGCACGGATGCTGGGGTGCTTGTGTCTAAGCAGGAACCTTCGGGAGAGTTGACTTGAGATGGGCGTTGCACAATGAGCTTAACTGCCAATCATTATTTTTATGCTTGCCTCCCCCAAAAAAGAGCATATTATAAATGTTGTATATTATGCGGAAAACAACAGTGCGTGGGACATAATCGTTAAGTATATTAATTTGGGGGGGGGGGGGGGGGGATAGGAGGTTTGTGGAAACAACTATTCTGCATTTATTTTGACTGTGATTACAAACTTTTCTTTCCAGAATTTCTGAAAGATCTTATCTGCTTTTCCCCCCCATCCCATTTGATCCGTCCACATGCCACTGACCCTCTCTCGCTCTCTCTCGCTCTCTGTTTTTTCTCTCTCCTTTTCTCCTTTCCCCCTCTCTCTCTCTCTCTCTCTCTCCAGTCAGATGGAACACTCGTTCACAGCCCACCTGTTAGAAAAAAAAATGTCTCTGGTTCCAAGAAAAACTCCGGGAGGAAGAAGAGCAGAGACCCGTTCATCGTAAAAAAAAAACCTTCTTCCTCGCGCTTCCTGTCACAGACTTCCCCCCCGGGGCAGCACAGGATGATAAGCAGCGTCGGTGTCATGTGGAACAGATCTTTGTGCTTTCCATCATCTTCATTCTGGTAAATGGTAAATGGACTGCATTTATATAGCGCTTTTATCCAAAGCGCTTTACAATTGATGCCTCTCATTCACCCATTCACACACACACACACTCACACACACACCAACGGTGAAAGGCTTCCATGCAAGGTACCAATCAGCTCGTTGGGAGCAGTTAGGGGTTAGGTGTCTTGCTCAGGGACACTTCGACACGCCCAGGGCGGGGGATCGAACCGGCAACCCTCCAAATTTCGGACAACCACTCTTACCTCCTGAGCTATGTCGCCCCCCGAGCCCTTCACAAAAGGGCTTCACAAAACTGCAATTATTGTTGACAAATACGCAAATAAACTATAGGGCATTAACTGATGTGGGGGACTGCCATTTTAAGTTCGGTAAAAATACCCAGTTGTATAAAATGCAAGCTGTTTACATTGATCTGGATACAGGTGCCAGCCAATCAAATACAGTAAAAGGGTGTTTGTCACAGTCTGACACCTTCCTGTAACACATTAGTGTTGTTACAGACAAGACAAATGCTAGAACAGCTACATACATACTATACAGAGGACAACTGGTAGTGTCAGCACTGAAACAGAGAATCAAGAAACCCCCCCCCCCCCAAAAAAAAGTATCGCCTCATTCTTTCATCCCTTTCAGATTCTGTGACTAGGCAAACTGAGAATCACAGAATTACAAATACAGATGATACACAAAGTGCTACATTACTGAACCTATCATAAACAGCCTTTTCCATCACCACAGCCCCCGTGGTCCAGCTGTGGCCCAGAACAGATTAGATTACACTATTTCCAAGGAGTTTCCAATGCATGAAAATTAATCATCACCAAAAAAAAAACCTTCATCACCACACCAGCACTTATTTCTTTCACTGGGAGATAAAATCTGAAAGGAAGACACTTCTTGTGCAGCTTTAAGCAAGCAGGTTGTAGATTGTAGGCATCCATTGGACCAGTAGGGGGTCGCCGTTGAGCAGTGAGACGCAGTAATGCTAATGTAGGGAATCCCTCCCTGCTGTAGCTTTGTGAGGTTACTGGCTGCAGTCAGCACTGGCACAGTGCAGATTCAGTACCAGACTGTGGGGCTCGTCCACTGATTAGCTTTTCTGAAAGGGACCTGGGCAATGCACCATTGCAGCTGGCTGCTACTCTACAGCAGAGCCCCCCATTCTGGCCTTCAGTCAGTGAGGTCCCAGTGACTAACACCCCCCTCCTCCCCAGCCCCCCCCCCCCCCCCACCCCCCTCTGGCGTGAGACTGATCAATAACGCTCCTGTGATCTGCTCAGTCCTGAGGTGGCCAGGAGACAGACCCCAACACCTCAGGTGTCGACTCACCCCCCCCCCCCCCACAGAAGACCTTATCTGCTATGGGCTCCAGGCCACCCCAGGTGGAGGTGGGGGGGAGAGGGGGAATTCTGACCCCTCTCCTCTCTCCCACCCCCTCTGTTCCTACCCTCGCACTGTCGCGCACGCCGTGGCAAGAACGCACGTTTACGAGACGAAGCAAGGAAACCGTCTGAAACAATGCCACCATTTATGAGGAAAACCAACTGCCCAACCGTTCATACGTTTGCAAATTCCTTGTTCATTTCTGTTTATTGCTAGTTGAACCACTCATCAATTTCACACTGGTATTTGACAATTCAGAAGATGGAAGCTGTTCTCTAGTTCTCCACATTCCCTCCTTTATGCATATTTCTCAAGAAAGGATTCCAGTGGCAATTTTTAAATCTGCTTCCAGTCTGTATGAGCCCACAAATGGGAATCACATCTTAAAGTCAAAGATGGTGTGCTTCAGTAATTCCCCTGAGAAAAGCGCGCTCCCATGAAAGTTCAGAACAAAATGAACTGCATTCAACTGTTCAACTGTATTTATCTTTTACACATTTTTTCAAAAGCAATGACATCATCAAACAGCGACTGTTTAGACAGTTGGAACCGTGCTACGCAGGTTGACAGATCCGTGTTGGCCCCAACACGCTGGCTGTCAGCATGTTTCTGAGCACCAACTGCCACCCAGTCCCAATGTGCTGGTTTCATTAACTCTACTGTTTTCCAGTGAGAAGTCTAGAGGACACATATATGGACATCTTAACATGGGGCCAGGGGCTCTTTCCAATCACTTATTTTTACCTTCTTACATCCTTTCCTCATGTCCTTTCCTCACTTCATTAGCTCCACCCAACAGAGGACACAAGGAAAGGACTTGAGGAAATGACACGAGGACAGAGGAATTGAGGAAACGTGTATTAATTAGGCAAATGGAATGTACTTATTCAGTAAAGCGTCAGTTTGAAGCCATGTTAGTTACAGACGTGGCCGATGGGGAGAGGTGGATCCACAGGCCGATCATTTATATTCCACGCGTTCCGAAAATAACACTTCTGCAAAGGACGCACTTGTGTTTCCTCGCTCAAGCATCCTTCAGAAGCCTCCTAGCTCCATCAAGGAGCATTTAACGGTTGGAACGTCCTCAAAGATAGTGGACCTTGATCAATTTTTGACAAGGACAGATAGACTGGAAAGAGCTCCAGGACTGACTAGGCCCCAGAGACCATTTGAGACCCCAGAGCCCGTATTGTGGCAAGCAGGGAACAGCTGCGCAATGCACTGATTGTGGCCTTTGATTCTGATAATTATGTATTGATCCCCCCCCAGGGGAACTGCCTGATTACATGCCCAGCCACGGCTCCCAGCCACCCGTGACCCAGTAGAGCAGAGGCGGGGCCTGCTCATGTAAACTCAAGACCTCACCATCAGCAACAGAGCAACAATCAATCAATCAAATACATACACTAAGAAATACATAATATAAAAATAGTGACCTATCCCTTTAGGGGAAAAAAAGGTATGTTTTTATAAAAAAAACACAAAGGGGAAACTGCAGATTTACACCAGAGAGCAATCAACCATGTTTATTATAAAATAGCCCTCTTTTCTCACTTCTACTTTAAACTTGTGTTGATTTCAATTAGCAGCAGGTGTGCAATTAGTCATTAAACCTGGTAGACAACGACAATTAGCGTTAGAAAGTGTACCTGGAGGAATCTATCAATCCTGCTGTCTGTTACACTGGAGGTCACTCACGTGAGTTTCACTGTAAAGTTGAGATCATGAGCTGAAAGCTGATCTATGAACCGGTGTCAGTCACGCTGTTCAACGGAGTGTCCTGCCCCCTGTTGGTCTGGTGGTGGTACTGAGAAGCGTACACACACACACAGATAGTACTATACACAACAATTCATATATACATTAGCAGGGATTTTGTGTGTACATATGAAAAACAAGGAAAAGAAACACATTCTAGAACACCCACCCCACATTATAATGCTAGAACTTTTGTGTTCTTTAAAATGACAGCTCTGGTGTCTCGTGTGGCACAGCCCGTAGAGCACTGTCCACATGCTCATTGCGAGCCGCGACGTCGGCGGTTCGAGTCCGACCGCACGACCTTTGTCGCACGTCTCTCCCTCTCTCTCTCTCCTCCCTAGTTCTTCCTGTCTCTCTACACTGATCTGTCAAATAAAGCTGAAAAAAATAAAAAAAATAAAAATAAAAATGACAGCTCTGATAGGAGGGGTAGTACGGAGTGCTAGGAGCTGTGTGGAGTGTGTCCTGTTAGTGTTGGGAGCAGTGTGGAGTGTGTCCTGTTTGTGTTGGGAGCAGTGTGGAGTGTGTCCTGTTAGTGTTGGGAGCAGTGTGGAGTGTGTCCTGTTAGTGTTGGGAGCTGTGTGGCGTGTGTCCTGTTAGTGTTGGGAGCTGTGTGGAGTGGGTCCTGTTAGTGTTGGGAGCAGTGTGGAGTGGGTCCTGTTAGTGTTGGGAGCAGTGTGGAGTGGGTCCTGTTAGTGTTGGGAGCAGTGTGGAGTGGGTCCTGTTAGTGTTGGGAGCAGTGTGGAGTGTGTCCTGTTAGTGTTGGGAGCAGTGTGGAGTGTGTCCTGTTAGTGTTGGGAGCTGTGTGGAGTGTGTCCTGTTAGTGTTGGGAGCAGTGTGGAGTGGGTCCTGTTAGTGTTGGGAGCAGTGTGGAGTGTGTCCTGTTAGTGTTGGGAGCAGTGTGCAGTGTGTCCTGTTAGTGTTGGGAGCAGTGTGGAGTGTGTCCTGTTAGTGTTGGGAGCAGTGTGCAGTGTGTCCTGTTTGTGTTGGGAGCAGTGTGGAGTGGGTCCTGTTAGTGTTGGGAGCTGTGTGGAGTGTGTCCTGTTAGTGTTGGGAGCTGTGTGGAGTGTGTCCTGTTAGTGTTGGGAGCTGTGTGGAGTGTGTCCTGTTAGTGTTGGGAGCAGTGTGGAGTGTGTCCTGTTAGTGTTGGGAGCAGTGTGATGATACGTGTCCTGTTAGCATTGTGTACCCAGTGTATTAGACCAGAACTCAGGCAGTGAAGCAATCTTTACGCTGTTCACGCAGCACAGGAAATCTGCACGCCCCCATCTGACCTGGCTCCAGGGCTTCCCTGCTGCTGAGGGGCATCTGGGGGTGCAGAGGTCCCTAGGGGGCGGGTCAGAGGCCCGTCTGATTTACAGGGCTGGGCATCCTCGCTGTAATCACACCAGCAGAAAGCAGATGGGCCGCAGACCAGACAATCGCCTACAGGTTTGGAACAGTGTCCAAAAGGCACCATAGGGACGACTTCTTTGCGTGTGTGTGTGTGTGTGTGTGTGTGTGTGTGTGTGCACGTTTGTGAATGTATGTGACCCTCAGTCCCTCCCTCTGTATCTGCCCTCTCTGTCCCTATCCCCCTCTCTCCTGCCCTTTCTTCTGCTCTCTATCTTTCTATCCATCTCTTATCCTATTTTTTATATTCTTTCCATTCTATCTCACTCTCTCTCTCTAGGTCAAACTCAAGTGTGTATTCCTGTCTAAGCGGAGACACACAAAACAGAAGAGCCATTGTTTCATTTCCCTGCCATCACTAAATGCTGTGAGCTGTGTACAGTGTATAAAACATTAATCAGGAGGGGGGTCAGTGACTCAGAGTCTGGCTATGCTGGGGACAGGGTCACCATCACCCAGGGCAAAGGAGTCCTTGTGATGTATGAGGGCATATGGGGGTTCCAAGAGTGTTGCCCTGAAAACAATGGGACTGACTAACTACTGAGCTGCTTTGGTGGATGGACACACACTCACACCAGTACTTGCACGCCAACACACACACAAGAATTTATTGCTATACTTGTGAGGACTTCCCATTGACTACATTCATTCCGTAACCTCTAACCCTAACCCAACCACTACATGCCGAACCTTAACCCTAAACTTAACCTAATTGTAAACCCTAACCCTAAGTCCTAACCCTAAAACAGCCTCTTGAACTTGTGGGGACCAGAAAAAGGTCCCCACCTTGTGTAATTTTCCTCATCTTTCTATCCTTGTGGGGACATTTGGTTCTCACAAAGATAGTAATACATGTCCACACAGACACACACACACACACACCTACATATACACACTCATAGTTACATACCTACATATGCACACACAAATGGCAACAAGCACATGCATGCAAATAAATATATTCTCTCTCACACACACACACACACAAACGAATATACACACACCCTGCCCACAATAGAGATATGGGCATAAAGAACGACAGCTGTATATTAATACATCTAATACTGGACTTATTGAGGTAGTCATCACTATTTGAACAGTACACGGGTCTTACAATGAACTCATTAACCTCTGGCATCATTATACTCTTCTGAAACCGTTTCTCATTACCCTCGGGCCAATCACAGTCCAGACTCATTCCCCTCGGCCCAATCACAGTCCAGACTCGTTACCCTCGGCCCAATCACAGTCCAGACTCATGCTGAAGCAGGCAGGTTCATTGTGATGCTTGGCTCGTGACGGAGTGAATCATTCCCATTATCTGGAAAAAACATTTCATGTCTGACCAATCCAAACAGACATGATGGGCATCATAAATAATCTGGGATAGTCGTTATTCTGTTGTTGCTGCTGCTGTTGTTGTTGTTGTTATTGTCATCCTCTTCCTAGGAAAGGGAAATAGTTCCAGAAATTTGGCCAATGCTTCTTTCCATCTTCCAGATTATAAATATTTTAAATGCAGCTGCGTCTCTTCCTTCCCATTTTAAAAATGCGCACTACTGAGTTTATCCGCACAGAAACAATACACGAGAGGCGAGTGCTTTCCCCAAACTTCCCTGGATTTCAGACAACAGTATTTTATTTTGACTTTTTAAAAGCAAACCAAAGTTTAATAATACAGCAAATAAACTCTGAACCCCACCAACATGGCTATTTTATTCTATTTCGATACATGAAAAAAATGAAAATACAATATAGAACTAATATCCACAGCATGCATTAGTATCAAATTATGCGTACGGGCTATGGTGAAGACACTGTCTCATGGGATTCAGCCATATAGCTAAGAGAAATATGCAACTTAGATATCAACTGATACAAATACTATACACATTTAATCAATACCATTACACATATGAATATTCATATAAATAGGTTGACCATGTAAACTACACTCAGATGATATACAACTTATACTGTATGTTACACTGTAAGTACATGCAAATATGTATAATAACACACGCATGCACACGCCCACATATTGTTTTGAACACATGAGAATGCATTCTGGGAACTGGCAGCCTGACAGACCTCGAACTGTAACCGTGGAGACACTATGGTTACAGCGGAACCGTTGTGTAATACGGCAACCTTTCCAACTGAAAAAGGAACACATTCCCGCCACTGACAACTTGAGTAAATATATGACAAAAAAAAGATTGCTTCTCCATATAAACATCCGCAGGAGCCAACTTGGCATCCCTGGACGTCCCCGTTCTCCTTTTTATTCATCCCTTTTTAACCAGGATGTCACTTTGGAAATATTTGAATGCGGATGAAGGGCTTCTACAATTATTACTGCTGTCATCACCAGTGGAGTTCAAAAAACAGCAGTATATCAGCTCAGCAGATGAACAGGGTGAATTATTATTCGCACTCATAATAATCTGTGGGATAACCAGCACAGAAAGCCAAGCGGGGGTGTTAAGTAGGCCCTGTGAAGTACAGTAACTGTGGATTCCACGTCAGCCCATCAGTCCTTCCTGCAGGATTTAGCCTATTTTCAATAGGCCTCGATCATGTTCTGAGTGAAAATTGCATTTAGGATATGTCGAAATGAATGTTGCAAGCAATCGGGACTCAATATTAAGGCAGAGGGCATTACTGGCCTCTCTTTTAATCAAGAAGAAAAAGCTGAAAAAATAAGAACAATTCATGTAATGACACCCTGCGCATTTGTTTCCAGTGCAAGCACGCGCACGCACGTACACACACACGTACACACACACCTACTGTAAAGAGGTTGTGGGAGCGTTGGGGTTGTCGTTAGGGCAGTGGTCTCCAACCCTGGTCCTGGAGAGCAACAGGGTCTGCTGGTTTTCATAGTGACTCTGCACTTCATGAATCAATTAGAACAGTTGATTACACAGTTAACTCAACTCACTGGTGTCTTGGGTCTCAGTTGGGTGCTGATTTTAAGGTGAAAACAAAAACCAGCAGACCCTGTAGCTCTCCAGGTCCAGGGTTGGAGACCACTGTCGTAGGGAGTGTACGTCCAGCTAAAACAGAGCGATTCAAAAGCATTTAAAGAGCATTGAACAACCTTTTCTGTTCCTGACTAGGTTCTCATTTGGTGGTGAAAGACTTATAACCACACACATAAGCCCTTTAAGCCTTTCTGAGGCCATTCCTCCAGCAGGCTTATAATGTACAGTACTTGTGGTTTCAAACAAGCTGTTTCAACTTTACAGGAAAAGGTTCCATGCATGGCATCTACAAACTTATTTATAACATGCATGATGGTTTAGCCTTGAAAAAACAACAGTGAGGATGCAGGATGTGTCAATAACATTTTAAGAATGTTTCAAATGTAAATATTCACGTGCCGTATAGAACGTTGATCACTGCAAGCCTTCGTGTTCCATGAAATTTAAAAGTAATATTTACGGGACACCCAAGGAAACCCTGGACATCCAAGAACAAATTTATGTGCTGGGAATGTTTACCCTAATTTTCTGAGAATGCTTGGAAACCAAAAAGTAAGTTAGCTGCGATCCATGCCACGATCCTAACCAAGCTGGGGTCCCTTCTCTATCTGCTGCCTTCTCAGTCTGAATAATGCAGCGAGGAAAAATAAAATAAATGAGGGAGGACTTTTTAATAAGAGAAAGTTTCCTCACCAAAGTTACTTAACAGCAAGATAAGCCATGTCTTTCATGGGCACCACTGGTCTGAATGAAATAGCTGAGGTCTCACCAGTTGTGGGATAATAGCAGTAGTAGTAACAGTAGAAATACTGCTGTAGAAAATAAGAATTTGAGACAGGTCATTAAGAAGCCCCAGAGGTTCAGGGGGTTGTCCAATGAGGAAACGGAGCTGTGAGCAACCATGATCGTGCTACCCGCTGTGTATTACTCAGTGGATCCTGGAAAACGGAGTGGGCATCTGTGAAGTCTCTTTCTCTCTCTATCCCTTTCGCCCTCCCGGCTCCTCTCCCCCGCCCTATCTCCCTCTCCATCTTTCTGTTTCTCTCTCTTCTCCTTTCCTCTATGCCACTGTATCGCTCTCTCGCTTCCTTTATGACAAATGCTCTAATTTAAACTTGAAATTAGAGAGGACCATGAAAAAATAATGGTGAAAGCAATCAAAGTTTAAAATCTTTCCTCTCTTGGCCAAAGTTCTTAATGGGACAGTTTTTTTTTTTTTAATTTGGAGAGGTTATAATAAATCAGCTGCATGAAGGGGGATGTGTGGAGGTGATTTGGTGCTGGACAGTTGCAGTCGGACTTTCATTCCACACCCCACAGCTCGGACATAACTGGGCTCTATCCAAACAAGTTCTAAATTCACCCAGGGTACGTGAGTGGCAGAACACATTAATCAGGCCCACTGGTATTTCTCTAACCCAATGTGGAAAGGGCATGAGGAGCTATACATGACCCAAAGGGAAACAAAACAGGAACTCTGTCTCTTAAATTGTGTGGCAGTTCAAATATAAAAAAGCAGTGGGCTGTTAATAATTAAAGTTAGCTTTACCATCCCTTAAGGAAATGAAACATATTGCAGACCTATATACTTAAATATACAATAACTATATTTCACAGGTGTGAAATGTATTGCAGCACCTGAAAGCGTATATAATTTGTATCATTGCCCATGTATTGTGAAGCTATTGTGACATATACTATCTTGAATTTGACAATATATTTTCTCTGAATGTACTCTTAGTACGCTCCAGTTCTGTAAGGGAGAGAGTGGAGTGGGGGCGTCTGCATTCAGCACATTCATCAAAAAATAAAAAATAAAAAATAAAAACTTAGCGTTTCCCCCATAGGATACAGCAGAGTGAGATTTCAAATCAACCTCAGTCAAGGTTGAGAATTTTTTAGAATGAAGTGCTTGTTAATTAGCTCTACCAGAGCAGAGAGAGGGGTGTCTACTTTTATTAAACTCAACAAAACACCCAGAGAAATAAAAACCTATTCGGGTGTGTTTCTACCACAGGTTAGGGCATAGTGAGACCGACTACAAATCAGCTTCAGTCAAGTGTCAAGAGCGGGGATGCCTGTGCAGTTTAGCTCAATGCATTTATCAAAAATTACATCAATAAATATACACTGACTGGATATTGTGTGATGGGGACGCATCGCCACAGCATGCAGCAGCGCAGTGAGACGGATTACAAAATGAGACTTGGCTGTTTAGTCTGCTTGAGTCTGCCTGACACAGCGACCGGATCAAAGCAGCCAGGACTCACGCAAAAGAGCGTGAGAGAGAGAGGGAGAGGAGAGAGAGAGAGAGAGAGAGAGAGAGAGAGAGAGAGAGAGAGAGAGAGAGAGAGAGAGAGAGAGAGAGAGAGAGAGAGAGAGAGAGAGCGATGATGTCACGCCATCACTCCGGGGGGCTGACTCACGCCATCACTCCGGGGGGCTGACTCACTGCGGCTCTTCTTCCAGCCTTTCGTCGTCACGGTTACCGCAGCCGAAAAAAGGACGTGATTCATTAGGGGAAGAGATCCATCAATGCCCAACGCGGTTTACAGTCGCGGCCACTCTCGTCTGATGCCTGCTCACGTCTCACGTCCCAAACGGGAGCGCCCCGTCAGGACCGAGGAAGCGCACGCTGTGCTTTCGTTTTTTTTTTCTTTGAGTGTCACAGGGAGTCCAAATTAAAGATATACTTCACCTTCAGGAGTAAATATGAAATATCTGTTTTCAATTGGTCCAGATAGTTTTTTTTTTTGTGTGCGACGAACAATATTTCAGACACTCGCAGACGTTTCTCACAACCTCTCGCTTTCACAGTGGCCAGCGTAGGGACATCAACAGGCTTTGATTTAAAACAAGAAAATACACTTCAAGCAACCCTAGAACAGCTTTAATTTTAATAATGCCATGTTTTTCTGTCCTTTCTGTTTACAAAACCAGCTGCACACAAAATACAGGCTGGTTTTGCTGCCGCCTTCTCTCCTTCCCGTTTCCCGTTCGTTCTGCAAGGAGGCTTTTGAGTATTAAGTTAACAGTTCTATTTAACCACTGTCTCCAGAACGTGATGGGGGTTAATGTTCCGGAACCTTCCGCAGGACTAACAGAACCCGAGGCCTGTTGATGAAGGCACCTACCGCGCATTCACAGGGCCTGTCTGGATACCATGCAGACCTGAACGACCGATGAAGGGGAACAACAGCGGACAGAATGACGTGCCAGATGCATAGCTGCGACCGTCTTCCGCTGACGACAGAGGACGTTTTAATGGGTCCCGACTGCACTGTATACCGCCAAACACCTTTAGCGGATTCCGCGTTAGCCTAATCTGTTGACCCCTGACCTTTGGCCTACGATGGTCAATGGAGCAGTGTCTCCAGTGGTCTGACTGGTCACTGGGGACCATGGTTACCACACGGCGAGGGAGTTACGATCAGAGACCTCTCATGACCTCAGGCACGCTCCACACCCTCCTCCATCACCGCCAGCCAGTTTGTGTGTGTGAAGAAAATAAACCTTTCGTGAAGCACACACACACACACACACAGACAGACACACATGCGCACACACGGAAAACACAAACACACATACACCAATCAGCCACAACATTAAAACCACCTGCCTAATATTGTGTGGTCCCCCTCGTGCCGCCAAAACAGCTCTGACCTGTCGAGGCATGGACTCCACCTCTGAAGGTGTCCTCTGGTATATTTGGATTTATGCATATATTCTGTATATATTTGTATCTTGACATATATTTGTATTTTAACATTCCAGCCAGTTGCAGACCCCTCACCACTATATGTGGACGTAGCCAAGGCTACCCAATATACAGTGTACTGATAATCTACATCTATGGCCAAGTTGTTTAAGGGTTGACACCAGAGGCTGATAACTTTGTGAGGAAGTCTCTTCTCAAAAAGTAGAGCCTGCCTCCAAAAAAGACAGAGTTATGATTTCTTCATCAACAACAACAACATCTGGAGAATTAGAATAGCATTGCAGAATGTGTCAGTACCATTATTGCTGACTAGTATCATCAAAGGCTGAATACAGAACACACACACACACAGAACCATCCAAGAGGGTCAGACATTGGTCAGAGCAGGGACTGCAGGCTTGACTCCAGTCCTGGAGTTGCTGCAGTGATTGTGGTTTCCATTCAAATCAGCTGCCAGTTCGGGCCTACTGTGAGAATCTATGGGTGTGTGCTGAAACGTGCTGAAAACACCAGCCGACTGCAGCTCTCTGGGACCCCTGATTTAGAGGCTTATTTTAAACCACCGAGAAATGCAGGCCCAGCGACACAGAGTGCCTTTGTGCTCCCTTCACATCGTCATGTGGCCACCACACGCTACGGGCCCGGGGGGATTCCCAAGGGGCCTCATTCAGCCTGTTCCTGTTCGAAAAAAGGTTGATTTTTTTTATTTATTTTTTTTAATCACGGGCTAAAAGCATTAATGCAGCAGATCAGCTAATGCGTCGCAGCTAACGTCCGGAGATGAACGTTCCCCTTGGATTCCCATTCTGGTTGTGTGGTAAGTAACGTTATGGTGCAAACATTACAACAACAACAAAAAAAAAAAAACTGCTTTAAAATGTATCCGTTGCTCCAAAGCCACAGAAAAAAAAAAACATTCCAGACATTTCTGGGTTATGTCCCTCGGTTATCAACGATAAATCAAAAATATTGCATTTTACTGAACATTGCTAACTCTATAAATGACATTAATATGAATGGGCCAACTATCATTTAAATTACTAAATTTTTTGTAAGTGGAATAATAAAACTTCATTGTGCTCAAAGACAGTTCCCACAATGTATCCAAAGACTTAAAAATGGCATCTAAGAAAGAAGACAAATTTACGAGTTGGATAACCTTAAGTTATCAAGGGACCCAAAATAATTCTGGGAACCCAAAATTAGGCATATTGCTATATCACAAACTGCTTCATAATAATTGCTAACACACACCCTATATACACACCATGTACACAGATTCAGCAGCATAACATAAATCTCCCTGTTATAGTTACTCCTGAATCAATAATCTGTTGAGGTGTTAAGCAAACAAAAATGTTTTTAGTCAAAAAAAACATTTAAAACAGCAGTGAAGGGTTCTGGTGGATCCATAATTCTCCAGAGTGCATTTTCTTGAAAAGTATTTGATGCACAAGGTCAATGTCAATGAGTAATCGCCAAATTAAGCAATGTAAGATGTAGTGCTAAAACCTTCTGTTTTGTCTGTGTCTGTTTTTCAATCATTGCTTTGAAAAAAAATAATAATTACTAATTTACAGATATATTTTCTCATCATATGTAGGCTATGCAACTAAAAAGCATTTTGAAAGAACGCGTGTGGTTATGAATGAGACATCTGTCCACTTCCTCTCTGAATGCATGGTTCTGTGGTTGATGATGCTAGCAAGCTGATAACGGGAATGCCCGCACAGCAAGAAAACCACAAGATGCCGGTAAAGCCAGAGATTACAGCCTGACCATTAAAATCCACTCGGTTTGGTTTCATCAACTAGCTACACGCTGCTGAGGGAGAGCCGTCTGATTGCCATATTAAATTTTTAATCGTTTAAACGTCTTTAACGGTCGGAATTTTCCTGATGTGACCAGGGCTTCCACCGGTTCCAGAATCCCAGAAGACGCGACGCCCCCGCGGAAATCCAAGCCAATCGGCGAGGTCACCCCGGGTCGCCCTTTGTGATGTGGCACGGAAGGAATGCGCCCCCCGCCCCCGTTCTCCCGGGACCGGCCAGCCGCTCCGCGCGCGCAGCTGCGACTCCCCCGGTTAGTTACATCATACGTAATGGCTCAGGTAGGATTCCACGACTCTTAGGTCGACCTGCCACCTCCACGCCGGCAGTAAATTCCGAAAGATAATCACTGTCATTTAGTGTTGTTTCGCCGTCTCGCCCCACAAAGTGCCAAGCAAATCCAGATGCTCCACAGTTATTTCCAATGAAAATGCGTAGCCTATTATTTACGCGGCCGTGCGCTTATGAAAGAGTCGGGAAACCTTTCAGTGTGATTACGTGAAGGTAGGGCATAAAACTGCTTTAGGAAACATTTATCTGGTTCCTTCACTCTATCTGCCAGATGCGCTTGTCGCTGGTCCCATACAGTATACAGTATGATCTGGAAACTGAGTCACCAAAGGCTTAGCATCCAGATGTAAATCAAACAAAAATGACCTAATTAAATGTCTGAGAGCCTCATTTCCAGATGCTTGTTCAGCAGACTGCAGTGGTGTCCAGTCTCTGAACGTGTCCTCAGTAATTTTACTTATTTTTATTTCACCCTATGCCTTGCACTGTTAATCTGGCTGACTACAACTCCTTTGAATGGCAATGATTAGAGAAATTTTCGGGAAAAGTGAATATGCATTTCAAAATTAAGGCCAGTGAATATTTTTACTGGACTGCAAGCACACACCAACGGCTCAAATAAAAGCTTTCCATTAATGGTTGCTACATCCAACCTAGTGCTTATCCTTAGCAAAATTGTCACAGTGGGTGTTATTTGTACTATTTCTGGAAAAAAAAAGTATTTGCAAAAAATGTAAATATAAACATTTTACTGAAAGGTGTAGGGGGTATCTCAAGCAGTAAAATGTTCAGTGTTAAATCAACTCTAACAGAGCACATATGGTTCTTATTCGACTCTTATGTCCTGCCATAAAGTTGAATTAACATCACTGGACATTTTACTGCGTACTGCTGTAGTGTTTTGTCAACTTTGCAAGGTAAGTAAGATGAAAGTAGATAACTCCTAATTATAACAATTTAAAAAAAAATGAATTTCAGCAAATATTGTTTTTTAAATATTTTTTTATTATTTGGCCAAACTGGTGATGCTATACAAGTTCATTTTGAAGTAAAAATTGGCGAAATGGTTCACTGAAGGTTAACGAGCTTGAAAGGGAGATCTGCAGAATGACCTCATTGTGAGGTCATAATTAGGTCATAATCATTGTGAGTCATAATTAGGGCAGAGGGAATGATTCTGATTCGGAGTTCTGAAGGCCGTCTGCCACATCCGTCCGCTTTTTGGAGGGGGCGGATACTCTGGCAGCAATCACGGTGGACTTCCTGCCTTCCTCCACCTCAAACTCAATGCTATCAATCCTACCCCCACATTAATACAAAGTATTGATGGGGGTTCTGAGTATTGTTTGGGGATCTGAGTCCGCTGCCCTGTAGAGTGCACCACACAGTTTTCCAAAACAAAATGTGTAAAAAAAGATGTTTAAATAACTTATTTTCAGCCTCAATTAAAGAAATTTATATACAATGAAATATGAGAGGGAAAAAGATTGGTGGAATGCACTGACCGTATAAACGTCAGACCTCTTCATCTCAGATTCCTAAGCATGCATTCCATAACTTCATCTATAAGTTCACCATAGATAAAATATAAATGTGTCTTTTTAAAAATGTATCCTTTATTTCTCCAGGGGAGTCCCACTGAGATATAAATCTCTTTTTACAAGGGAGCCTTTGGCCCTAAAGACAACAGCACACCTAGAACAGCAACCATATTGCAGAAAGTGTCGTGGTAATTTTTCAGGTCATCACCCACTCTTCTTTTTTTAAGCATGTTTTCTGATGCCATTAATGAGCTGTAATGAAGCTCTCCGCTATCCCAGCGAGCAGCCCGTTAGCGCTTAGCCGCGACGCCGGAGGTCGGCTGAATCCTGCAGCTGTAACTTCAGACCATTACACTCTCCCACATTCCTGTACCGGCTGTCCTCCCACTGATGACTTTAGCAAGGCAGTATACGACCAATTTCCCTTTGTCAAATTACCACTTTTCAACAGTCTCTACACTCTCTCTCTGTCTCTCTCTCTCTCTCTCTCTCTCTCTCTCTCTCTGTCCAGCGCTGAATGAGGCTAAGGGAGGGGGGGTTGAGGAGAGAGGGAGTGATAATAGAGAGATGGGGGGGGGGAGAGACTGGACTTCAGAACTCAGTCCTTTGTTTGAACCTAATAATGAAGAGCAGCATTACCATCCAAGCTAGATAATACAGTATGGCTGAAACGTGAATGGTTCAGATTTTGATAGATTTTTAGAAGGCTTTATCATGCCCAAAACGCAACACCCCTTCTTCACTCGCAAATTCAGTAAAATTGATCTTTTTTTAGAGAATATATAGCCTGAGAGACAGTAGGAACCCTTAACCCCTGTAAACTGTAGATTTTACTATCACTGTGTTTTATGACCAGGATTTACGGAGATTCCACCACTTCCTGATTGCTGGCAGGGATAATAAAACAGGAAAAAGACAGGAATGACATCAGTTTACTGCTAGAAAACAGGGAGGAAACTCCACCAATCATGGAGTAAGTTGACATGCCATGTAGGGCAGGCCATGCCATGCCATACAGTAAATCAGTAATATATACTTCAATTTAAATCAGTAAATTGAAGTATATATTAGCTAGACCATTAGCTAGCAAGGAAAAAGCACAGCTCTGGAATTCCTAGAATTCCCTGGGACTCAAACCTATGGCCTACTGTAAAGTTGTAGTGCTGGTGCTCTGGCCTCCCCCCCACAGCACTTAAAATGCTCTTTCAGTGACCCGTTTGCAACCACAGGACTGTGAAAGCTGCAGCGGAATGCCGATGCCCTCATCTAGTTGGCACGAGTTCCCGCCAAAACAACGATCGTGCTAAATACGACATGCTACTAGCTACAAATGCATGGAGCAGCTGGCTCTACGGGCATTATATTAACACCATAGCGAAACCTTGGAGATCGTTCCGGGAAATAAATTCCTGGTGCAAATAATACATCTTCATTAGCTGTCATCAGCCGAGCTATATATTTTAGATCTGACAGGGCATGGCTAGCCCGAATCGTTTCATTGCTCTTTTGAATGACCATAAATTGTGGTTTTTCCAACATTGGGGAAAGAAAAAAAAAAAAATCTGTAAAAGCACTGCTCGTTTTACAGAAAAACTGCTGTGCTGAATTCCAGACACCCTTGAACAGCTCTCCTTCAGCACGATTTGAGTTTACCTGAGTAAATCATACATACGCTACATGGCCAAAAGTATGTGGACACCTGACATCCAACATCTCATCTAGCTACAGCAAAGGACCACAATGGAAATAAGTCTTGTGACTTTTTTGTGTTATCCTTGATGCTCTTTTAATTGTGCATGTACATTGGTGTTTGCAACCATGTAATTGTCCTTTTTAAGTGAATCGTCAAATAAGTAAATGTGGCAAACACGCCTGCCACAGGCCACCGAAGTGGCTTTTCTTGGGGCCCTCCAGCACAGAGACACAGGGAGAAGATGTTCAAAAACGTCCACATTTATTGTAACGAGGGTTTGGCAAGATGTTGCAGCCAAAGGAGCAGATGTTACAAACTGTCATGACAGAGCTCCCCTCGTGTGGGTGGGGATGGCAGATTTAACCTGTGCGCAGTGATTACCTCACTACGCACAGGTGCAGCCACTCCTGTTCCTGGGTCCAATTAGACCTGGCCAATTCCCCAATTCTTAACCAATTATACAATTGGCCAGGTCTAATTAACTTGACCCAGGGCAGGTGTGGCTGCTTAAACCAGCCATCCCCACACCACATACCCCCAACGCCAAACTGAGGCCAGGGAGAATCCCTGGCCGAAGCATACACCCCCCTACCCCCTCCCCCACCACCCCCGCACTCCCAACAAAGCAAAAGACAAACAAAAAAATAAAATAAAAAACACTCCAAAAAAAGTGTCAGGGTGGGTGGCCCCGGAACAGTCCAGTACATGCTGTGACCCACCCCCGGATGACAAGGCAGCCCTTCTTCCTCCTCCCTCCCGGAGCGCAGGAAGTCCTGGGCTGCTCTGCTGGCTGGTGGGGGCGTCACCGGGCTTGGGCTGTTCCAGGGGCTGTGGTGGGGTGGCTGGGCTGGTGGGCTTGCTTCCTTGCGGCGCTGGGGACCAGGAACCCTCGTAGCTGTGGTGGCCGCCAGTCGGCTCTGCTGGCAGGCAGCTGCAGGCTTACCCCCTAATGGGCTCCGGGCAAACCAACCAGGCCAAAACAACGAACTAAAACAACAAACAGACAAGAAAGGAAGCAAAACGGCGCGGCCACTGCTTGTGCGCCGCCCGTAGCTGACCCGCCTTCCCGGCCAAGTCCAGCTCACGGCGCGACCACCTCTCGTGCACCGCCCGTAGCTGACCTGCCTTCCCGGCCAGGTCCAGCTCCTCAGCATCCCAGCTGAGGATTGCTTCCTTCCCCTCCGTTGTCATCTCTTGCTCCCCGTTTTTGGCCTGGAGGATCCGCCCGAAGCCCTGTCGGGAACACCTCAGCTGCCCCTCCTCCAGTGTGCTTCCTGGCTGGCCCTCCTGTGCCTCTTTCCTGTGCCGGAGAAGCCCCACGTTGGGCGCCACTGTGGCAAACACGCCTGCCACAGGCCACCGAAGTGGCTTTTCTTGGGGCCCTCCAGCACAGAGACACAGGGAGAAGATGTTCAAAAACGTCCACATTTATTGTAACGAGGGTTTGGCAAGATGTTGCAGCCAAAGGAGCAGATGTTACAAACTGTCATGACAGAGCTCCCCTCGTGTGGGTGGGGATGGCAGATTTAACCTGTGCGCAGTGATTACCTCACTACGCACAGGTGCAGCCACTCCTGTTCCTGGGTCCAATTAGACCTGGCCAATTCCCCAATTCTTAACCAATTATACAATTGGCCAGGTCTAATTAACTTGACCCAGGGCAGGTGTGGCTGCTTAAACCAGCCATCCCCACACCACAGTAAACTAAACTAAAAAAAAAAAAACATCCAAAAATGAATGGCCATTAATATGGAGTTGGTCCATCCTTTGCAGCTATAAAAACCTCCACTCTTCTGAGAAGGCTTTATACTGCTTGTTGGAGCACTGCAGCAGGGATTTGCCTCTATTAAGCCATTCAGCCAGAAGAGCATTAGTGAGGTCGCCGAAACTGTGGTAGGAGAGCAACACCTAGAATCGCCCCTGCTTTGGAGCATCAGTTAAAGAAGCTGACAGCTGCGAACCACGATAACTAGACTGAAAAACATGGAACAGACAAGGTTTGGACATATTCACAATATTTACAATTTCCCTTCAAAATATGCACACTTCCGCTCTCTTCCGCATAGCGAGGTGGATGGCTAACATTGGGGCAAAAATTTAAATCACAATTAGTGCTTCATCACACCCACACTCATACAAACATAAACAAAATGATATACAATATACATTTATAGACACACACATACACCTACACACACACACGCGCAAGTGGAGTATATTTGATTATTGACACGATGGCATCACCTCCAATCATAAATTCTGAAATATTGCTAAAAAAAAGAATCAAAAGACCGTGCAGATTTAATCTCAGAAAATTTTTCTTTTTTAAAAAAAACATGTATTTCACTTCAGAAACCCCTATGGATTTCTTCTTTCAAATAAATCCATAAGCAACACAAGCTCTTTGTCACATTTTAAAAGACCTTTTACAGCTTGCCAGGGGCTAAGTGGGTAAAAGACATTGTCGATGACATCCTTAAAATAAGCCTCGAGGCCTCCCCTCCTTCTCCACCATTCTGCACTCTGCTGCTGTGACAGGCCTGCGCCCTATTCAGAGAGCGATATCTGACCCCTGTACTATTTAATAAACTCAGTTTATACCGTATGGCTGTTTTTTTTGCACAGGAGACAGTCAGTGAGAGAGAGGGACAGAGGAAGAAGGTGCGCCCTGGAGCAGTTTAAAGAACTGCGACGCATCGCAGCGCATGCTAACCTGCTAGCACACAGTGGTAACGATTCCAGGGCGTCAAAGTAGCCTCCCAGCTCTCATCTCCAGAGCTTCCCCTGATCCCTGAACTATGAAACAGGCAAAGAGTCCATTCCAAAAAGACCTCCATCGCCGCCTCAGCGTTTCCAGATATCACAATGAGATTACCTGGATATGTATGTGAGAGTGACAGAAAGTGCATGCATGTGTATATATAAGCATGTGTGCGTGTATGTGTGTATATATATATATATATATATATATACACACACACACACACACACACACACACAATAGATGAATAAATAAAGTTTGTTGGTCCATGTGGGTAAACAACACTAGTCGTTGGACAGCGTGTGACCCGTAGAGAAAAGGGAAAGATCACACGTCATTATTTTCTGTGGGAAAACAGACCAGCGGGAAATTTTTAACTGTTCTTTTTTTTTTTTTTTTGATGAGCCTGTGTGCCTGGGATGTGAAACTCCAGTCCTGGAAGACAGAGGCCTGCTGGTCTCCAGGGTGTGTATCACCAGTTAAGTTCATGATTCAAGCCACTGACTGAGTTCACACACCTCGCCTCCAAAGGCCTGAATTAGCTTGGGCTTGAAAAGGACCTGGAGTTGAGCAGTGAGTGAGGGATATGATGAATGAGCAAAGAGAGGTGCAGGGGAAGAAGGGGTGAGGGGAACAAGAGGTTCAGGGAATGGAGAGGTGGAAGCAGAAGAGTAAAAGAGTGAAAGAGTTAGGGGATCGCCAGGACTCGGGACAGAGGCTGGATCTGCCGTTTCCCCCGTGCCTGTGGGCAAGAGCACCAGAACGCTACACATTAATTTTTTGGGGGGCTTTTCAGCTTTATTGGACAGAACAGTGTAGAGAGACAGGAAGAACAGGGAAGAGAGAGGGAGAGACATGCGACAAAGGTCACGCGTGGCGACGTGGCGGCTCGTAATGAGCATGTGGACAGTGCTCTACAGGCTACGCCACGAGACACCCACTACACATTAACGTTTAAAACAGCACCAGGACTGAGCTGAACATCCAGGACACACAGGATGTCCCAGGTAAGGAATCGGAGGGCATGACTGTGAGCGCCCTTTAAGTTGTGGCCAACTCGCAAAAAAAAGTAACGGGTAGCAGTGTGTTACCCCACCACTACCCCAGCGGAGCCAGCATTCCCCCCCACAGGGTACGAGCGCTGGCCGCCGTAGGAGAGGGCTGCCTGCAAGAGGCAGTAAAAACAGCTCAGAGTGAACGTCCCGCTCGGCGAACAGGGCAGCCAAAACGAAACGGAACGCCCTGCCCGTCACATAAGCCCCGCCTGCGATTGGCCCGCGTGCGATTGGCCCGCGTGCGATTGGCCCCGCGTGCGATTGGCCCCGCGTGCGATTGGCCCGCGTGCGATTGGCCCCGCGTGCGACTGGCCCCGCGTGCGATTGGCCCCGCGTGCGATTGGCCCCGCGTGCGACTGGCCCCGCGTGCGATTGGCCCCGCGTGCGATTGGCCCCGCGTGCGACTGGCCCCGCGTGCGATTGGCCCCGCGTGCGATTGGCCCCGCGTGCGATTGGCCCCGCGTGTGATTGGCCCCGCGTGCGATTGGCCCCGCGTGCGATTGGCCCACGTGCGATTGGCCCCGCGTGCGATTGGCCCCGCGTGCGATTGGCCTCGGGACAAAGAGAGGGGCGCCCGAGAGAGAGGCGCCACAGCTGGCAGGGAGGGCTCCCTAGTCTCTGACGCGCATCCTCAACGCTGCTCCTTAACTCAACATTATTACTTTTTAACGATGCGCTGAAATAATATCAGGACAAGATGTGACCTGTGCTGTGGAGGATTTAAAAAAAACCAAAGCTGTTTTTGACAGAAGTGGACACAGAGAGGAGAAGAAGAAGAAGAGTCGGCCAAGGCTCTTCACGTCATTGACACAGACCTGCGTGTGCCTTACAAAGGGAACATTGCCATCCTTTAGCCAACTCCGCATTGGAACGGATGCCAGGTAAGATTAGCCAGCCACAGTAATCCCTGTTTGTGCCCGTTTAGATCCTGCACATTAAACTGAAGGGCAAAGCCTACTAAAATACAGTGCTTGTAAGTTTTTAATCCCAGGAAAAGTATTGCCGTTGTATCCATGGTACTGAACTTGAATTTACTGAGAGTGAAATAAAAGGTTGGAGGACTGCAAATAGTGCCATTTAGTTACGTACAATCAATATTAAATCTGTCACAGCTTCTCTTACTGCATCACACAAATGGCACCTTTTACATTAGCTACCCATATGTTATGTTGCAGTACTTACTAGCTAAGCAGGGCCAAAGAGCACACCAAAATGATAAAGCATCACAGCACATATAAAGTGTCATTTTTCAAATCAAATATAATATTTTAAATTTCTTATATCATTTAAGATAAAAATACATTTTTCAGGGCAGGAAAGATCAGTCAACATACAGCAGAGGATGTGGACCCACAATTGTCAGGTCGTCTACAGTACGGTTACTGAATAACTGTCCCTATATTTTACACCAATCACAGCCTAGGATAGCTGTAAGCCAGGAGCATGGGACCAATCAGAGCCAGGGAGTGCTGTCAGTCAGAAGTACGGACCCAATCAGAGCTTAGGAGTGCTGGCAGTCAGAAGTGTGGAACCAATCAGAGCTGAGGGGTGTTGTAAACCATGAGAGTGCAACTCTTGGGCCAATCCAGTTGGTCATGTCCACTGTATTTATTATTTTAAATTTTATTTCCCCCCCCTTTCCATTCCAACATTCAGTGTCCACATCAAAACCCTTGACTGGTTTACCTTGCTTTGCCAAGCACAGCTACTTCATATGATACATGAAGAGGCAGATGTGGTGATGAGGTTGTGGTGAAAAAACCTAAAACCTGGCAATGTAAACCTACTCCGAATGGAAAATCCAGTTGCTTGACCTCGTTACCTGTATGAGATCATACAATAATACCCTCTAGTAACTGTAAAAAAAAAAAAAAAAAACCTCTGGTCTTCTGATTTGCTTACCATAGCTCAGAGTAGGAGTATCCAGACAATCCAAGGAAAGACAAAGAGGAACAGGTCTGTGGTCCGTGGTCCCCGTATGTAGCTTTCTGACTCCTGATTGGTGAAAAAGAGGCTGCTGTTTCCTTGAAAGTGGCCTCTTCACCCTTAAAAATAAACCACAGCCCCATCAGTTCATGTCATCTCTAGCTTTCCTTTGTGTACAGTATATGTGCCAACCACTGAATTTAAGGTTTTTTTTTTTTTTTCTTGCATAATCCATTCAGAACCAGCGTGCTAATGGATATCATGCCATTCAGAGGCTTCTAAAGTAGTGGTAAACCAACCCTGTTCCTGGAGATCTACCATCCTGTATGTTTTCATTCCAACCCTAACAAAGCACACCTCACTCAACAGCTAGAGATCTCATTGATATGCTAATTAGTAGAGTCAGATGTGCTAAATTAGGGTTGGAATGAAAACCTACAGGATGGCAGATCTCCAAGAAACAGGGTCGGTTACCACTGATCTACAGTATATGCATTTGTCAAAAGCCATTTACATGGAGTGAACTGCGGTGTGAGGCTACAACCAAAGGAGAATATGTCACTGTATATTACCTGTCCTTTAACTTTGGGGGGGGGGGGGGGGGGGGGGGGGGGGGGGAGTTCCCTCCCTGCACTGTGAGGCATTCTGAGGTTATGAAAACTTATTTTTATCCATACAAATCCATCGCTATAATATAAACGGCAGATTTACCTGAGGAGAACGCAGCCGTCCATCCAGCACGTTAATCATCTGTGTTCAGGGTTCCCTTCGCCAGGCCTGAAAACTCTGACGCCTCACGCTGAGACTCCGGGAGACGGCCATCTCCTCCGCTTTCAGGAAGCGCAGGATGCCTCCCCTCGGGTTCCTTTCGAGCCCTTTCATTTTTAAGGACCAGCCTGCAGCCGGAGGGCACGGGGGGGGGGGGGGGGGGGGGCGCTCACAATGCCCGTTTTGTGCGGGGCACCGTGGCCCTTTCACAGAGGCGCCAGGTAAAGTTTTGTCGCCCCCGTTTCGCGCCCAGCGTCCCCCTGAGCTCCTGTCCCGGGTCGTTTCCGAGCGGATTCGGAGAGCGCCTCTCTCAGCTCCGAGGCAGAGGCAGCCATGATGAAGCACCAGCTACCGCTCCCCCCCCCCCCCCCCCCCCCCCCCCCGAAACTGAAACTCTGAAAGGGTGCCAACCTGCGCCTGCTTCCATGAACATTACACAATTGTGCTTTTTTTTTTTTTTTTTACCATAAGAGGGAAATTGCCCACAAACCAAAAAAGGTGTCAAAGGCAGTTGGGATGAAGCTTATAATGGCAAACTGCCATTTCAGGAGCTGGGGCCCAGCAATACCAGGGCAGAACATCTTTGTGGAGACATCAGAGGAACACCATTTCCTGGGGCTACTTTAGCAAGCCCATTCATGCAGTATTTGACCCCTTTACTGAAATAAAGCACATTATACAGACGACACTTCACAAAATGAATGGGCGCATATACAAATTATTGCTGCTTTCAGACATTGTAATTTGTTTTGTTTTTTTAAATATATATACACAGCTTTGAAATACATTCATCACTGTATCGAAAACACAAGTCCACATGTTCCTAATCCCATCCCGATATTCCATGTTTGGAAGGAACACGGGCAGCGTGTAGAAGCGACGGACACGCGGCGGCCATGTCGATACAGAACGGCCTTCTCCGGCAAACCCTGAGGCGTTTTACAGCCAAAGCGAACGGCTTCCCTTCTGCGCGTAACGACCCAGTAACGACCCGGACGACACCTCCACGTGGGCCCCAGATGGGCCAGCAACGGCCTGGCACCTGGCCCCCGGCCCCCGGCCCCCGTGCGGGTAGCCAAACTGCGGCCCGACAGCTGTGGCTAGTCCACGCGGGCCGAAGCGGCCCCGAAGCCAGGGTCCCCGTAAGCAACCGTAGGCAGGCTCCAGACGGGATAACTCAAACAGGGCCCATGTGGAACCCATATGGTAGAACGGTTCGAAAAGAACCCATTTTTAGCCCAGACATCCTGTCCCGGGAAGCCCAAAATTGGGCCCAATCGCATCCCATCCCACCAAATCTGCCACTGAGAGCCACGCCCAGGTGAAACGCCCAGGTAAACCCCGAAAATGACAGAGGCACACTCAAGCGGGCTCACTGGCTGGGAAGGTGTGTTAAAAGCGTCTGAGTAAAATGTCTTGGCGTTACACACTCTCATCGCTTCACTTATCGGCCAGACGAGGGAAGAGTTGCACGGAGCATCACGTCGACGGTCAGCTCTGGTGAACAGATTACCCGAGGCCTCAGACCTGTTTTTACATCTGCTCTGATCTCTTTAGTATCTTTTTTTCAGAGGACAAGTGAGTGGGATGGATGGGAATGACACCACACGTATATTTCTGCAAGACCAGCACAAAAAAAAAGAGGACTCGTAGTCTGAATGAAAATGCAGAGAGGCGCCACTCTTCCCAGTACTGGCCACTGTCCTGCAAACCTGTATTTATATCCAAAGTCATTCATCATAGCTGGCTGATTTTCCTGTAATAATAATAATGACAAAAAAAAAATTTGCGAACTTGATACCACACTGCCACCCTGTGGACAAAATCGGCGTAGCAGGAAACTGAGGCTCCGGACCTCGACAAAGCACACTTGAGGGGAAGTTAGCTCACACACACACAGCAATATTCCCATCAAGTCAGTTTATTGAGCCATACACATATTTTTAAATAAAGTATGGAACAGAAGATTGCAAATTCAAAGGATCACTGTATGTACAGTAAGTTTACATTAAAAAAACATCCTCGGTAATGTTGGTGACATCTCCTACCATTAGTATTAAAATTATCATCAGGTGCCAAGCACATGTAAATGAGAATTTTTTTTTTTTTAAATACAAAGCTTGCAGAATTACACTCATTTACTTTTTGCTAAGAAGAACTGGTTTATCAGAATTGCCTGATGCATCTTTGCCAGCCAAAGTAGTGGCCAAGTACATACATACAGTACATACTACTATACTACCAACCAGAGGGCCACTTTTACCAGTGACAACCTAACTGGCCAACACTTTCATTGAGGCGTCCAACAGTGGAACCAAGTCCAGGTGTGCACTTGTACTGATACAGCAGACAAATCTGATTTCTCTATATCCAATACACACAATCATCTGATCACACAGGGTGACATAGCTCAGGAGGTAAGAGCGTTTGTCTGTCGGAGGGTTGCCGGTTCGAACCCCCGCCCTGGGCGTGTCGAAGTGTCCCTGAGCAAGTCACCTAACCCCTAATTGCTCCCAACGAGCTGACTGGTACCTTGCATGGCAGCCTTTCACCGTTGGTGTGTGAGTGTGTGTGTGAATGGGTGAATGAGAGGCATCAACTGTAAAGCGCTTTGGATAAAAGCGCTATATAAATGCAGTCCATTTACCATTTACACAGTTCCTGACACGCTGTACATTGGATTCCATGGGTTTAGTCAGAGATCTCACTAGGAACTGTTGGGTTCAGCGTTCTGTTGGACACAAGGACCCTCTGCAAAAGGATGGCTCGTAACTCCTGCTCGCTTATTATGGGATGTTATTTCTCAGTAGACAGAAGAGGTATGCTGGAGCGTTCAGATCTGATGTAGATGGAATCAATCAGGCAAAGGCCTAACTCCAGATACAACTCGGACGGACCAGATTTGGACATATTCATATGGGTATATCCAATAACCTGAATTCAGGCAACAATAATCTAATGTGACATGAATCAGATTTTGCAAGAAGTCAGGCATTCGTCACAAGAAAAGACCAATGTAAAGTTAAACAGGGCAGAAGGACCTCATTTGTACTACACACAAGATATGCATAATCATATATGCTAAGTAGCACAGGCTGTAATAGCATGTGGTATGTCACCATTTGTCCTAATAATGTCACTTATAAAATGTGTAAATGGCACACTGTGGTAGTATGTCAGCTGCCGTATGCTTATGAAGGTGCTATGTAGTGTTTATGAAGGTATTATATAGTGCTTACACAGGACCCTTTAGAGATAGAGTTACCCTTTTATAACCCCTGAAATAAGATGTGCAAGCAATAACAAAACACCGAGGATAAATCATCAGAAGACATTTTAACCCTGGGATACAGAGCACAACAGAACAACAATACTAATACAGAATTATCACATTGAATCTGCTCTCAATGATGTAACTATGGAAGAAAACAAAACTTTCAGTAATTTACATGACGTAAACACCTACTCTATGCACAATTACAACAGGTTTTTTTTTTTCATTAAAAAATCGTTCACTGAAAAACGGAATATTCACATTTGGCAGTACTACTCTGGTATGTTTCGTGAGTAACCTGGATTGACAGAGTATGCTGTGTTATCTTGACCCGAGCTGGGCAATTCCAGCCCTGGAGGGGCCAATGTGTATTGCAGGTCTTTGTTTCACACCAATTACCCTGGCTAACTGAGCTGATGGCTGTATACCCCAACGCTGGTTCACTCTGGTTCATTCGATCTCAGCCACACATTTCATATAGGGACACTATTACAGCCTTCAGCTGTCATAGTGTTCTTATCAAGGGATGTAGCCAAAGTGTCAGATGGCATGAAATCCAGAAACAGATACATCCTTTTTTTTGCCCACCGCAGACGTATTTGGCACAATGAGAAACGTGTGATGTTGCCGATGAACTGAAATGTAGGCTAGTGACAGGAGACTTATCCAAGCATGTTTCAAACCAGCCTAACGATAATGAATATACTCACAAGAATTATATATTAACATATTTAATATATTAGTTTTATTATATATATATATTATATATATATGTATGTATATGTGTGCATGTTTTAATATTACTGAATATAGATAACTAATATATATTCATATATATAATATTAGACTTTTACATTAAAAAATATGTCATTGTACAGTACATACGTATATCTGCTTATATAGGTCTTTGACTTCTTTGTAATTTATCATTATATATATATAATATATACGCACACACACACACAACCCATATGTTTCAAGAGGGGAAACAAACCGTGGTCTAGGACAGTGGAAATCGATAGCTCAAATCATATAGAAGAGCTGAAACTCCCTACGCACAGATCAGTTTCAGCACTGACCGGTTTGATCATTTTCATGAGATGACAGAGACAGGCCCTTCACACAAACTCACCAGCAGATACCATACTGGATAACCCACATATGAATCCCACATTCAATACTCAGTAGATTCAAAAGACTGTTAAATCAGTAGCAACGGATTTTCTTTTTTAAATGGCAACTGCTCCTCTTGTCTTTTCTGGCACCACATTTCCCCCTGGTGGAGCCATTGAGTTACAGCAGCAGAACGCAAAGGACCACAGCTGTGCTTGGCAGAAATTACACTGGAGTGGTATGGAGAACACCTTTGCCACGTCCACCACACCACACCATAGCACACAACCATCACTGGACACTAGAGTTAGCGTTACGCCGCGCGTTTGCTTAGCCAAACCCCTTGGCGAGCCGGGCAGACATTTCACATTATCCAAAAACAGACCGACATTCCACCGAAGAAAAAAGATGGTGGGAAGCACCACCAGTAGTCTGTATTCATATAGTTACCTGAACGCCCTGCGGACACCACTTCCCTCAACCCAAACTACAGGAAGAGTAGAGCACGAGTGAGTCTGGGAGGGTGGTCGGGCAGAGCAGGGTGGCCGTGATGCTGCTGGTGGGGGGGAATGGAGGAGAGGAAACCGAGGAGCCAAAATGGCGGCGCAGAGGAAAGGGTTTAGTATAGACTAGAGCCCCGTCAGGTCCACGATGGCCTTGATGAAGATGGCGTCGTCGCGGATGTAGGAGTTCTTGGAGTCCAGCTTGGCGAGCGGGCAGAAGAGCGGGCAGCCGCTGGCGATGTTCATCTCGCTCACCGGCCGCTGGAAGGAAGAGGAAGTGACGTCGGGCCGGAAGGCGTCGATGATGTGCTCCCGGTTGCTCTGGTCCAGCAGCATGAGCGTCACCTGGAAACAACCGCAAGGACAACCGATTGGCCCTCACACACCAGGGCCAGCAGAAAAGCAGGAACGCCATCGGTCCTGAGTGACAGCACTGCCACCAGAAAATCATGAGCGTGATCAGCCAAGACGTCACAGCTGACAGAAAAGCAAGAACGTGACTGGTCCAAAAAGCCACTTCTAAACAGAAAAGCCGACCAGCCTGATTGGTCCTGGCTGACACCACACCCAAGAACAAGCTGGAACATGACTGGTCCAGACACTACAACCAAGGACTCATTTGCCATAACAGCACATCACTGAAAATGAAAGCGCTACTTGCTTTGACTGATTAAAAGTCCCCGGACATGAAGATGGGACATTTATTCCCCACGGCACACATGAATATTTCAGACATAATTATGCCATTCATCATCAGACACTACAAGTGTCTAATTAAGGAAAAAATATCAGCTTATCACAGTTCAGAGTTTGAAATTATGCAATTACCAGCATATACATAGGGCGGCCCCTCGGGACCAAGTTTGGGAGCCCCTGCTCTGCAACCCCCCCTCTCTCTCTCTCCGTTCACCTCACCTTCTGGTTGAAGGGCCACTTGAGAAGGGCGTCGCTCACTCCCCTCATCACCACGAAGAACAGCGACAGGTGAGTGCCCCGCCCTGTTCCGTCTCCATTCAGGTAGATCCGCAGGCACATCTTGTAGCCATATTTGTTGGTGTAAAAAGCTGGAAATAAATGAATGAATGAATGAATGAATGAACAAACACAAAAACATAAGATGTTTTTTTTTTGAAAATGATAAAGCAGCATAAATCGAATAAATATTCCACTGATGCAGATTAACTATTTTTGTGTTTGTTGGTACAACACCAAAAACCGACATTACTGCCCGAAGGCTATTGCCTGCAATTACCCAGAGTGAAATACACAGGATATGTTCTTTGTAGGCCTACATAAAATCTATTTATACAGCTGGATATTTACTGAAGCAATTCAAGTTAAGTATCTTGATCAAGGGTACAACAGCGGTGCCTCATCTGAGACTCAAGCCAATAAACTTGGAACTGCAATCACCCTGCTATTACACTGCTACATTGCCGCACCTAATCAGAACAATTATTTCCTTCTAATTGATTATTTTGATTAATTATTTTAAAGACTACAATTTTACAATAATTGCATTTATTGATATGAACAATTACAAAACCTCTGACAGTAACATCGATGTTCACCAATACAGGCCAGTTCGTACTTTGAGACGCCATAATGGCCTGAATCAAACAAACCAAGCAGCTGTTTACAAAAGCTCAAATGCGGTTGATCACGCGAAGCCCAGATTTTGTTATCATTATCGTCATGGATCTAGTCCGCCGCACAACCATTTTAAAATTTTGCCGGCAACTGTAACATCTGTATAAGTTTTCGTATTGTCTGTGATGTCTGTTGGTGTAACTGACTGTCCGTAGTTTCCCATTGTGAAATTCAGCTCAGCTATTTAAAATCCCCCCGCTTCGATTCCCCCGTGTTGGATAAGTCCTGTCGGCACAGCGGTTGTTAGCAATTTAAAACATCGGTAAGAAGACAATGTTTAATACAAACGACATTATAGCGACGATATTTTAGAACTTTTATTGTTAGTGCCGTAACAGATAAAATTGCAGAAAACTTTTAGAAAACATTTGCATTTACCTGTCCTGGACCACGTTTTTTAAGCCACTGTCAAACAGATAGTGGAGGAAACCAGGTAGCATTTCTACCGGTGGATTTTGTGGAAGCTACCACCTGTTGGTTTTAAGCGGGGAAGTAGCCTACAGTGATACAATGATTATCAGTTTAATTTCCGTTCAGTACCATCTTTGTTGTTATTTTGCTTTTGAATGTCTTTCATGACCAGGGCCACAGAAGGGGGGACAACTGGGCCACTTTGTCCTGTTTTATACATCTATATCACTATATCAGTTTTTCACCACCCCCCCCCCCCCAACCCCCAACATTATTTTCCAAATATTTTCCAGAAATCAAATGTGTTACTTTAAGGATCATAGTCATTAAAGGAGCTCAGTCATCCCCTGGTCACCTCCAATGGCCAATGAGAAGCCAGGATCCCATGAGAGCAGTGAGCTCATTGGATAGGAAATATCTGACTCTGCCCCATTAGTACAGGCCCCCAGTCACCTGGAGAGAACATGGCAGGGGCCCGGCCAGCCACGGCATCCTGCCTCTTCTTGGTGAAGTCGGAGATCCGCCAGACGAAGACGCCGTCGAAGGTGGTGGCGGACATTTCCCGCATCCTGCCCTCCATCTCGGCGATGCTCAGGTCCTTTAGCCCCACCGTCCTCTCCAGCTGCCGCACCTGTGTGACATACACACACACACACACACACACACACACACACACACACACACACACAGCACACGCACACACACGCACACACACACAGAACGCAACGTGCTCGTTCAGACCGTTTCCCCCTTCCCAGACACCGTTAGCGTACCAAAACACGACGTAAACACACTCCCGCTCTACACACTTACACAGTGTTCTCGTTCGGAGTGTTTACGCCTCCCAAAGTTATCCACCCAAATTAGCACACAGACACAGGTGCATGCGAACAGGACACGGAACCGAAGTCTCTAATGGACGTACTATAATTGCTCAGGATCCCCTCCTTTTTGCTGAGGGTCCATACTGTTGCTAAGGGACGTACCTTGTTGCTGAGGGTCTCCACCTTGTCCAGGTCCAGGCGGTGCTGGCGGCTGTTGGCCTCCAGCGTGGTGTGCGAGCGCTCCACCTCGCGGTTGAGCACGCACACGATGTTCTCGAACGTGCCCGTCTTCAGCTCCAGGTCCTGGCAGCGCCGGCTCAGCTCCGCCACCTTGGTCTTCTCGCCGTGCAGCTGCAGCTCCAGGGCCGCGCCCACCGCGCTGGGCAGCACCGGGGTGAAGGAGGTGGGCAGCGGGGCGGGGCAGGGGGCGGGGCCGGGGGCGGGGCCGACCGGGCCGGGGGCGGGGACGCAGCCTGCCGGCGCGGAGGGCACCTGCGTGTTCAGCTGGCCCAGCTTCACCTCCAGGTCCCGCAGGGACTGGTGCAGCTCCTGCACCTTGAGGCCGGCCAGCTCCAGGCCCTGCGGCTGCAGGGACTCCAAGTTCACCTTCGCACAGCGGAACAGAATGCAAAAGAATGGAATGGAATGCAGTGGAATAGAATGTAATAGAATGTAGCAGAATGTGCTTCAGAAAATACACAAGCAGTTTTCACCAGCATACAGACATTCTAAAAATCTGAAAACCAAAATGACGACTCGAGTGTGTTAGTTTGCACTTTTGGGTTGCAGGTCAAACCCTAGAACTTCCCACACAGAAACTGGAACATAATGCAATATGTTTTGTAAATATGCTGCCTGTTATGTTATTGAAAATACAGTAGTAAATCTATTTCACTGCAGCATATTTTGCATAAATCTATACTTCAGCACTCTGAAGCGGTAATATATTTTCAGTTTTGTCACAGTCCCTGCTCGAGGGTAGCAAAGGACTAATCTTGCTCTGGTGATTCCACCTATTAAGTGATTATAGTCTTCATCTGTTCCTCCTTGTCTTTATAATTAAGTTGCCCCAGTTCTTCTCATTGTTGCTCAGTCTTGCAATCCCCTGCCTTGTGTTTGCTTGCTACGTTCTCTTGTGGTTTTCTTTTTCTACTTACAGTCTTTTTGTAGTTTTCACTCAACCCATTTTTATTTTGTTCCTGTGTATTTATTGTTCCTGCATTTATTTTTGTTCATTAAAGCACCATTTATCCTTACAGCTGCCATGCTCCTTCTGTGGGTGTGGGTGGCACAGCAGTAAACAGAGGCAAAATTAGCCATTCCACATTGGCCAACGAAGATAAAACGCATTTAAAAAGAGCAGTTAGCCTGTTAAACTGTACATCTGATTCAATGGACATACACTGTAAATTTCTGATCTGGCATTCCAAATAAAGTGATAAAAATGAAGAGGAGAAAAAACAGCATGGAATTTAGTAAATACGGCAGGTGACGGAACCTTGAGGCCCATGATGTAGTGAAGCAGCAGGTTCAGGTGTTCATAGGAGCAGGTGCGCTCGTGGTCATGGATCTTCTCCTTTTCCACCTCAGAGAGAGAAGCCGCAAACACGCATATCAACAACGTGTGTGTGTCTGTGTGAGTATCGAGTAGAAATTTCATAAAAACACACATGCATTTACATAGTAACAGTACACAAATCAGTAATACGGAAACCAATATACAAAGGTATGCAAAAATTTTGGGCGCCCCCTGGTCAAATTGCATGTTTCGTTGATTTTCTGAGTGAAAATTTTACCCACAATTATTTTTGATCTTCTGAATTTAACAGATTGAAAAAAATATGTAAATGTGCTATGTGCAACAGTTTGAAAGGCGTGTACGCCAATACTTAGTAATGCCTTCTTTGGTAGAAATCCCAACTTTCAGGCTTTTCTTGTATCCAGATACAAAAAAAGTATTTCTATTCTTCATTTAGGAATTATTTTCTTTTTTTTTTGCAGCCCATTTTTAGTTCTGAAATCTTGTCATCTTGCATGTTTGAGATCTCCCAAACAGATTTTCATATACGCATAATATTCAAATATGCATGCACAATATCCAGAATATTCAAGCCTGGTGCCTTTGCATACATAATATTACTTAAAATAAATATAAATACATTTTGATTTAAGTACTTACTAACATGTCACAGCCAACAACATGAAATCTGCACGGAGTTCTGAATTTGCTGCAGATTTTAATATGGTCCACATACTGTTACAAGAACAGAAATAAGAACCGTTGGTCATTATGCAATGCGTTACAAATATGAATTGCCCACAACCCTTTTCATCACGCTACCACTGAGTAACGGTCGATGACAACATTATTGCTTTTATTCACTAATTCGGTTGTGCATTCGATTTTTTTTTTATGTCAAGCATTTTCCTTTCAAAAAAGAATCATTGACTGTTGCTGCCAAATATTATAAACACTTTCAGTAAATTATGTGGCATTTCCATACGAGGGACATTATGTAAACATAGGTCATACATCCTGGTCAGTGATGCAGAATACTTGCCTTCTCTCTAGGAATCTTTTTCTTGGCACAGCCCTCACAAATCATGGGGTATTTAGGACAGATCTCGTCGTGCGCCTATAAAAACACATCTGTTACGACACTGCACACTGTAACTGTAAAAACGCAACATATTCATCCGAGCGTATCTAAGCTATATTTTATTATGTATTCGCGTCTCGCCGGGCCCGCAAATCTTTTCTGTAAACATTTGGCATTTTAATTTACCGTCAGAATGCGAAAATAACAGAAGTAAATATTTCGCTGGCGCGATCTGTTCTTTTTAGCGCTAGAAACGTCACGCGCTAAATTACACACGGTGAAGCAGCGCTTCCTCACCTTTATGCTCTTGAAGTGAAACGGCTCTTTGCAGTACTTGCAGTTCAGGGTTCTCTCCGGGCATTCCCGCTCGCTGTGTCGCTCCTGCTCGTTAAACCGTATGAGCTCTTTGCAGGAGGGGCACGGAACGATCATGAACTCACACTTTCCCTCGTGGCTGGACTGTAGAAAAGGACAAACAGCAAACATACATACAAGCGTGATCCAGTGCAGTGGCCGCATATGTACTGCCTTCTACATGGCAAGTAACCCGCCCCCCACCCCCCCTTCAAGTTGAGTAAGCACCATACTTGAGGTGATACCAAATTAATCAGTCAAATTAATCAGCTGCGATTGTATAAGGTGTCTTAAAAGTTACAGTTGTCATATTACAATAGTTTTCCACTATGACTGTTTCTAGACTTTTTGTTAGCCAGCAGACTGTTGTAGGTCAGTGGTTGAGCTGGATGGGATCACTATAACCATTTGAAAGCCCCACCTGCATCAGAAGATGTAACTAACCACTCTAATTTATCCCTGCATCCCTGGAGCCTGGGCAGGCTAATCTCACATCAAAGTGCCTGGCTGGTTGAGCTAACAGTACAGCTTACATGGAGGAGCAATTCAGTCAGGCCCCTGGTACCACAATGTTATGAGAGGTCTGGTGAAACCTAGCCAGGACAGGTCTTCAGAAGTGAAAGAGAGAGAGAGAAGAAGACAGCCCTCAGACCTCGTACTCTTTAATGCTTCCTTTCCAAGCACATCCCTCATTGAGACAAGCTGCCGCCAGGGCCTCGACTTCTCTGCGAGCCGCATTGTCAGGGAAAGCCTGGAAGGCGGAACATAAGGCACACCAATGAAGGGAGAGCCGTTAGCAATTAGCCACTTTGACTCAGTGATAAAAGCCTAAATAATGCAGGGCAGAAACTACAGTATCAAGAAAGAATTAGGCTGACAGTCACGCAGTCTGAATAATACTGAATATACCGTAAATAATAGCATGAAGGAAAAATTAGGCTGACAGTCATGAAGTCTGAATAATACTGAATGTACCGTAAACTACAGTATGAAGGGAGAGGCATTTGCATTAGGCACTCTAACAGCAATAAAATATGAGGTGAGCAAGAGGTATTGTAGGACCGGAAAACTTGATGATGTTGCTCATTAGAAGCAAGAAATAATGGGTTTTTTGTGAGAGGGGCTGATAGGAGGTGGATTTCAGAGCTCGCCAAGCACAACTTTAAAAAAATCTCAAGCACCGGACGTGAATTCTCACCATTCTCTACGGTGAAGTGTTTGGTGACGTTGGGCTTTATAAGCAAGAGTACATCACAACTAAGTCACCACAGCAACCACATCCTCATCCTTCTTTTTGAGACAGCAATTTTAGAAAACATCAGTGGATACAAACTGATGAATTAGTCAGTCCAGCAAGGCTTTTCAGAGTGATTCTACAGGTCTAAGTTGTGCCTCATTTCAAAATCTCAGTAGCAGTTCTACGTTGGATTTTGTGACGGGTAATCTCAGAAGCGTCTACGCATAGCAGGAAATAGGACGGATAAATACAATGTTTTATATGGCACGGATCAAAAGCACTCACGCAGCCTTGTTTCAGAATAGATGTCGGCTCCTCAAATATGTCCTCTTTAATGCAAGCACTGCATTTCTGTGGTCCAGGTCTGAAGACAGAACATGCGGGATTTATGATTTCCCTAATTATTTTAAACAAGTGCAAGCACATGCACGCAAACACAGATGCAAGCATGCATGCATGCACATGAGCACGCCTAAGCATGCACAAACACTTTCACATACACGCAGGTGTATGTGTAAATAGGCATGAGCGCACACACGCACGCGCACACACACATACACACACACACTTGTGATTATCACACACAGCCAGTAGAAAAGACATGTCTATGTCACATTTCATACGCAGAGGTGAACATAGGCTGTGATCTGGCATTAACCCACAAACTGTTGTGGTGTAACATTGGAACAATTGGAATATAAGTTTTTTTCTCAAACCAATTCAGTTTTTTTCTCAAACCAATGACTACCTTAAGAATATGTATATATTAAATAACTGATATTAAGAATTAGGCTATTTGAAAGGAACAAATACAGTACAATGAATTTGTCACTGTGTTAATTTTGGTCTTGAAGCGTACAAAGGACTCCACAGTAAATTGCATTTCATGCTTTATAAATTCTGCTTAAAGCCATCCTTTCTAGTGACAGTTTATGTTTTAATTTCAAAATGAATCCGCTGACAGTAATTAGACTGAAAGCTTCTTTAGTCCACCATTTAAGATTTTAAATATGTTTTGGTCTAATCTCTCCAAAACCTCCTATTACAGAGGTAAAGATGTTTAACATTTTTCTCCAGAAGTCAACTGGAGCTTCCTTTAATGAATACTAAAGTGGCCTTAACTCAGCTTAGCAACACGCTTATCACAGCACCAGCACACAATGGTCGAACAGATAAGCAGGTCGTTTAAAATGAAATTTGAACTTAAAAAGTGACGCTATGCTACATGCCTTCACCACCTTAAAAAAAGGTACATTATCAACATAACATTTAACAACTTACCCCACAGTTCTGTTAAAGCAATACGAACAGAAACGATGGCCACACTGCGCTTGAAACGGCCTTCTTAGTATGTTCTGGCACAAATTGCACAAGTGTTTGTCCTCAAGCTTGTTCGCTAAAATTTTCTTTGGGAAGCCCAGTTTGTTGCCTTCCAGAGATGAGGGGGGCGATGGGTCCTGCGTAGCCATAATCCCCCACACACTTGACCTGGTGGGATCGAAAGACACAATGCCACCCACATTCGTTCAGAACGATCGGGAAAAGCAACAGATGAAAAGAAACAGTTTAAAATTAACAGTGCACATTTTGGATGCCTATATCGTTTGCTTATCAGTGGACAAGGGTCAACATTTGGCCAACTTAAACGACTGCCCAGTTCTATATTGTTCTATGTCAACGTTCACTTTATCTATTAAAACTCATGTTGCTTCTCCTATACTCTAAACGTGAACAGCTGATATGAATGCCTAATTGACACTCAGTGATTCCTCTCAACACAAACGTTATTTTTTGTATAGCCTACCTGTGCGGCTGCCCTAAAGTAGCGTATACCTGTGCAGGTGCTTCTACCCTGTTCCTGGAGATCTATCGTAATCTAGGTTTTCATTTCAACCCTATTTTGGCACGCCAGATTCTATTAATTAGCAGCTGAACTAGCTCTCTAGCTGTTGAATGAGGCGTACGTTGTTATGGTTAGAGTGACATGATGGTAGATCTTCAGGAACAAGGGAACATGGGGAACCACTGCCCCAAAAGATGGCACAGCTGTAGCGCAGCTGGCGCATGCAGATTGCAGACGCGCGATCTGGACCTAAGGAGTCGCTGTTGCTCTTTTGGGTGGGAATTCTTGCTGACAGTGCTTCCCTTAGAAATGAGCTACACTCACAGAACCGTGGCTATTAGTCGCTCGCTACTGCTCGCTGCCCAGCTGTCTGTCAAGAGCTGTGTGAACAGTGACAGCGACACAGGGCTAAATCCAGGATCATATTCCGGACAAACTGACAATAGCCTACACCAAAAATGAGTGCTTCGGGGGAATGTCCTGTCCTCGATTGTTGCGTTGGCCATGATAAACTACACACTTTACATGATGATACAGAAAAAAGTTCAGTAATGATGGGATTTCCATTTATTAACACTAGGCTAATACTGGCCTCAACCATCTGCATGCATAGCTGTTTGATATTCTCTCGTGTCAAAGCTTTATATCTATTTATAGCGTATTTGAATGCAGGGCTATCACTAAGTCCTGAGAGGGAAAACACTGCAGGGCCCTGCTTTATATTTTCAATTCAGATGTTCAGCGAAGGACCACATAGGTTATTTGGCTAACATATAGGCCTATCTCGCCAGGCGATTTCCAAACAAGCGCTGCAAATTATCTAACGTTAGGTATGTCAACCCGGGGTTTAACATTGACTTTCCCTGTGTTGTCATTACGATAAGCGAATTTTTGTAACCTATGAGACGGCTGCCAGAAATTTTTATTTACATTTTTTTTTGTCTTTTCAAAAAACGTCAAGTCAGATCACAGTGAAACTTACCAGCATTGGAATCATCATCTGTATTTCCACCGAGAGAACAGGCTGCTCCTTCGTTGTCGGCAGCAGCAGCACCACTCGCAGTTAGTGTTGTCGGACAAAGTGTGCGACTAATGCCGAAGATTCCTATGCAATGTAAAATGATTGCTGTGTTAGCAATAGTACAAACGGTATGATATGTATCCAGCAATATGGTGGGTAGCCTCACAACAACAGACCACCAGACCTGGCGCATATCGCCTACACTGCAGTAGCATTTCTAATCTCGTCGAAAACATACAGTCGGAAAACTATACATCATAGAAGTGCTTACAATTAACTACACACAGTATTTATAACGTTATAAATCTGGAGTAAAACGGGTGACATTTACTGATCCCCCAAAACCAGCAAAACGAATTTTTATTTTTAATGTCATTTTGTTACTGGTATTAGAAATATAACTGCACGTGTTCTTTAAATGGAACCTACCATAAATCATCCCGATATCTTACATCTAATTGTAAGGGGAGGAGAACGTAAAGCTATCGTTAAGCATTACTACATGTCAAGTTGCCTAGCTACTGTAGGCTACATCAATTTTACAACCAGAGCTATTTATTACCAACGTAAACATCCCCGTGCCGTTAGGGGCGCAATAAGTACTGAAACCACAGCGTGAAGGAACTCAATACTCTCCTGTGCTTGGAGAGTGGAAGAGAGCTGGAAAAATGGTTGCTGCCGAAGGATGATGCTCCCTACCTGTAGCAACGAGAGAAGACGGATCGGATGAAGTATGTCCGCACGGTTATTTGAGTAGACTGGCTAACCGATTGAAGCAGATGTGGAAAACTAATGACGGTAAGAATTCTTTAGCTCAAACGCGCGTTACTTTAAAGCGTTGGTACTTTTCGAGCTAGACAGCTTGGCAGGCACGTAGCTAGCAAGCTATCAAGGCGATTTGTTGAACAGTACATTGGTTTTCTCTCAATTTGAGGACTGGAATACTGCCGATGATGAAATAACTTGCATCTACACGAGGGACCCTTCTAGCATATGTCAGCTTACTAACTGTATACCTAGTGTTATATTTAACTAGCTAACTACTTTTAATGCGGTTTTCCCGTTTGCGAACATCAAAATATTAGGCAAGGTGGCTGACCTTACCCGGTAAGGTTTCGCAAGTTGATGCTGTGGAATAAAGTTACAGTTAACTTGGCTTTCTGACTAGCATCGCAGTAGGTAGTGGAAGCTAGCCCGCAGTTTGTCACATAACCTAGCTAACTTATGTAGCTAACGTTAGCTGAATAGATAGAAATTATGTGTTTTAAAAATAGACATTCTCAACTTAAAATAACTGTGAAGCATTTCGCCATTGCCGGCTGATTTCGATCAACGTTGGCTACTAACTGTCAAGGAATGCATGCTAAGTTAACGTTAGCTAGTAGCTCCGTGGTTCTCAGACGGTCCTGGGGGCCACTGTGTTTGCTGGTTTTCGTTCTAACCACAATTGCAGTCCATCCCAGAATTTTAACAACCTATTATTTTTTCTTAAGTGCTTATCATGTTTACAGGGATTGTTTACCTTTAAGCGACATTAAGTCAGAAATTACTATGCATGCCATGAAATTCCCAGTTGTGCATAGTGTGTTATATTGCAGATAATTATTCAAAAAAAGTATCAGCTTTTTTTTGACTGATCAAATTAAACACTGAGGTGAGTAGGCTTCTAATTAGGTTGCTGAACACGTGTTTAAGTTATTTCATAATTTCTCCTTAAACTTATTAACACTATAGGTTTGGCTCCTTATAATTTTCTTTGTCTTTGAATTCTTCATTATCTTAGAAATTATTAGTTTTAGTGGCCCGGAGTCCACACTTTCACGAATTCATGGCCTGTTGATTCACCTCAGTCTATAATTTGATTAGTTACAATGTTTTAAAAAATGTCTTCATATAATTGTTTTGAATATAGCACAATGTGAATATAGAACTTCATGGCATGCATAGCTATTTCTGATGTAATATGGCTTAAGAGGGTGAATAATCCCTCTAGCATGAAAAGCATATCATTTAGGAAAATTAATAGTTTTGTAAAAATCTGGGATTGAATTTTTGGTCGGAGTGAATACCAGCGTACACAGTGGGCCCCAGGACCGAGGTTGAGGACCACTGAGCTAGCTAACACTGCGTTCTATTGTAGATGGAATTTGGACGGCTGACTGGTCACTCCACAAGATCAGAGGACTGCTGATGTTGAGCAAAAGGTCTACAACCACAAGGAGAGACATGACCATGGCATGAGTGCTCTCTTCTATGGAAACAACCTACAATATGAGGGAACAAATTGTGAGATGTCCACACCGTCTACAAGTGGAAATTGTCTCGCACGACTGACATTGAACCACCGGATACTTCTTGTCAGCAGGGGACCCCATTTCCTCAATGAATTATTTTATTTCAAGCATCGACATAACATTGCCTCACCCAAATCACTGTGTGATGCCACACCCCATCTGTTCGGTTAATTTTTACATACACGTCCGAGTCTAGGATCCTTTTCTCCCTCTGTGGATTTTATACTATTTTTTTCTGGACACAGACACAGTTACGGTTGGACTATTTATTTTTTTTGCCCCAAACGGGTGATCTTTTCATAAATTTTCCCTCAAGATGTTTTCTGCCCTAAAGAAACTGGTCGGTTCGGAACCGGGCCAGTTGCGGGATAAGAACATCCCCGCGGGCCTTCAGTCCATGAACCAAAGCTTGCAGAGACGATTTGCCAAGGGTGTCCAGTACAACAGTAAGTGGGGCCTGCTCTCGGGGGGGGGGGGGGGGGGGGGGGGGGGAGTCGCATTGGCCTCAGTCGCAATGTGACCTGGTTGGAACCAGTGCCAGCCTGTCTGCTGGTGTTCCGTACCCCTGATTTAAGATGTGCTAACGAGATAGGCTAGCTGTTGCCATGGCAGCATAGTGATTAGGGAGCTTATCTTTCAAGTGGAAGGTTGCAGGTTTTTCAAGAAGCCTGCGTTGGTCAGTCAGTAACTGACGTCTCACTCTCCCATAACCGTTAAATATACTGCAGCAGCTAGGCTTGTTGATACGTGCTGTCACTCTCGCTCGCTGTGCATCGTACGTGCCAAGTGCCTGTGGCTGTGCATTGGTAGGCTGCTGCCAAATCCTAGCATTTAAAAGTCTCTCGATGTCGGTGGAAGAGAGACATAATATGAACTTACAGCCTGAAAAGGCAAGTGTGGTGTCTGTGCCTTTGTGGGAATGTTGAATGGATTTGTTAAGTGTCAACTAAGATCATTGTCGTCTTGTCTTTACTGTCTTGGTTGCAATATATGATCTCTGGTTCTGTATGTAGGGTATGCAGTTCATACAGTAGCCTAGTTGTCTTGCTTTTTATAAAGTTCAGCCAAAAGCGAGTCTGACTTGTGTGTGTAATATTGGTAGTTGATCAATTTGTCAGTTAAAATAAATTTAAAATAATAATAACGTGAACAGAAAAATTAGAGCATAAAAGGTTGTTAGGGTAAAAAAGGGGACATGTAGCTAAATTGTATCGTATAATGTTTAATTCCTAAAGTGTAAATGTCAAGATGGAATATCGCTGAACTGTGGGAAAGTGGTAAAAATCAATTTTAATAGTTATATGAAAAACATTAAGGTGGCCTGCTTTTATTTTTATATATTTATTTGTTTATTTACTTACTCATGTACTGATTTATCCTACAAAGCTGTGTTCTGTGATTGTGGCCTGCGCATTCTGTGTAATGTGTAACTTGCTGTGACCAATGGCTTGCGTGCCAGATTTATACTGCTCCCTCATTGGTGACAGCACTGGTGCAGTTCAGTGAAAACGGGCCCGCCCACTTTTCAGAACTTAACCGCTAGCCCATTGGCTCGGTGACGGCAGCCATTCATGGGAAACTGTTTGACCGGTTAGAGGAATGTGTCACATGCTCCTCACGAGCATCTGAGCCGTGCCCAAGCTGCCACATGCCTTGCCTGGCCTGGCAAATCCCTGCTACAGGGCTGTTCCCAGATGGTTAGGGGGAGAGTGTAAATGGACTGCATTTATATAGCGCTTTTATCCAAAGCGTTTTTACAATTGATGCCTCTCATTCACCCATTCATACGCACACTCACACGCCAACGGTGAAAGGCTGCCATGCAAGGTACCAATCAGCTCGTTGGGAGCACTTAGGGGTTAGGTGTCTTGCTCAGGGACACTTCGACACGCCCAGGGCGGGGGTTCGAACTGGCAACCCTCCGACAGACAAACACTCTTACCTCCTGAGCTATGTCGCCTGGTACAGTGCTGTTCCCAGATGGTTGACACACCAGTGTCCTGGTGTGTCAAAATCTTGCTGTCAGGGCTCTTAGACGTGGCCTAATTGAGACAGATGCTGTGTTAAATGAAACTAGGTACAGCCTGGGTATCAAATCAGTGGTGTTTGTACAGGCGTACCTGAAGCAGCGACTGTCAGCAACAGGTAGCCTAGCTGGCATGTGAGTTGTCCTCCTTGTCGACACTGACTGGTTTTTCTGCCATCGCTTGTGTGAAATTTTTACATTACATTGCTGGCATTTAGCAGGTACGCTCTTATCCAGAGCGACTTGCACAACTTTTTACACAGCATTTACATCCATTTATACAGCTGGATATGTATGACCTTTTCGGTTACAAGCCGAGTTCCTTATTACCTGTGCTACACTGCCGCCCCCATGTAAAGCTGTGGGACGATTGCGCGGTGGGGGGGGGGAGCGCATAGACGTGGAGGAGTCGCGGTTCTGGCCGTAGAGGCTGAGGTCAGGGAGGCCTGCAGTCGCTGACTCCGGGGGGGGGGGGTGTGGTTCTGGCTGTGCCGGGGCTCGTGACGGCCGTTTGGCAGACGGTTTTCCCCGAACGCGGGCGACGCCCTTGATAAAGCGCCCTATTTGGCCCGGCCCGGCCTTTCACAGGCGCAGGCGAGCCTGGATCTGCGTCAGTCCTGCTCATGTGTTACTTTCTCATCACGCGCCACACACACGGCTGTGGTCATACGGCTGTGTGTGTGTGTAAGCAAGGAGTGTCTGTGTGTGTGTGTGTGTGTGTGTGTGTGTGTGTGTCTAAGCAAGGAGTGCCTGTGTGCCTGTGTGCCTGTATGCCTGTGTGTCTGTGTGTCTGTGTGTCTGTGTGTCTGTGTGTTTGTGTGTCTGTGTGCATGTGTGTGTCTGTGTGTGTGTGTGTGTGTGTGTGTGTGTGTGTGTTGTGTGTGTGTGTAAGCAAGCAACGTGTGTGTGTGCGTGCGCATGTTGTGTAACTGTATGTATTCAAGCCTGTGATCATACCACTGTGTGCATGTCTAAGCAAGGAGTGTATGTGTGTGTGTGTGTGTGTGTGTGTGTCTGTATGTGTGTGTGTGTGTAAGTATGTGTATGCAAGTGTCTGTTTGTATGAACACTTTCTTTCATTGTGTTGCTGTTTGGTTCCATACCTCTGGAAGCAGCTGAGCTGATTGCTTCTTTACCTCCCCGGTGGTGCGTCACTAATTCTGTTCCCCCACATCCCACCCCCCCCCCCCCCCATCCCCTGCAGTGAAGATCGTGATCCGTGGAGACAGGAACACGGGTAAGAGCACGCTTTGGCACCGCCTCCAGGGGAAGAAGTTCCTGGAGGAGTACGTGCCCACCCAGGAGATCCAGGTCACCAGCATCCACTGGAACTACAAAAGTAAGGGGAAATGCCGCTGATCTCAGATAAGTCTCCCTTCCTCCTCACATAGTGGCTGCAGATGGGATTGGAGCTGGGGAAAGCTCATCCTCATCCTGAGGGGCCGTTTATGGGGATGGGGGGGGGGGGGGGGGCAACTTTAGCTGAATCCAGTGGGGTGGGATTGGTCCCCACATCCTGTTTGGTCTGTTGGATTTTAAACCAGAAACAAAAAAGGTAAATAAGTTTATAGCATAATTCACAGCATTTTGAGCCAGACCAGGTCTTGCCATTACTGTACCAGCCACTGTTTCTGCACTAACCTCCATTTAGTAAAACCTTGACTGGTTGAAACTGCTATGTTCTTGGAGTGTGATTTCTATATCCAAGTATTTTTTAAATTTAATTTATGGTAAATTATTGTTTAATTTTTTAAAGATTTTTTTAATTTAGTGTCTATTTTCTAATATTTCGTTTCTTATTGTATTATTTTAATTTAAACTGCTGTGTAATTGTTGCATTTATAATACCTGGACGACAGGAGGACTGTGTGCACTTTCGTAGTAAACCATGGCCATTCCCCACTCTGTCTCCATAGCGACTGATGATGTGGTCAAGGTGGAGGTGTGGGACGTTGTTGATAAAGGTGAGTCAGAGAGGGGGAGTTAAAGAGTGATTGCGTATGTGAATGAGCTTTATGTGTTTCCCTCTCCTCCTCTCTTCCTCCTCTTGCTCTCTCTGTCTCCCTGTCTCTCTCTCTCTCTCTCTCTTCTCTCTCTCTCTCTTCCTTCAGTTCTGAGTCCTTCTCAGCTTTGTCCTTCATGGCTGGTCTGCACGTTGGTTTTCATTGTGAATCCAATGCTCGGGCTTCGTGGAGCTCCCATATTAAATGTGTCTGTATTTATTTATTTTTTTTGCCGTTGTTGTGCGCTACCCCCAGGCGTAAAGCTCCCTGTTCCTGAAGGCGGCGCAGGTGAGGCTCCCTCTCTGGCTGCTCGCTCGGCCTGTGGGCCGCCCGCGTGTGTGTGCAGTGTGGCCTGCAGTGCTCTCTGTGCGCTGCGTCCGTAGAGTAGGCCCCACTTCCGCCAGTGCCGTGTGCGTGTGCGCGCGGGTAAAGCGCTCTGGAGCGCTCGCGCGGTTTTACACGCCCGTGTGAGGAGGAGTGGGGGGGTGGGGGGGTTTGCACTCCTTTGCTGAGGAGGAGTGGGGTAAAGAGTGGGAGGTGGGCGGGTGTGTGTGTGTAAGGGGGGGGGTTCGCAGTCCTTCGCTGAGGAGGGGGGAAGCAGGTGTGGGGGGTGGGGTGGGGGTGGGGGGGTTCGCAGTCCTTCGCTGAGGAGGGTGGGAAGCAGGTGTGTGTGTGTATGGGGGGGGGTGGTCGAGCGGTCTCGGTGCTCGCGCGGTTTTACACGCCTGTGTGAGGAGGAGGGGGTAAAGAGTGGGGGGTGGGTGGGGATGGGGGGGTTCGCACTCCTTCGCTGAGGAGGGTGGGAAGCAGGTGTGTGTGTGGGGGGGGGGGGGGGGTGGTCGAGCGGTCTCGGTGCGGAGGGCACGCTCGGTCTGGGAGTTTCAGCGGTGAGACGGGCTTTCGAACGTGGTCGAGAGCTCCCAAACCGGGTGCGGTCAAATTGGGGTTGAAATGAAAACCTGCAGGACGGTAGATCTCCAGGAGCCGGGCTGGGGATCCCTGAAACTTCACTTTGTTCTCTGGACCTGGTTATGTGGAGGCAAGAGGAGCGGACCCACAGAACGAAAGTTATCAGAAGCGTCCTGCGCAGGCGCGTTTGAATCGTTGGGCCGGTCTGGCGTCAGACACCGCTGTCCTAACGCGTAGCGCCCCAGCGGCGTCCCTGACCCCTCCCCTCTCAGCCGGTTCAGCCGTGGAGGTCGCTCTCTCTGTCGGCATGGTGACAGAAGTGCATGAACGTGTGACAGCAAACCGATCAGAAAACAGGATGTGGATCTGATGTCACTCAAACGCACTCTCTCTCGCTCTCTTTTATACAGTCTATCAAACACTCCGACACACACTCTTTCAAAGGCCACTTCATCCACTGATACACACACACACACACACACACTCATACACTCATACATGCACTCATCTGCACTAACACATACTCAGCAGTTCGAGTGCACTCACACTCTCATGTAAACTGAACCAGTGACGCATACGCAGGCGTGCTTTTGTGTGCACACGCTTTCAAATGCTGACTCATGCACAGACGTTGGAACTGTTGGCCCGCATAAATATTTTCTCTCATAGAATTGTGCACACGCACACACACGCCCACACACACACACACAAACAAACTCGATCACCGAACCATACATGCAAACACACAATAGGCCCAGGAAAGGTAAAGGGACAGTGAGTAGCATGCTATTGCTGTGGTTTATGTGTTTTTTTTTTTTTTTTTTTTTTTGGGGGGCGGGGGGGGGGGGGGGGTTGTTGTATCTGTAACATTGTAATTCAGTAATTCACCAGTCCAATAAGAACAAGTATAAGGGAGTTTTTCTTTTTCTCTTCATTGTTGGGTTTTTTTTTTTCATTTTTATTCTGGTTTTTCTAATTTTAATTTTTTCTTTCCTCCTTCCTCTCTTTCTGTCTGAAACGCCGCGCGGCAGGCAGGGGGAAGAAACGTGGGGAAACCCTGAAACTGGAGAACGAGCCTCAGGAGGTGACCTTTGACCTTTGACCTTTTCCTGCTCTTTAGCCCGAAACTGACCACCACGTTTAGAACTGCAGCGAGAAACGTCCCTCTGTGAATTAAATGACATGATGCAGACATGTCTCTCGGTGAATTAAATGACATGATGCAGACATGTCTCTCGGTGAATTAAATGACATGATGCAGAAAGGTATCTCGGTGAATTAAATATCGTAGTGCTTACCCTAAATTTTATGGGGCTGCTCAGCAAACACTTTTTTTATGGAGCTGTTTGTAGGTCCTTGTATTTACTTACTCTGCTGGAGTGCCTTTCTCAGTCCCCTTTTTTATTTTTATTTAAAAAAATGTTTTTATCATAACTATTGTGGTTCCCCACTACGAATCTGTGAATTGCGGCACGTTTGCACAATGTATTTTCCTGCTGTGAACACCTGGCGTGTCTGCAGCGCATTGCTAAAGATGCCATTGCCTCGTGCACAGTTCACACACGCTTCCGCCATCTTGCTTCCTGGAACCAGGGCAGATCAGAATCAGAATCGTCTTTGTTTGCCGCGTATGTTTACACATGCAAGGAATTTGACTCCGGTTTAGCGGCTCTCAATGCCCATACACAAAAGAAAAGGGAGTAACAACACAACGATCTTCAGACATGTAGACAGGAATGACTCTATACAGGATACAAATAGTGCTGTAAACAGGATACAAGTAGTGCAAAGAAGTGAAGAGTGCAAGGAGTGAAGAGATAAATATTAAATGGTAACAAAAAGAAAAATGACGTTATTTCATATCCATATAGTTGGTGGTCATGTACAGTATAGTACGGCCTGTTCAGATATACAATAGTGAGTGAAATGTATTGCGCATTTTGTATTCAGTGCGAACCCCTTCCGCACCAGCTACCAAGCAAACCTCAGTTCATTTGAAAGTGTGGTCCTGAGACCACGTTGTACTGGAAAAAAAACTCCAGCCGGTTTTCTTTGTTTTAGAAGTGTGCTTTAGGCTGAAAATCCCAAGGTGAATATTTGGGGTAAATGTACTCTGGTTTTGGAAAGACTCTCCAAACGAGCCTCTGCAAGTGTGAAAGCCGTCTTTGGCATTAGAAATAAATGCTGTGACTTGGATTTACCCGCACTTTGCCGATGGCGGCGTAACTGCAGTTTTGCCACGCCTTGCAGACCGAAGAGCCTGAGATGGCCCTGGATGCGGAGTTTCTGGACGTCTACAAGAACTGCAATGGAGTGATCATGATGTTCGACATCACTAAGCAGTGGTGAGGGTCGCCTCTCCCGATTTATTCGTTTAAATTCGGCAGCCGCTCTTATCCAGGGCACCTTTTGCACGCTGTCCATTTATACAGCCGGCTGTTTGCTGGAGCATTTCTGGTTGAGTTACCTTGCTCAAAGTGTACTGTTCAGTGCCTCATTTAGGACAGGAATTGAACCTGCAGGAATACGGTGCTTCACTGGAAGTGTGTACCTGATTTCAACAGTGGGTTATTCTTTCTTTCTTTTCATCGTGTATCATTGATCTTTTTGTAAATATGGTCTGTGTGTATCGATCTTCCCTCTGGGCCTGGCCTCCCTTGTAAAAGAGATTCTGTTTGTCAGTGGGGCATTCTGGGTAAGTTGAGGTGAAAGAGCCAGTTAACTCAGGGCAGAAAATGGCTGTTGCAGCACTTCCTATGGGTTAAATTTTTCAGATGGGTTGCACTGCTGACCACACCTAAGCCAGTGATGTCGTTACATGTATTTTGTCTCAGCTGTTAATGGAAAAATACCTGCTTTGACATCACTGATTTAGGTGTGGCCAGCAGTGCAGCCTATCTAAAACATTTAACCCATAGGGAGCGCTGCAGCTGCTCGTTTTCTGCCCGGTATCGACCTACTCTTTAAATAAAATGAGTATAAAGAGACTGACTCAATAACCGAAGGATTTGAATGCCCTCCCCACAGGACGTTTAACTACATCCTTCGGGAGCTGCCCAAGGTGCCCAGCCACATGCCCGTGTGCGTTCTGGGAAACCAGAGGGACCTGGGCGAGCATCGCGTCATCCTGCCGGACGACATCCGCGACTTCATCTCCGGCCTCAACAGGTAGGGGGCGCCATCCCTGACTCTTTTCCTTATTAAAAAAAAAAAAAAACCTGAGCAGTCTCCGTTTCACTCACTGTCGACTAGATTTACATTGTTGCTTTGAGCTCATTTGCTGAATATTCCTCTGATTATCAGATTGGTGAGGACAGCATAATCGTTGTCTGTCTTCAGATTCAAATTGAAGACCCGCCTGTTCATGCTGCACAGTTTCCATCTCAGTACTGTTTAGAAGTTACTAGCTCCAATTTAGTACTGGTTCATCAGGTGATGATTTTATTTAAGGTTGTTGGTGTTTCTGCTTGGGTCTCATTGTGGATGGAAGTTCAGGATTAGCATTTTTGGCCTTGCTAGGCATAGTTTGCATTAGTGACTTTGGTAAATCGGGTGACGCACTTGTGTTCTCCGACATCGTAATTTGCTCTGGAAAAGGCATTTTTGTGCTTGCATGCTCCAGTTCTGATTGATGACGGCAGTGTAGTATAATGGCTAAGGAGTTGGTCTTGTAACCGAAAGGTCGCAGGTTCAACTCCCCGGTGGGACACTGCCGTTGTACCCTTGAGAAAGGTACTTAACCTGCATTGCTCCAATATATATCCAGCTGCATAATTGGATACAGTGTAAGTCGCTCTGGATAAGAGCGTCTGCTAAATGCCTGTAAACCTTGACGTTAGCTTTTGTTTTTGTCTCCGTCCGTTTGCAGACCCATGGGCTCGTCCTACGTTCACTACGCCGAGTCCTCCATGAAGAACGGCTTTGGGCTGAAGTACCTGCACAGGTTCTTCAACATCCCCTTCCTGCAGCTGCAGGTGAGAGGGCGTGGCTGCTCACCTGGGCCCCGCCCCGCCGCTGGGGTCGCTCTTACCGCGGACGCGGCCGCCGCTGCTGGTTATTCTGAGTTTCGGGAAAGAACCGCTGTCCGCAGCTATCCCACAATGCAGTACAGGCAGTCCCCAGGTTACGAACGAGATTCGTTCTTAAGTTTGTCTTTAAGTCGAATTTGTAGGCAAGTCAGAACAGGTACATATGGTTCTTACTTAGCGTCAGTTAGTCAAATGTTTGTCTCAGTGTATAGTATATATTTTACCTTTCTGTGCATATAAAACCCCTAAGAAACACTTCCAAATACACCGCGCAATATTCTCATGAGCGTCACAAAGTAGTGCATATGTTCGTTATTACGAACCATTGTATTTAAGTCTTTAAATACAATATAATATTTAAGTATTTAATATAATAGGCTTTATGGCAGTCCGTTTGTAAGTACGAGTTGTCTGTAAGTCGGACGTTTGTAACCCGGGGACTGCCTGTACCAGGGTTCGATGCACAGTTACTGGGCTGGTGGCGGGCATAGAGTTCACAGAGAGGTGTGCTGTTCATGTACTGTAATCATAATAATGACCATGATAAGTCATTCTTATAGCACCTTATCTTACAAAAATATGCGCTTCATCATGCCAACATAGAAGAGAGAAGAAAACGAATCAGACTAAAACAAAGCAGGCTTTCAGTTGATATCTAATGGCAGGGTATTCCATAGTTTGGAAGTATAAAATTAGAAGCTGATGCTGCAATTTGCTTATGACCCCCCCCCCCCCCCCCTTTCATGACACTCGTTACATGTTCCCCCATCCCAGTACTTTTTGGTCATTTGTATTTGTCCTAATATTGTGGATTGGTCTTCTGCCTAGTTGGCTTGGCAGAGGTTAGGTCAGAATAGTGTTCACTGTGTGAACTAAACTTTGTGTTCTTGGCTAGAAATAGCTGTACAAGATAAGTGTTGTATCTTACTGAACCTGTGTTTTGTAGTTGTCCTTGACCATGAAATGCACTTTTGTACGTCGCTTCGCTTTGGATAAAAGTGTCTGCCAAATAAATGTAATGTAAAACACTTACAAACAAAAACACTGGCAAGCAAAGGTAAAAGAGGAGTGACTGTCCGCAGGTCGTACGCAGTACAGTACACTCTGTCTGAACTCCCCACTCCCTCCTGCTCTGGGCCCTCATTAAACATTAACTCCCTCAGCCTTCATCCTGCCTTTGCATAATTAAGCAGGGCCTTTTTCAGGGCACGGTTGGAGAGGATTAGATTGGGGCGCACCTGTGCTCTCTCTCTCCTCTGGCTGTAGGGTGAAGGGCATGCTGTTGATCTGGGTTCTCTCAAAATCGTTGAAAAAAACCTCTGATTTGGTTGTCTAATTTTAGAAAAGAAACAAAAAAATTTAACATGACTTGAATGCTTGACTTGACAATTACTATTTTTTTTATGTTGGTGCTTCATAATAAGAATACTTTAAAATGCGTAAATGTTTCTTTAAAATTAGAAACGCTACGTGTCTATTTAAAAAAATATATAAATAAAACTGATGTACATAGAAATAGATCCAAATTCCATTCAAACTAGTTGGGCTTTGAATTGTGGTCAAAAGAGGCGGTCCACATTTCATTGATATTTTGGCAATGTACAATGCCTATGACGAGTCTATGGACAGTCTTTATGGGCCTATGAATTTGGAAAAAATGGGTCTATGTGTTTTGGTTACCAGCTGTGTAAGGGTGTGTGTAAGCATGTGTGTAAAGGTATGGAAGCGTATGCTAAGATGTCTAAGGGTGGGTATGGAAGCACCTGTGAGAGTAGGAGCTCACCTGTGAGAGTAGGAGCTCACCTGTGAGAGTAGGAGCTCACTTGTGAGAGTAGGAGCTCACCTGTGAGAGTAGGAGCTCACCTGTGAGAGTAGGAGCTCACCTGTGAGAGTAGGAGCTCTGGGGCCCGTGAGGATGCTGCAGCTGGCTCTGAGGACTGGTCACTAAGCGACACTGTGGATGTTTTTTTTTTTTTTTTTCTCCAAGTTCTCAACACGTAAACCAGCGGGATCATCAATATTTCATCTATACCGCGTCAGGCTTTTGTTTCCGTACCTTCCCCTGAGGATACATTTCTGGCTGCAGACACACACATGGGGGGGGGGGGGGGGGAGGGTGTGGATGGGGCTGATGGGAGTCGTCTGGACCAATCGCAGCCAGCCCTAGCTGGGGGGCGGAGGGGTTTAATGGCGTGGTTAAACCTTGCGGCTCAGTAGCTGCCGTCCTGATCTGTGAGGTCCGCTGGCAGGGGTCCGTGTGCCGGGAGAGCTCTCGCCTTACTGAGGAGGGCAGGGAGGCGCCTTCCCAGCTCTCCCCGCCTGTGGAACCCGAGCACCGGTGGAACCCGAGCACCCGTGGAACCGAGCTCCTAATATCAGTCTCAAAAAAGCAATCTGTGCACTTCCTTATCCCGTTAATTCTGGGCAGTGGAATTACCCATTACTGCCACCACAGATTAACCGGCTGTTGTTTTTATAGCCATAATTATTCATATTTACTGGATTTATTTTGTATTTATTCATAAAAATACAGTACTGTGGGTGTTAGGCAGAGCAGGAGTTATAAAGGGAGTTTTTTGAAAGTATTATGGAGCTGCACACAGTCGAGATAGTGCAGAGGAATGTGTCCTTATCTGAAGGTCAGTATTTGACTTGTGATTCGCACACGCGTGTGAGCAGAAAATGGAAAAGAGTCGCATTTTCCCATGATTGAAAAACTGGAAATGCTCTGTGAGTGCATACTGGGTCCATCATAATTATGAGAAAACTGGTCATCTCCCATACACAATAAAACATGCATTTCTCAACACAAACAAAACTGACAGAAGCTTTTTACTAATTACTAAGGAGGTCATGTAATGACGTCTGTCCATCCGTCCTTTACTTTGTCTGTCCATGACAGACATATCTGGACAAGTAATGGCCAGATTGCAACGAAATTGCTGTGCACGTTCATGTTCCCATGAGTAAGAAAGCTATTGATTTTTGTGTCCACATGACCTTTCCTCTAGCGCCACCATTAGGCCAAATACATCTAAAAAAGAATTGTGACTGGATTGCCAAGACATTGGCTCTGCACATTCATACTGTGCACATTCAAGCAGTGTAAGTTGAGTGGGGTTGTCAGGAGCTGCATTCATGTCCACACACTGCTGCTTAATTTTCACTGGATTTTGTCACGAACCATCCCTAGTGGTTGACCACACTTGTGTGTGTGTGTGTGTGTGTGTGTGTGTGTGTGATCAAGCATGGGCAGATATGTAGAAGAGTCATGTCCTGTGTGGTGGAGCTTGGTCATTTACGATCGAATGTGTTCAGGTATGTTCAGGTGCGATCGAGGTATGGTGGAGCATAGTGACGTATTGTTTAGTCGAGTGTGGGCAGGTATGGTGGAGCGTGGTCAGGTATGGTCGAACGTGGTCAGGTACGGTCAGTGCACTATGGGCGTGTGATTGCACATGATGAGGTATTGTTTCGGAAGGTGTATGGGAGAGTGGACTTGTCCTGTATAGTGGAGCTTGGTCAGATACAGTCAAGTGTATTCAGGCGTGATCAAGGTGCCCTGGAGTGTGGTTCGGCATGTCAGTGTGGTCAGGCGTGGTCGAGGTGCCCTGGAGTGTGGGTTGGCATGTCAGTGTGGTCAGGCGTGGTCAAGGTGCCCTGGAGTGTGGGTTGGCATGTCAGTGTGGTCAGGCGTGGTCAAGGTGCCCTGGAGTGTGGGTTGGCATGTCAGTGTGGTCAGGCGTGGTCGAGGTGCCCTGGAGTGTGGGTTGGCATGTCAGTGTGGTCAGGCGTGGTCAAGGTGCCCTGGAGTGTGGTTCAGCATGTTAGTGTGGTCAGGCATGGTCAAGGTGCCCTGGAGTGTGGTTCAGCATGTTAGTGTGGTCAGGCATGGTCAAGGTGCCCTGGAGTGGTTCAGCATGTTAGTGTGGTCAGGCATGGTCAAGGTGCCCTGGAGTGTGGTTCAGCATGTTAGTGTGGTCAGGCATGGTCAAGGTGCCCTGGAGTGTGGGTTGGCATGTCAGTGTGGTCAGGCGTGGTCAAGGTGCCCTGGAGTGTGGTTCAGCATGTTAGTGTGGTCAGGCATGGTCAAGGTGCCCTGGAGTGTGGTTCAGCATGTTAGTGTGGTCAGGCATGGTCAAGGTGCCCTGGAGTGTGGTTCAGCATGTTAGTGTGGTCAGGCATGGTCAAGGTGCCCTGGAGTGTGGTTCAGCATGTCAGTGTGGTCAGGCGTGGTCGAGTGTGGTCCCGTATGGTGGAGGGGAGCGTTCCCAGCAGTGTTTGTCTCTTCTACAGAGGGAGACGCTCCTGCGGCAGCTGGAGACCAATCAGCTGGACATCGACGCCACGCTGGAGGAGCTGACCGTCCAACAGGAGACCGAGGACCAGAACTACGACATGTGCGTACATCTCACACCCATGTAAACACACGTCCACACACAGAGCTACACAGCACACGACACGCACACAGATACAGGCACGCATAACTACCGCATGTACATGTACGCCCACTGAAAAGGGGATTTAGGAAGTGGATAAATGTGATGTTATGTATGGCGCATGTAGAAGACCACGCGTAATGGGGAAAAGGCCCAGTTTGCTCTGCTATGGCAGTTACCAACATGCTCTGTGATTGGTGGATCCCCTATGTGTTAACTAGAGTGAGGTGACATCACGGCTGCCTCATGTCTGGTTTAACTCGTAGAAGGTTGTTTGCTAACCCTGGGATGTCCCAGTAAGTTATCCCTCACTGTGTCTGTCTCGTGCTTTCTCTCTCTGTCCCCCCCCCATCCCTATGTCTCTCTATCTCTCACACTCTGTCTCTCTCTCTCTCTCTCTCTCCCTCTCAGTTTCCTGGAGATGGTGGAGGCCCGTGCGAAAGGCTTCTCCTCACCAGGCCCCACCAACGGACAGAGCCCCTCCTCGGGGTCCCAGTCCCCCATCGTGCCCCCAAGCGGTGCCTCCACTGGCAGCTCAAGCCCCAACACCCCCCAGCCCCCCCTGTACCCCTCCCTCCCCACCCCTTCCACCCCCGCAGCACCGCCTACAGCGCAAGCCCCGCCCGCAGCACAAGCCCCGCCCCAGCACCTCGAGCATCGCCCCCCTCCTGCCCCCACGCCCCTGTCCGCCCAGGCCTCAGCCTCCGAGCCCCCGCCCCAAAAACGCGGCCTCATGTCGCGCCTCTTTGGGGCGCCCTCCACCCCCGAGGGCCCACCAGGTAAGCAGGTCAATCTGTGAGGCCAAGGCCAGCCCCAACCCGTGCATGAAGTTGGGGGGGTGTGTCCTTTTTCTTTTTTTTTTTTTTAACTCCTTGCCCTCCCAATTAGGAGTGCCCCAATTGTGTTGTGTATCTGTGCTCATCACTACTACCTCGTCAGTTCAGGAGAGCATGGACAAACAGTGCTCTCCTTCAAAATATGTCATTTCAGCCTCAGTCCACATCTGCTACAGTTAGCATAACAGCACTGCAGCCTCACGGCAAGTCTGCCAGGTTCACAGGTTGCCAGCAGGTGGCATAAGAGAGCCCAATGGTGACTGATGATTGGTGTCTGTTTGTCCTTCCGCAATTACAGTACGTCATAATTAACAGGAAGTAGCCTGAGAGTGTCCACCAATCACAGTTTGCCAGCGCTCTGTTTGGTTGTTACCACTGTACTCTTTTTTTATTTTATTTTAATGTTTATTTGACAGGGACAGATACATTTAAACACAGATTATTGTCAAACAATATCCAATGCAATGTATCACAGCATTTATAGCATATGCTAATTTCCGATGCTTGTCCCTAGATGGGCTTTTTTCTGTCTTGTGATTGGTTAGGGCCCCTCTGTATTTTCCTAAGTGAGGTGACATCACAGTAGCCTCAGCCCTGTTTGATGCGGTCGGCTCCGTTCCCACAGATGGTCCTGGGCCCCCGGTCCCGCAGGGCCCCCAGAGGGTGCAGAGCGTGGACGACTTCGTGCCGGACCTCGGCCTCGACCAAAACTTCCTGAACGACGGGCCCGCGGCGAAGACAAAGGCGCGGACCCAGGCAGCGGTCGCCGTGGCAGCAGACAGTGACAGGTAACCACAGGGTAAGGCGTTGATGACAAGCATTCAGTTTCTGACCATGTGATTCAGTTGTATGTTATATGTGATTGACATGTGACCATTGAGAGTGTGTTATTGAGAGTCACTGTCCTGTATTTCAGTTCACAGTGCCATGTATGCCTGTTCTTTGATGTGTTCGTCCATGGGCTGCTCTTAAGTCCTTCAAAAAAAATAAAAAAGTGTAGTCTTAGTCTTTCCATTGAAACTAAGTCTTTGAATCGATTACTATTCAATTCAGTCGGTTAAGGTTAAAAAACAGAACATAAAAGATTGTGGGCTAAGCTTTTTAAATCTTCATTTCCTGAATTTCCTTGTTTTAAAATGGAATTGACCCCCAGCAATTACTCTGTATGCTCCCCTCCCCCCTCAGCGATGGAGAGGGCAGAGGGGGGAACCCCATGGTGTCGGGTTTCCAAGACGACTTGGACCCCGATGACAAGGTTCCGCCAAAGCCGTTGCCCCCGGCAGCAGTCCCCAGCGCGGGGGTCACACTCTCCAGCGACGAGGAGGACGGACAGCACTTCCTGTCTGTGTCACATGACCTACACCTGCACAGGCCATCAGACTCCCAGCAGTAAGGAACCGGCCTCCATAGCTGTTGTGTGATTCCTGTTCAGCCAACAGGAAGTAAGAGCATCTGCAGGCACTCTATGGGTGGCCTTACAAAAGAAAAAAAAGGGGGGGGGGGGAACTGTGAGGATTCAGTTGTCAATAAGAATAGATTTTTCCAGTTTTTTGTCAATTTTCGAGACAAATTATTTGGCCGTTGTTCAAAAAAGGAAATCCAAGTGATGCGCTTTGAATGTAGCCATCTGAGTTTAGCCAGGTCAGACACTTTGAGTTGGCCTCTTCAGATTTAAGCTGTACTAAATGCAGTTCGAGTTGGCCTAGCATTTAAGCCGTACTAAATACAGTCACCCTGCCTCAATTAGATAATTAGATGCTTACCCTAACGCCAGCTCACTGAAGATTGGCTCGCATTCACAAGCTTCTCAAGACAATTAGCCAAAATTTCATGGAAATGAATTAAGTAATTAAGAGCAGAAATCGGCATGAGATTCCCCAAAAAAGTTTCGGCTTACGGAGGAGTTCGGGAGAAATTTTAATATTTTGTGAACCAGGGATTCTCAGCCTTTTCTGATCCAGGGACCCCCACCAAGGTTCAAAGGCATCCATGGGACCCCCCATCATAGCTTAAAAGGGTTATATTAAAAAAAATTTTAAAAAAGGGTTTTTTATTTTGAAATTTTACATTTCCAAATCTATATATATATTGTCATTGATTATCTAGTCTGGTCTGGCCAGACGGTACCTTCAATGACCGCCATGGGTCCTCAGGTCCCCTGTTGAAAGCCAAGGGCAGTGTTTCTCAACCCTGGTCCTGGGGACTCACTGCCCTGCATGTTTTAGATGTTTCCCTGCTCCAACGCACCTGATTCAAATGAACGGGTCGTTATCAGGCTGCTGCAGAGCTTGATGACGACCCATGCATTTGAATCAGGTGTGCTGGAGCAGGGAGACATCTAACACATGCAGTAAAGTGACCTGGGGTGTAAACGATTGGGCTTGTGACCCAGCTGAGCGCAGGAGTAGGTCCTGACAGACACGTGTCCTCTCCCGCCCCTCCTCTAGAGCAAAGACGCAGACCAGGCCCAGACCCGCGGACAAGAGGCCGCCGCTGCCGCCGCCCCAAGGACGCCGGGGACTCCGACCCCGAAGCCCCTCCCGCCGGGCAGACGCTGTCCTTCGTGGTGGACGACCCCGAGATCGAGGGGTCAGGCCTGAGGAAGGGCCCGAAGGTGCTGCCCTCCCCACTTTGTTCTCACTGTCTGGAGATGACAACTTCCTGCTGGGAAAAAAATTGAGAATAATAAACCAGGAATTAGACATCTTATCACGTCACTTCATTTGCATAAAACTGTGAGGAGCTCCCACAACACTGTTGGTAACCAACAGAACAGTGCTGCTGACTGATAGATCATTTCTGGTTTTGTTACGCAGTCCGTTTACATTACAGTACTTGCAGTAGTACCAGACTTGCCTAACAAGGATCCAGCGTGTCCACCAATGACCATCTAGATTGTTCTGTTGGGCGTTACCAGTGTTACTTGCCCCTTGTGATTTTGACGGCACCTCTGCTTTTCAGAGACGTGCTGTACTTTGTAGCTTCATTTCAGACACAATAGTACAGATGGTGGAGCATCTCTTGCATAATTGATGAGCTCTATTATGACTCTCTGCAGTTGGGTATGGTTAGTTGGGTGTAACATCTGGTATCTTATCCCCTCCCCCCCCATAGGTGACCTTCCCAATACGGGACGATCTGCCCGACCTGTCTGACGACGATTTTCCCCCCGCGTGGCCCCCGAACCCCTGAAGCCCACCGTCGTGCCCTTCGACATCCGGAACGACATCGACCTGTTCGGGCTGGGCCTCCTGGACCCCACGGCCCAGGGCAAAGACAGCAGCGGGGAACAGGAAGGCACGTCATCTGCTGCCACGCCCTGCCACGCCCGCTTGGGCACAGCCAATCCCTCTGCTCCCCGCCCAGACACACCCCGCCCTGCCACGCCCACTTGGGCACAGCCAACCCCTCTGCTCCCCACCCAAACACATTACATTACATTACAGGCATTTAGCAGACGCTCTTATCCAGAGCGACTTACACAACTTTTACATAGCATTTTACATTGTATCCATTTGAAGCAGGTTAAGTACCTTGCTCAAGGGTACAACGGCAGTGTCCTTACCCAGGAATCGAACCTATGACCTTTCAGTTACAAGCCCAGTTCCTTACCCACTGTGCTCCACCCCGCCCTGCCACGCCCACTTAGGCACAGCCAACCCCTCTGCTCCCCACCCTGCCACGCCCAATCACACAAGCCCCTCCCTGTTTCGGCTTCTTGCCCATGCCCCACCCATCCGTTCCCCGCCTTGCCACGCCCACATAAGCACAGGCTCCGCCCTTTTAATGTCCATTTGGCTCGGCAGTCTTGGGGGTCTTGTGGTTCCATGCATGTGGCACACCTAATAGAAAGTCATTACAAAATTGCAAAGCATGGTCTTCCTTAATAATAATAATAATAATAATAATAATAATAATAATAATAATAAATAATGAATTATTAAACTCCACTGTCTCCAAGGAATTTCAGCATGAATCTCAGTCTTTGAAATGCAATGTTTTCATACGTCTCACAGATAAAGAAAGCAAACACTCTTCAAAGGAGAAAAAGAAAAAGAAGAAAAGTAAAGAGGTGAGTGGATACTTGTGAAATGGTAAAATGGCGTCATATTGATCCCAGTTCTCACATGTTTTTAAGACATCAAAGACGCTAACCGAAGCTCCACGACTTGCTGAAATTGCTGTTTCAAAAACATAAATTTACAATCTTGAGCTACATCTTTTTCTTTTCCATCAAGTTGATCAAATAGCTATTCTAAAATTAATTCTAAACTATTGCAAAATTATTTACGGTAATTACCAGGATTTCACTCCCCCAACCAACAGAAAAGAATGGATTAAAGCCTGTACCCTTTTTTTCCCCCCTCATGGGGGGGGGGTGGGGGGAATTGTCCCCTCAGGAAGAAGACAAAAACGGCAAAAAGCGACACAAGCACAGAAAGAAGGATGGAGAGGCTCCGGGGTCAGGAGACGAGAAGGAAAAAAAGAAGGAGAAGAAGAAATCGAGGACCAAGAAAGCCAGGGACGTGGATGAGCTGGAGGCCTTCCTGGCAGGAGGGGAGGGGCCAGTGAAGAGTGAGGGCGGAGTTTATGAGCAACTGTAGAGTTCCTGTAGACCAATTAGAACTCGATCAGTGGGCGGAGTTGTGTACACCTGACCGTTGTGGTTTTAAACACTGACGTAGCGAATCACTGACAAGATGAGCATTGCTCTGGGTGACCCTTACCCTTCACCGACTGTGTGGTGCCTGTGTGGGTTGTTGGTATTTTTATTTGTGTTTATTTATTGTGGTTTATTTTCTATCAACACTGTTGCTGCCGCACTCCACAGAGGGGGGGGAACCATGGATGAGGAGTGGGTTCACAAGCATCTGGACTTTTTTTGCGTGCGTGCGTGCGTGCGTGCGTGGGCTTGGCATTAGGGGGACCGCTCCTTATGTTCTTTTCCATTTGTAACTGAAAGTGTTTGACTTCTGATAGCACCGTGTGAATCACAGACACTGCGTTTTACAGACCGCTGCAGATAACGCTGCAGAGTCATGTTGTCGCTGAAGGATTTTTACATTCCCGAAAGGAGAGAAGCTTGTCTTCGACTGTTTATTTCACGTAAAAGTGAAAATGAAGAGTCAGTTAAGTCCGTTTTTTCGGTACCTCTGCAGGCTTGATCAGCAGTGTGCTTTGTGATGTAATTCTGAAAACCAGCAGCTAAATCTGCTCGTCACTTAATTCCAATGCCTTGAAGTAAGTTTGTTTTTAAACAAAGCTGAACTGAACCCAGCTGGAAGGCATTAACACCACACGGTGACGATGACTGTTCCTGCATTTGACAGTTATGCGTGAGGAACATCACCCAGCCCTAGTAGGGGGTGTAAGGTTGGACTCTGGCCTCTTCCCTGCAGCTTGGACTCGGATGCTGCGCCAGTAATCCTGTCTGCCGACCCCAGCCCCATTCTTTACCTGTGGCACCGAGGGTCCCAGACCTCCAAAACGAGTCCTCCCTGTGCCCCCATCGGTCAAGCGTAACATTAAGGTTCATGACAAAACCCCCCACAGCTTCATGTAGAAGCGTGTCCCACATTGGGTACCAGTGCAAAGGTCCTAGCAGACAAGCTAAGGATCAGAGCCCTGATTGGCTATCACCTGCTGCTTCTGCTCAGTTCTCGCAACATCCATGGAGGAGTGGAGGATGTTTGTGTGTGTGTGTGTGTGTGTGTGTGCACCTTGGGTTGCTGTGTAACCTTTATTTTAGAACCCACACATTTGGTAAGAGTGGTGGAAAAAAGGTTCACAGAATGTAAGCGGATCCTACTGGTTCTGTAACTGGTGTTTCCTGTACCTCTGGGACTAGGCATCTGGCTACACCTTATCTACACCTTGTGCAGTGTACAGAACTATGCTGCTTTGGCAGGTACATGATATGTGCATTTTCTCCGAAAACTGTTCTTTCAGACTGGAGCTGGGCGCTTTGTATATCCTAAGGAAATGAGAAATCGAAATCTGTAAATTATGGACATGTGATATTTAATATTTTTCTCCCCATAAAAATGCTTCCATCAGCTCTCTGTATGCGATTCTGCGTTCAAACATTAATAAACGCGGCACATTTTCTTAAGTCTGTCCAGTGTTTGCATTCCTTGCCATTTCATACTTGTAGAACAGGGACCTACTGCCATAGGTACTCAAACCATAATTAGCATTCAGATCCGCACTGCATTATGGGATATACAGTGCCTTTGGAAAGTATTCAGACCCCTTCGTGATATTTCACTATTTTATTCTTAATACATTTGCAAAAATTTCTAAACCAGTTTTCGCTCTGTCATTATAGGGTATTGTGTGTAGATTGATGAGAATAAAAATGTATAAATTTTTAAATAAAGCTGTAATGTAACAAAATGTGGAAAAAGTGAAGGGGTTTTACTTTTACAGGGTAAGTTACAATTGCAATTTAAATAAGTGATTGCAAAAAGCTTTAGGCAAATAGCAGAGCTATTGCCAGGTCATTAGTGTCACGACTAACTGGAGCAGTTCATTTCTAAACCTATAATGTAAAGTCCAAAATTAGGTGGGAGAATGAGATTGATAATGTATTGCCTTGAGCAGTAAATGGGTTAGTAGATATAGTGAAAGAAGCAGCACAGGTTTGGCTTTTTAAAAAGTAATACATTTGTTATTTTGTTCGTCTAGCTCAGTTTAGTGCCTCAGCTCGCCCTCTAGTGGTTGAGTTTACTGGATGAAGGCATTAAATGTAGGATCAAATCAACACATCAAAATGCCCTTGAATTCCTATGCACCGTTTCACAAGTGACAGGCATGAATTGAAATGTCAGATTATCATATACCTCCTATGGATCAACCAACTCCTGACCATATATATATATATATATATATATTTTTTTTTTTTTTTTACATTCCCAGTCTGCAGTTTGCTATGAGTAACATGTTTTACACAGGACATTTGTTCTATTGTTGCTGAAAAAAATTAACCAAAATTTAGAAAAATGCAGTACTTGCATTCATACATTTCTCAAAGTTTAAGACAAGGAAATGTTATACATTAAAAGATGCAAAGATGCAGGGGTCTTTCTAAACAAAGGAACAAGTGTACAGTTACACACGATAAGCAATTTCAAAGGCAGTGAGAGAAATCTGTTATTTTTTGGCTCTTTTCTGTGCTTTCTAGTAATTGACTATTCACATTTTATTTCAGGTTTCATCAGTTTTGATAAAAATAGAATCCCACCAATTATGGACAATTCTGTCACCAGTGTAAAACAACTACAGGGGAGTCAGCAGTGATTTTGGGCCCTATGAAAATGTGTCAGAGCAAAGGAAATTGAAGCAAAGGAAGTTAAACACACTCCTACATAATACTCATGATACTACCCCTAATTTTGAGCTTAAAATTAATGTTCATAAGTTACTTCGAGAATAAAATAGATTTTCTATAACAAAAAGTTTGAGGGCGGACATGGTGGCATAGTGGTTAACACTGCCGGCTCACAGCAAGGTCGTGGGTTCGAATCTCGGCTTGGGGCCTTTCTGTGCGGAGTTTGCATGTTCTCCCCGTGTTCGCGTGGGTTTACTCTGGGTACTCCGGTTACCTCCACACTCAGACATGCATGTTAGGTGTGCTCCTGCAGATGCCCTTGACCATGGTACTGGCCTCAGAACTGGAGTTGAGCTATGCGGTTGTTCCCTGCACTTGGAACGGTACTTCTCTCTAGGGTTTTCGTCATACTTGTTCCTGGTTATGGTTATACACTTTGTTGTACGTCGCTCTGGATAAGAGCGTCTGCCAAATGCCTGTAATGTAATGTAATGAGTTGGTCCCCAGGCACTGCACTGTGGCTACCTACTACCCCTAAGTAACTAGGATGGGTCAAATGCAGAGGACTAATTACCCCACAGGGTTCAATAAAGTATCTTATCTTCAACAAGTTGGCTCCAGGATTTTAAATGTCGGTGGTAACACCAAATCAAAAGGATCATTTTATTTTTACAGATGTCCAAAATAAGAAAAGTCACTTTTGAAATGACATGTTTATACATAGTCCTGCAGCAGTGTTCCGTTTACAGTTGTATGTTTTTAAGGACCATAAGTGAGGGCTTGATTTCGTCGGTTGAATTTCAGCTGAACTCAAAAACTGGAAAAAACTACACGCATCGAAGCTGATTAGAAGTCCAGGTGTGTGGAGAATTTGCATCAAAAATAACACCACGCAGATCCATGTGGAATCCCAGCCAAAGACACTTACACAATGACTACTCAAACGGCCTCCACTGAATGGACTGCTACTCAGATTTTCTTGGGGAGGACCGTTCTTGGATATTGGAGATGTAGCATACACCACTTCCCTAGAGACTGGCAAAGGAAAGTATTTGAATTTACTAGCTGAAAAAAGATTTTAAACAGCAATTCTGTTTAGCTGGATATTATTCAGCCACTTTCCGAAGTTTAAGGACTTCAAGGACTGCGGAAAACAATTGCTCACATTCTTGTCTCTACTGCCCTAGTGAGGAGCCCGCATACAATATAACCAGCACCCCCGATGGTGAGGAGGACTCCATGCACCTGAAAGTGCCTGACAAACAGAGGCATTAGCCAGACTGAGGAGGTTCCATAGCATTAAATCGACTTAAAGGCACAAGCAGAGCACAACATCTTTATATACATTCAGAATGACTTTAAAGTGCTTTGAGATTGCTTAATGAAACGTAAAAAACTGAGCAACACTTTGTAGAAACATGGTTTCACAGTTAAAAAAAGAAAATAAAAAGGGGGGAGAGAGCGAACAAACCAACCTAGTGTGCTTTGAGTCTTAGATTGTCATGTCCGTGCTGTGCAGCTGGGAACAGCCAATCAACGCTCCCTCCCAAAAAAAAAAAGTTTTAAGCAAGCCCAAGGCTTATGACACACTGAATTACCAGTCAAAAACAAACAAACAAAAAAAAAACTGTACAGGTTCAAATACGAAGTCCAGACTAGCTATCAATCGTCAGTCTTCATTTTTTCTTCTTTTTCTTTTTCTCGGTCTGAGGAGTCGCTGGCGTGACCTCAGGCTCCGCCTCCACGGCAGGCTCCGCCTCCATCGCCTCGCTCTTTCGTTTCTTCTTCTCTCTGGCGGCGGGCGTGTCCTCCACGCCGTTCGAATGCGCCTCTTCTGCAGGCTCTGGCTCCGCCTCCTGCACAGGCTCCGCCCCCTCCTCTCGCTTCTTTTTCTTCTTCTTCTTGGTCGAGGGCGTGTCCTCTGCGCCGTTCAGCGGGGCTGACTCCTCCTCCACCACCTCCTCCTCCTCTGCCACCTCCTCCTGCTTCTTTTTCTTTTTCTTCTTGGTCGAGGGCGTGTCCTCTGCGCCGTTCAGCGGGGTAGACTCCTCCTCCGCCACCTCCTTCTCCTCCTCCGCCACCTCCTCCTCATCATCCTGCTTCTTTTTCTTTTTCTTCTTCTTGACGACGGCTTCTGCGTCTCCGTTTACCTCATCCTGGGAGGAGAACGAAACATTTACGCAGAGTTTCTAACAGGTCCCCAAACCAACAACCCCCCCCCCCCCGCCACCCCACACACACCTCCACATGACCTGGACTCTGAGTCACGTTTTCCTTCAAAATCAAACGGTCAAATGTCAGCAATGATTACCAACTCGATGTTAAAACTTTGAAAAGACAATCCAAACCTCAACCCACCCCCCTCTTCCCAGCACCAAACTGACAGCTCAGCCCACCCCCAGGGGCAGGGGGTAAAACGGATGTCCCACTCACTTCAGTGATCAGGTCTACGGTGAGAGCCCTGCCAATGGTTCGGAGAGGGGTATGATGTAGCATGTCGTACACTGTGAAGGGACCACGTGGTCAGGTCCGGTCACAAATCTAAACATGCGCGCACATCCTGCGCCACTTCCAGGAAGTTTGGTTTGGCTTACCTTCACCTTTTCCTCCTCCTCCTCCTCGCCCTCGCCGGTGGACAGCGCCTCCAGCTTCCTCTTCTCCCTCTTCTTGAGTTTCTTCTCTTTCTTCTCAATTTTTCTCTTGATCTCAGCGGCCACTTCTCCGGCCTGGGGGTGGGGGGGGGGGGGGTTTGCATAAATTTAGCAGATGTACCTTCATCACATTATACAAGCAGAAACCTCCACAGTACACAAGACACCCAAACGTGGTTCTCTAGGGGCCATTCACTGAGAATTTAGAGAACTAGAAATTGTACAGAATTTTTAAAAAACAAATTTAAAGCATGGTACACTGCCATTGGGTGTTTTCAGGTAATCGGCACTGGGGCCGATCTGCAGCTTGTCCAATCAGAGCGGGGTAGTGTGCCGGTTGGCTGTGTCAGGCTCATTAAATCAGTTTGTACCCCCACAGGAATGTCGGGTAAGAAAGGCTCATCACTCACAGCCAGCCGACCCGGGTCTCCCCCCCCCCCAGACTGGGGCTGCCAAGGGAGCGTCTCACAATACATTACAGGGGCTGTTTAACCTCACACACCCAAGGGAGCGTCTCACAATACAGGGGCTACTTAACCTCACACGCCCAAGGGAGCGTCTCACATTAGAATATCTACACAGCCGCTCCCTTAAATCTGACCCAGGAGGAAAGGGCTGACTGTAAAAGAACGCTTTCCTCATAAGCTCATTTGTAATTGGAGGACCCAGACCACTTTTTCCTGGTTTTTATTTGGTAACAGGACAGCACTGGATGCCGTTAAAACCAGACCGAGCGGCCGTACGCATCACAGCCGCGGCTGACCCCCCGAGGCCCCGCCCCCTCACCTCTATCACCGCCTCCTTCATGACGTCCAGGTTCTTGCGCGGCGCTTCGCCCGTCTCGTAGAAGGACAGGCGCTCCTCCACCTGGTCCCGCAGCTTGTCCCCAAACACGCTGGTGGGCACCTCTGTGACACGAGGGGGGGGGAAAGAGGGGGAGGAGTCAGCGACGCCATGGCAACGAGGCGCTCAGCCGGTTGTGTCGGCAAGGAGGGGACGCAGCCAATCAGTGTCAGGGGCTTTTGCTCAGTGTTTAAAAGTCTCAACATCCCGCCCCCTGAAAAAGGGGCGGGGATACTGTTGACGAAAAATATGAGCATCATCGCAAAGAGCCGGCGGAACACTGGGCCCCACGGAGGGGGGAGGGGGGGTAGAGAGCGGACAGAGCGACGCGGGAGCGGCGGCGGCTCACCGGAGAAGCAGTCGATGCGCGAGGCGATGGTGGGGAGAGGGGAGGGGGGAAGAGCGGGGGGAGCGGACAGAGCGACGCGGGAGCGGCGGCGGCTCACCGGAGAAGCAGTCGATGCGCGAGGCGATGGTGGAGAAGAGCAGGGGGAGCGGCGGCGGCTCACCGGAGAAGCAGTCGATGCGCGAGGCGATGGTGCACTTGTTGGCCAGGTAGCGGGAGATCCGGCCCTTGTTCTTGGCGGCCGCGCGGCCGATGAAGGTGGAGTGGAAGATCAGCCCGTATTTGGGCGTGTTTCCCCTGGTCTTCAGCGCTCTGTTTCAGAAGGGGGGCCCAATCAAAAACGGGTTAAGGCTGCCAGCCAATCGGCACCGCCGATTACCGTGTGTCCAACCGTGCGGCCTCAACATCTGCCATAGACCACCATTTTAACTGTCTAGATGTAAAAGTTGGAGTTGTGTATGACACTTGTTACATGTTGCCCCATCCCAGCACTTTTTGGTAATTTGTATTTGTCCTAATACTGTAGCTTACCCCAGTTTTTGCAGAGGTGGTCTGAATAGTGTTCACTGTGTGAAAAACTGTGTTCTTGGGAAATAGCTGTACAAAATAAGTATTGTACCTTACTGAACCTGTGTTTAGCAGTTGTCTATGACCATGAAATGCACTTTTTGTACGACGCTTTGGATAAAAGCGTCTGCCAAATAAATGTAATGTAATGGAATGTAAAAGCAAAGCTCATAAACGGGTTGAGTCCAAAGTATGTCAATCTCAAGCTTTGGACTCAATCTCCCACAATGCTCTTGAAATACACCGTGACTTCTCTCCTTTGAATGCGATCCAGGTTATGACCCAGTTATTTAGTTTGAGAAGCACTCTGAACAGGCACAGTCATTTCATACACTGGCATACACGCTCTTAAGAGCAAGTAGTAGTCAAAAATATTTGGGAGAGTATCCACCTCCCCGCCTGAGCTGATCTGCATGTCTAACTACCTCTCTGTGGTGCCCTGGGCAGCTACTCAGACTGTGGGGTACGTGGGGGAGTTTGGGATCACGCGGGGGGCGGGAGGCGGGACGCCCCTCCCCCATCACCCGTTTCGTCTCTGCCCCGGCCCTGCCATCACTGCAGCCACCCCTGGCCCCCCCGCGGCGGGGGGGGCGGGCCAATACCTGAACAGGGCCTTCTCCGCTCCCAGGATCTGCACGGTGGAGGCGGGGTACTTCGCCAGGTTGGTCAGGCTGCCGGCGTGGGAGATGAGCCGCGCTCCCACCTGGGGGGGGGGAGGAGGGGGGAGGAAATGATTAAACCCTCTTACACGACCACTTCCCTACATGCAGGGGAATGCGTACATGCAGGGGAATGTGTACATGTTATACATTTAAACACTCTGGCCAGGAACAGCTAACCCCAGCTCCTGAGTCATGTGACCTGCCTGTGACCCACTGTGCATCTGACAGACTTGGGTTACATTCAACCACTCTGTAGATCCCTGAGAATTTAACGTGCGGTACAATGGTAAAATAAGGACTCTGAATATTGGTGAAAACAAAGGATCTTTTTGAAATGGTGTTTAAAAAGTGAGTTATGGGATGGCGGTCTGACTGAGCAGGAAGTGTGGGACAGATCAGCACCTAGAGGCTTGTCATCACGGAGATCAGTGGATTGACAGATTTGGTATAACATCACGTGTCCCTTGGGAGAGTGTGTGTCTGTGCACGTGTGTGAGCACATGCGTATGTATTTAACAGGCGGGGAGCACGCACCACTTCCCCGATGAGGGCGGCCAGGTTGGGGGCCACCTGCCCCATTTTGGAGCGCAGGTACTCCTGCAGCTCCTGCCGGTACTGGGCCAGGGACACCACCCGGCTGGAGAAGCTCTCGATGTTGATCAGGTCGATGGGGGAGATGTCCATGCCTGTAGGTGGGGGGGGGGGGGGGTCACGTCAGTGCTGCCGCAAAAACGCAGGCCAGGCTAGTGGAGCTCAGGCCTCAGAACACTGGCAGGCTGCATTACTATAGCGACCACTCGCATCAGCAACACGCGGGTGGAACTCAGTGGCCCAATCAAGTCCAACTATTAGTCAGTCCAGTACGCATTAAACACCTAACTGAAGTTGTAACTGATTTGAAAACCAAGCCTTTGATGCATGTGTCTATTCTGTTAATGTGTGTGTGTGTGTGTGTGTGTGTGTGTGACTGTGACATAGCTCTTCCCCTATTATTTGCTAATCTACATTCTGACATTTGTAAACTCCCTAAAATGTGACATTCCTATCCTTTGGAGCTCCAGCAGCCCAATTAATAACACTCCCCGATTCTGAAACAACAGCAAACACTGGCAGCTTCTGCTTTGATTAATTCCACATAACAAAATAAACCTGAGCAGCAGCATGTGTGAATAAACAGGGTTAGGAGGGAAACCCCCCCCATCAGCCCCGGGCCTCTGAGGCGTTACGGGCGTGGCCGCACTGACCCATGGAGCTGCGGGACGCCTCCAGGATGGACTGGGCCTTGGCGCCGTCCATCACCACCTCCTCCAGCGCCTCCAGGCTCTCCTCCGGACAGCTCCTTCCGGTTCCCGATGAGCCGCGCCAGGCGGCAGTAGGTGGAGTTATCGCTCACGATCTTCACCAGCTCCGGGAAGTGGTACCCGTACCACTCGCTGCGCGCCAGAACGGGGGGGGAGAGAGAGAGAGGGACCAATCACAGATAAATCACAGAGGCGGGGGGGGGGATTTCAGCCAATCACAGCATGTGAGCTACAATCAGGGTGGGGTTTGGGGGGAGTCAATCACTTCATGGGTAGCCACCAGTCAAACATGGAAAAATTAAATTACCAAATGAAACTGCACGCATCACAAAAAGTAACTGGAGAACAAGAAAATAAAATTTTTTTTTAAAAACAGGCAGAAATTCCAGGCGTAGAAATGGAAGCAAAAGCCAACCAGGGCTGCAATCCAATTCCATTTCATTCAGTTTAGTAAAAAAAAAATTTTTTTTAAAAGTTAAGTCAATATAAATTTACTATAAGGATTTAGGTTATTTTTCACCAACTAAATTTCAATTAATTTCCTGAAATGAAATGGAACCGACCAGAGACCGACACCCACAAACTGTTTCCTCCCTCAGTGCCACCCCCCGCTGGACAGAATCAGTGACGCAGTCCTGCAAGTGTGGGGGGGTGGGTGAGAGGGGGGTTAATGTCCCTCCTCCTCCTATACAGCCAGCGCACAAGGGGGCGCTGTCTGCGGTAAGCAATGGGAGGGCTTCTGAACACACAGCACACAAGCAGGCAGGGACTCGTCAACCTTCACTGAAACTACGCGAGTCTACATGCACCGAGGAACAGAGCCAAAATGGCCGCTCTCCGTAACCATGCAACACCACAAGAACAGGCACGTAACAAGGACTGCCACCGATAACAGTTCAGAGCAGCACACACAACCAGACACCTGGGATCAATTCCATTTTAACGTTATCACAAGACCACACTAGCCGCCACCACCCCCCGCCTCCAATTCCTGAATTTCCAGTTTCCTGAATTCAAATGGAATTTGACCCCAGCCCTGGCGAACACACACACACACACACACACACACACACACACACACACACACACACACACACACACACACACACACACACACACACACACACACACACACACACACACACACACACACACACACACACACACACACAGAGGACCATGGGGGAGGGGTTTTGCGCTTACCGCACTCTCATGGAGAAGGTGTTGATGTCCTTGTCCAGCTGATCCAGCAGAGCGATGGACTGGATGATCATGTTGTCGGCCCGGTTGACATTGAACTTGACCTTGGCCCGGGAGTAGCTGTGGCCCAAGCCCAGCTGGGCCTTGGAGGCAGCCAGGGCGGTGAGCCCCTTCACCAGGCTGTGGAAGTGCAGCCGCACCCCTGGAGGAGCGCGTCCCGGAGGAAAGATTAGAGCCTGCTCCTCTCCCCCAGCACTACAAACCCCACAATGCACAATTTACACCCCACCCCTAGCCTGGCTGTTCAGCTTTTCAGTATGAAGCATCAGGATATCAGTGTAGATTGTGACATCACTACAGCGCAGGCTCTATGACCTCTGACCCCTTTTTAACAAGACACCACAATGTAGAAATTTCATTATGAAAGCTAATGTCAGTATGCGATTACAAATTGTGTCACTGTTCTGCACTACGCATTTTCAGCCTTCCAGCTGTGGAGGGATCAGTAATACAGAGTCAAGCTACTTTTCTCAAGATTTACGCACTCCAGACAGCATATGAAAGCCCAGACGTGCAGGATTAAGACGTGTGGGACCCATATTGGTCCTCGGTTTACCTCTGAGCACCTCTGCCACGACCCCGCTGGTCTGGATGGAGAGCCCCAGCTCCTCCTGGAGGGCCGCCCCAATCTTCGCATCCGACACACCCAGCACTTGCTTCTTCTTGCCACCAGGGGGCAGGTTCGTCTCCAGGAACAGCTTGAGATCCGCATGTACGACTCCTGCAGAGAGATTACCCTGAGTAACTGAGAGGTTGACTGGGGTCACAGCTACACCAAGGCTGGACCGTTAAAATTACAGGCTTTTGCAGCCTGTGACAAAAGTCCTCAGATTACAAGACGATCCGCTTACTAGGCTCAGACGTTCAGTTTGGAATTTTGTTGGCATCACTGTTCTTCAGTGGATTGACAGATTATTGAAACATCATTACATCTGAGCACAAAACCCCACACGAAGTAGATCCCCGTCTCTTCAGAGAAACACCAGGGGCAGCGTCCTAATCAGTATACTTGTCTACTATTCAGTACGCAACTTCTATGTTCAATAGTATGCAAGTGCGCCAATTAGTCCTGGGTCCTAGCCAGTAGTCTCACCTTCCGAGATGGCATTTATATTCTCCAGTGCCATCTGTGCCGACCTGAACGGGAAAAAAGCCACCAGCTTCACTACATTGTTGAACTTCCCGATGTTGAGAACACTTTCCTCCACCTGAGAGCAGAAAAAGATAGGCACTCAAACTCCCGAGAAATCGACATACACTCAATTATCAAAAAGTGAACGTTTGCATCCTTCTACACTTAAATATTCCAATTTCCACACGACCACAAAGCACACGGGAATAAAAAGTGTTACACTAACCTGCGGTAGAAGCATTCCAATCTCCTCCACTTCCTTCACGGCGAATAGCGCGTAGCCCGCGGCATGCTCAAACAGCACGTGTAGCAGCACCTATAGGAAATAACCACGTGAGACCATGTGCAAGTGGACACATTATTACCCAGACACATTTCCTAAATAAAATAAGCAAAATAAAACATGAAACTAAATTTAAATTATGTTTGACTTGGCAATAATTAAAACCCGGTGGAACTATACGTTAGCCATTAGCTAGTTGCTAGCCACTAAGCTAACGTTAGTTGGCCGTGCTCCAACGCAACCACGTGGCGACCTGAACTAGAGGAAATTAACGGGGGATAGGCAATCAACCATTTGCACAACTTCCCTATGATTATCCAACTAACCCACCTAATAAATGCTGAATGACAACATCAGATTACCGGATACATCTTCCACAGTATTATTAGTTGCTAACGTTAGCTAGCTACTTCATTTGGTGAGACTAGTTACTGCTTGGCTACCTCGCTAACAAACACGTGGACACCGGCTCAATGTTCAATCAGCGGTCATAGAAGACAATAGGCTACGTAAAAAATACAACAGAAACAGCATATTCGTTGACACAATGCTTCACGTGAAACACATCAGGATATAGATATTTATCAAATTATCGAGCATGCAACTACGCACAATCATTTTTTCCCACCCTCAAAGCAAGGCCTACACGTCTGCCACCCAAAACCCATAAAGCTCGCTAACTTAAAAGGTAAATTAACATTATATGATAGAGATTATCATGCTTATTTATATTTACAGTTACACGATAATCCTCAGAACAGATGCTGTATTTGAAATGCCACAAACATGTCATAATGTTAGCCAAAAAGATGAAAAGTATCGGACTTGCAACATTAGCAAAACCGCGGTCCTGTGTAGCGTTTTGCACATTTAAAATCAGTCGCAAACTCGAAGAGTACCAGCTAACATTAACATTAAGGAACACGGCATAGTGCTAGATGTATTTATTTTCAATTAATCTTGCGTGCATCTATATATTTTTAATCTCACCATGACTGCTACTGTCCAGATGCAACACACGCTGCCTTCTCTCCTGAAAACCCGCAACTAACTAACAGCTTCCCACCACATGTCTTCTCCCTATGCCTACGGTACATCTTCTAATATCGCGAGATTAAGTGAGTATTGTGCGAGCGCCATCTAACGTGTGTCCGAGAACTTCAGGCAAGAAAGAAAACTACAGTTCTAAAATGAATAGCCTGTGCGTGTTATCTTTGTTAGCAACAACAAGTGGTTTTGTCTCTTATGGATATTACTGATTATTAATCATTTCAGCAATACCTAAAATTTGAGTATTTCATGAGCAAATTAAAACCGGCAGACAAAAAAAAGAACAAGCAATACACTGTAAATGTAACCAATGCAATCTGAATGAAAATCAGTCCGCAAATATCACAGACAACACTGCAACTTCTCAAGTCAGAATTAACTTCCGAGGAGAAGCCTCGGGCCCAATATACTATCTATATTATCTCAGAGAACTGTACGTTAATTTCAAACTGCTTTGTGTGCAAAATGCGCTGTGGGTGTCTTAAATGGGCGCGTCGTGTTTCAGAGAGGCCTGAGTAAAATGAAATGCGAGTAGAAGATAGAATGGTATAGAATCAGCAGACGGTTAGCAGACAGTTAATCCAATCAAATCCATTTTATTTGCATAGCGCTTTTTCGAAGGGACCCGGCCAACGTTTAATTTAAACACCTGCACACGTTTACTGCCTCGTCAGTTAGGACAGGGGTCTGCAACCCTGGTCCTGGAAAGCCATAAACTCTGCTGGTTTTTGTTTTCACCTTAAAATCAGCGCCCAGTTCACACCCAAGTAACCAGGTGAAGTGAGTTAACTGCGTAATCAACTGCTTTAATTGATTAATTAAGTGCAAAGTAACAATGAAAACCAGCTGAGCCTGCGGCTCTCCAGGATCTGGGCCCTGTTTCACAAAGCAGTATTACGGACTTTGCTGGATAACTGCACGGAGTAAAACTTGGTACAGCTCTTTTTTCACTTCTGTCCATATTCCAGATTTTGGAGGGTTCTCAGTGGTTATCCATATTTCAGGGGTCTTTAGGATTGCTTTGCAAATTGTTACATCTACAGCTTTTATAGATTTGGAGGACAGTTACTTTTTAGGTCGTTTTCCAACACAACATTTAACCTTTATTATTGGATCTAAAATGGACATAACTAAACCTCATCTAGCCCACGCCAGGTCCTAACACTAGATAAATATGACCTTGTGCATTTTCTTTTTCACATCACTGTAAGCATAATAAGACAGTGTTTTTATCTAACTGTAGGAGTTCAGTATAGTATGAAGATACTATATCAGGTGTCGACGTTGGTTGCAAACACCACTGTCAACAAAACGTGTCCACATTTGGACGTTGGACTCCGGTTCACTTGAATGTGGGAGAGCGCTTGTGTTCATTTGTAATAGATTTTAATTTGCCTGTCATTGGCCAGTAGGGGGCAGGATTATTCAAGCGGTCCATGGAAGCTGCTCTTTAAACACTAACTGTGGAGGGCCCTTTTTACTTTCCTCATTGATCAAAAGTCATAAGATTTATTGAACATAAAGGTCACGGTCACCATATATATGATTCATAGCCTGATTAATTCTGGTCAGCCTTATCCAGTTGTGAACACACACACTTGTCAAAGTGCTTCAAGACATTTTATATTTAAAGGCCACATGTATTTCCACTTCAATAAAACACCTAAATGAAGAATTTTGTCAGTAAGCTACTGAACAAAAAATTCTTATGAGCAGCTCTAGCACAGCCCATGGGACCTCCTGCAGTTTGGGCCCTGTTGTACGATTTGAGTCATATGTCATCATTAGTGCGTAGGCATAGTTTCATTTCAACTTTGGGGGAGACACTCTGCTGGACCATATAATCAAATGTCAAGTCTCACAAGCATACTAGCTATTCTAGCAGTTCATTTGTATGGAAATACTGGGGGTGACCTGTCTGTCTGTCTCCCCCCTAAACCTACGCATATGCATTAGTGTAATTAACAATGAGCTAGACCAGCTGCTGCAGATAAAAAATGTGAACAGTTTACAGAGTGAATATCCTTAGCATACCACATCATTGCGTTTATGTCCCAAAAGCCAACCTGAGTCCTAGTAACCAGGGACTACAATAGACAGTAACATAACAAATGCAGCAAAACAAATAAGGAGTCAAAATCTTCATACAAGAACAAAAAGATAAGATTACAAACATTAAGGCAAAAAAAAACAAAAAAAAACATTACCATATGTAGGTTAACAGGATGGTTCAGGTAGAAAACAGATCAGAACTAGGCTACTCCTCGTCTAGAAGAAAGCACACTACCAAGGCAAATTAAAGAAGTGATTCTGCTGGCAAGTCTTCTTTCTACTCTGGCCTATCTATCTAAAATGTGTTAAAATAACAAAGAAAAGAAACGGCCTGACCACCTGCAACCTACAACAGAAAAGCATCAGCAGAAAACAAAACATAGTAGCTGCAAATTTTTTTAAAACACAAGGACGCAGAGGGAGTCTTAAATCTCTTGAATCTCTCAAAAGCTGAGGTGTCTTCAGGCTTTCCACTTGGCTGTCAGGTGGATACAGGTGTGTATCGTCAGGCAATCAAGTCCTAATCGGCTCCACCTACAGGATTAAGACAGGCACGCAGACTCCACAAAGCAAGGGAATGTAACAGCAGTACATTCTCAAGTTCAACTCCGGTCGCTTTAATTGTACACATCACATTTACTGGAAGTTTTAACATGAGCAATTCAGGTTAAGTACTTAGCACAAAAGTCACTGCAACAGTGTCCTTTCTGGGAATTGAACCTGCAACGCTTGGGTTACTGGCCCATTTCCTTACCTGTTCTGCTACTCTGCTCCACCCAATGGTATTATTGAGTGGTATCTGGACAACACCAGTAATCTTACATGCCATCTGCATAGTAGGCAAGTGTGCGTACATATACCACCTTCATAGTAGGCAAGCGTGCATACATATGCCCACCTTCATAGTAGGCAAGCCTGCTTACATACACCACCTTCATAGTAGGCAAGCGTGCTTACATATACCACCTTCATAGTAGACAAGCGTGGTTACATATACCACCTTCATAGTAGACAAGTGTGGTTGCATATGCCACCTTCATAGTAGGCAAGCATGCTTACATATACCACCTTCATAGCAGGCAAGTGTGCTTACATATTGATTCATATGGCAAACGTGTGTTCATGTTTTGTAACTCTGTGTCTTCCAGGAAGAACTGCTCTTTGTGGGTAATCAGTTTATCCTGTCTAGGGGTGGGGTAAGTAGGTTGTGATTTTGTAGGTTATCATGATGACAATAGGATCCACCCTGTGATGCACTGGGCACCCATTACCTGTTTTTATTCCATTTCACATGAAACGGAAAAGACCGATGGTTTAGAAGAGCAGCTTACTCGTGACACGACGCTTCGTTCTCGCGCCCAGTCCTTTTATCTCAGATCCTTTGTGTTTGGTGACAGTCACGGTAACGAGGTGTATGCCAACCGAACATATGAATGGTTGACAGGCGCGTTTTGTGTCAGTGATGTACATTGCGTCAGAGTAATTATGGGATTACGCGTGCTGTCCGTGGACAGCGGCGTCTTATGAGAGGTCTGTCGCCATTTTATCTGCCGGAAGATGTTGTTCAGCTTGAGTCAGCTGCAGGCCTGGAGAGAGAACGTCCTCGCAGGTGACACAGCTTTACGGGTGGGGATGATTTCACGAAACGTCCCCGCTTGAGAATCACAGTCACAACCCAAATTTCCCCTGACCAAAATAGTCAGCTTGAAACTTCCGAATTCAGAGCCTTTTTTTTTTTATCAAAGGGGAGGAAACAATCGTAGGCTAATTGGATACCCTAAATTGCCCATAGGTATGAGTGTGTGAGTGAATGGTGTGTGTGCGCCCTGCGATAGATTTGCGGCCTGTCCAGGGTGTATTCCTGCCTCTCCCCCAATGCACGCTGGGATAGGCTCCAGCACCTCCCGCGACCCTGACCAGGATAAGTGGGTATAGATAACAGATGGATGGATGGGGGAAACAATCACGGATGCAACACGCCGCATTTTGTGATCATCGCAAGAAAATGTCCCTTATTTTCTAACCCCCTGGTAATACCGTGCTGTGCAGACGGACCACTGTTGGTGCGGCTTCGCTGAGGCGTGAAAATCGTTGCTGTAGCACCGTTACGTAATCCGCGGCATTCCAAACGAGAACGCCGTGACATTCTACACCCTGGGCGTGGCCGCGTGCGCCCGGGGCAAAAAAATCAGGCCGCGCTCTCCTCAGAGATTCACCCACTTTCCGCACAAAGAAGAGCGGCCCAATTTTAAAAAAGTGCCGTTTGGTGACAAAGCCGAACAGGTTAACCGAACAAGACGTCAAGAACCGACGACCAGGCGGTTGCGGGTTCACGTCCGGAGTGGGACGTGTTTTCTGCTTTCGTGCGAGGAGCTGAATCAGAGTGCTCTCGTTAAGTGCGCGCCGAAATGCAAGTCTGGTGAGCTGTGCAGAGGAGCGGCGTCTGCATTTAAAACATTCTTTTGAAGCACAGCTTCTTCTTTTTTTTCCCTCTTTCTCTCCTAATGATTTGCAGACGGTTTGGCTGCAGGTCAAGAGCAAAAACTTGTGATCATTGGTGGAGATGAGGACCAAGTCAGCTCAGTGTGGTTAATGCAGACCTACCTGTCATCAACCAGTCAATCACAGAACTGTCAGTCTGTAGGAGAGTTCATTCAGATGACTAGGGCCTTGACGAGAATTATGCCCATATTCAATTTCCAATATGTTGTACTCTATCCTTATTATTGTAAAAATGTAACGGTGTATATGTGTGTGTATATGTGTGATTTTTTTTTGCAGATATAAAAATTAGTTCAGCCAAATGAACAGACATATTTCTATTCAAATTCCTATTTGAGTTACTTAATATCCCACAATTCATTGCGCTTCAGGCTTTTCAATGCAAATCTGCCTTACAGTCTGGGAAGCAGTGGGGGAAAGAACACAATGGACGTGTGGCTCATTCTCTGTCATGTGTCTGCATTGTAAAGCATTGTTTACGTTGCAATATAAAGTGCTTAATACACCCAGTTGACCATACGCACATGCATTGCAATGAGCTCAGTTCATATTCTTATAAAATAACAGAAATGCAGAAAACCATGCGCATTCGTATATTTGCCCCAACTCTCTTTGGTAAAAGCAGTCCTTTATAAGAAATAAATTCTGTGTGTTTGCCGCAAAATGCCATTTTTTTTGGGTCATGCGTAGTTTGTGGAAAGCTTGACAAAATGTACAATTAAAATTTTGGAGCTGGAATCTGAAGATGAGGTTCATCATCGGACACCTGGGTAGCCGATGAGCCAGAGAACAGCAGGTACGGGCAGCAGGCAGTGGGGAGGCTGTCTGCGAATGCACTGGGTGTCAGTGCAGTGGCACATCCAACTGTCAGGTGTCCAGTTACGACCTTGAAAAACAGTCTTCAGGAATGCTTCAAACCTGGCCATAGATTCAAGGCTTGGGTCAGCTCCTGTCTTATTAATACACTGGGCCCAATGGCTGTAGTCTACCTGCACCAGATGCCGTATGAAGTGTCCGTCTCCCCCATAATGGTCACCAAGCTCAGCCGATGGAAAACAGAGAAAACCAAACTGTGGTCCCCTGAGCCTACACAGGGGGACACAGAATTGATCAGAGGGGCTAATGATAATGATCTGGCATTCCGGATTCAGAGGGGGAAAAAAATAAAAAAAAACAACAACAACAGGGTGTGGTTAAACAATGAGAGCGTATTATGACATCACAATGGCCGACGCCGATGGAAGGTGATTTCTGATGGAACTGCTGCACTGGCGCGCGATTTGGGAAGCGAGGGGCGGTGTTCTGGGGGCGAGACACAGGCGCTCCTTTTGAGGAACAGTCGGATTGGCAGCACGCACGCGCTTCTGAACTGTCGGCTGTTCCAGAAAACAAAGCATCAGCAAGTCTTACGCCGTAGGCCTTTTCGTTCCCTACACACGGGGCAACACGCAAAGGTGAAGCCACCTCCGTGCCAAAATAGTCAGATTTCGCTGGTGCAAATCTGCCAGAGACACATTCTAGCCGGAACCTGTCTCGATGAAAGCCTGTGGAAGCCTGTCACGTTCAATATGAACCAAATTTTGGCAATAGTTCCCAAATTAATCCTGTGGAGAAAAAGTTAAGCACCCCCCCCCCCCCCCCCCCCCCCCCCCCATATCCAAACGCTTGCCCTTGCACAAGTGTTCCATTTTCAGTTAGCGGCAACAATGGCGGCGGTTACATAATGACCTGCAGGGAACAGAAAAACTGCCAAAAGCGGCTCACGTTCCGTTTTTTCTCCTGTTCCGTGGAGCTGAGACGGAGAAACGCCCGCTCACCGAGCCCGTGGCCTGGGTGGGGGAGCAGGGAAGGGACACAAATGCACCTCCTTCAAAACCACGCTCAGCTCAAGGGCCCTAGGGCAGACATGATGCTTTTCAAAATACTTATCGTGCAAAGGATATACTTTGCAAAAAAAATGATATACGGTATCCTTGCTTTTCAAAGGCAAATCTTGAATGCTGCCTGACAGAACAAGGGGTTTAGTCTATTTTTATTCAGTGACCTTCAGGACAATGACCAAACCGCCCACTTAAAAAAAATACATTCATGCATTATTGACACTTTCTCTCTGAGGTGTAACACACCCTTTGGTGACATTTACACAGTCAGGAAAAACAAGCATCACCCTACATATATATGCATTTGCAAAACTTTCCCTCTTATAGCTATGGCCTCAGTGCGGCAGACTTCCTCTCTGCGTTTGCAAGTGCATTGTGGGTAGCTTACAAGTGGCCCAGTGCTTTGAGTGTCTATGAAAACTAGCGTCACCCTACATGAATATGCATTTGCAAAACTTTCCCTATATACCTATGGCCTCAGTGCAGCAGACTTCCTCTCTGTGTTTAAAAGTGCATTGTGGGTATTTTACAAGTGGCTCAGTGCTTTGAGTGTCTATGAAAACTAGCACCACCCTACAGTATGCATATACATTTGCAAAACTTTCCGTATATTACATTACAGGCATTTGGCAGACGCTCTTATCCAGAGCGTATATAGCTATGGCCCCGGTGTGACACACTTCCTCTCTGCGTTTACAAGTGCATTTTGGGTAGTTTACTACAAGCCCAGTGCTTTGAGTCTCTGCCCTGACCTTGGATTCAGGGTGGTTGGGTTATTGTTGGGTTACTGGGTCACTGTACACCAGCAGAGTTATGACACTGATTTATAGTGGCACACTGTCAACATATAATTAACAGGCAAGGATATGCAGCTTCACATTAAATGGGCTCTGTTCTGGGAATTCAGCCTGACTCTCCTTAATGACAGGTGAGCAAATATCACAAATTGGACCCACTTTCTCCTCTGTTTGGCACACAGCATTGAGAGGGGTAGATTGTGTAGTGCTGGCGCAGCCGTGTCGTACCACAGAGGTTATGCTGTGCATCTAATACAGTAACCTGGCTCCTGACGGCAGCAAGCAGCTTTGATTATTTCGCTATGGCAGGGACGCCCAAGGCAAGATGGCGGACAGGATCAGGGGTTGGGAATGCAGACTTTGGGGGTGGGGCTTTGCCGACTATCGCAAAAGCAGTGCGTTCCCCTTCATTTGCCCCCCCGGACTTGCAGGAGCCTTATTGACCAGTAGGGGTCGCTGGCCATCCCGACCCACTGAAACCACGCGAGGGTCGATTGTGTATCACCTTACAGCGCTGCAGGGTGTAGACAGCCGCCGTCCGGATTTGAACCCAGTTTTGAGACCTACGACACCACAGTAAGATTCATCGTGAAACCCACAGAATCGATATGTTGAAAATTGATTTATGTATGTATGCTAATGAACACAATCGTGTGAAACTGTGCATGGACAGGGACTGTCGCCTTGAGCGAGTCATATCCGAAAACACGTTGCTGCACATGTTCCAGATTCTTTCAATTAACGTCATAATAACCCGGTCTGTTGATGCTGCCGACGAGCCCCAGAGTTTCTCAGCGCTACCAAACACATAACTCATGTCTTGAATACATTGCATTACTCATTACGTTCCTCACATATTGTAGGTTACCACATTATTCCCCACCTATTTTCATAGTTTGTATTTTAACGAGCTGACATACATTAATTGTCATTGACTACAAAACATTTATTAAGCAACATAATTTTTACGAGGAAAAAAAAACCACTGTAACAAGTAGGTTAAGAGCTGACAGAAAGCAAATTTTATATGGATATATACGTGTGTGTGTGTGTGTGTATGCTGTGGAATATATTCTGTATTGATGCAGTGTTAAACATGCACTAATAGGACAGCCATCTGTAGCACAATAACAGCTGAAAAATGCAAGTATTACAGGACTAAACAAAGACGCTAACTGTGGGTATAGCACGAGCGCAAATGGTTCTATTAACCTGCTTTTTTGGACAGATTCATTAAAAATTCTGAATACGAAGTTAAAGAGAGTTCAACCTAGCCCAGCAGTTGGCCTCCATCGAGCAATATGAGGGCAAATATGCGTTGTTTTATTGCGCGGGATCTTCTTTCTGCAGTTCTGGCTAAATGTTGTGGTTACGTGGTGCACGTTCCATGTACGATTTGCCGGCGCCAGGCTTCCAGGTTCACCATCAGGCGATTACGTGATTTGAAGACACATACAATGCAATGCTAATTAGAATATGATGTAATTAATGTTGGATTTCCTGGACACGAGTGTTTGCACAACAATAATTTATGTTCTTATACATATGTTCAATAATTGCAACCACGGTATGATTATGTTGATGGGACAGAGTATTGTTACATATTATTTATGCATTTAACTAGGCTATGGTATTACATTTTTTAAAGGAAAAATGTGGAAACAATTATTCATCCTTTAAAGAGGAACCTAAACGCTCAAATGAACAGTTTGTCTGAAATGCATTGTGTTATGCTGATCTGTAATATATTGTGCATTCATGTAAGAAGTTTAACGTGTGATGCAATAGTGCTCAGTTATATGTTGACATGTCTGTGCTGGTTTGGAGATCAGGTGTTCCTGTCTGCATGTCAGGAACTGTCTAGAAAAGGCCGTGACCCATTGCAATGATGTAATCGCCGACTGCAAACATTTTTAAATACAATTTTATAAACTGATTACTTTTAAACCAATGTGTCCCAATTTTGAGTCTTGCAGTCATGCTTCCTTAACTAATTCCTTAACAAAAAAAATATAGGCTATATATATGAACTAAAAAGTTTCGGTCCCAATGTCCAAAAAACTCTTCAGATCACTGCAATAAAAAAGAAAAAAAAAGAAAAAAACAAACAAAAAAAGATCTATATTTAGAAGATTTATACTCCTGTCTCTATAGAAGATCACTACAACTCGGTGGAATACGCAGCACAGACTCAACAATGATCGAGATAATCTGATAAACTGTGCGCTGTGTAACCACCGCTTCAACATCTACGATTTTCAGATTCACACCTTCCGCGAGACAGTTAAAGGAGATAGCTGATTGGCCACTGCGAAGAGATCACGTGAATTTGTGCGCGCCTGTCAGGACAATAAAACTCGGTAGTAACTTACATTGTTTAGTGTTCAGTTGATTCAGGATAGTGTAGCTTACTGTCTCAATTCACTGCGTGAATTTGGATATTTGAATTGCTGCCTTGATCCCGTGGACTCGAAAAAATTGCTTCTAATCGGAATACCTTCATGTCTCAGTCCGCTGTGTTTCTTTTCCACTGCTTACGCAATGGTACGATAAGCTAATGTCAGTAAGTACTGAACAAGCAATAACTTATATTCATGTAAAGTTTAATTGAAATCTGGCGTAGGTATATTATTGATATAGCATTGATGGGTTTTTGATATATCCTGCGTTTATCGCATTATCAATGCCGTTGCTATTGGTGTTGAGACGTTTTGACTGTTTGTGGAATATCTCGTGTCCTCTAGCGTGTTAGTAAGACTTACTAGATAAATATCTGTCTATTCAGAGTAATGCAAATTTCCGTTTAATCGGATTTCTTTATTGTCTGAAGTGTATTATTCGTCGGTTCTTTTCAAGAATGTAAAATGTAAATAGCCTTAATGTTGCATGTCGATTATAACTCTTCCTAAAATTGTATGTGCCCTTTTCTTTCCAGGTGGACACTTCTGTTGGAAGTCCGAGTCGGAGCGTTTTTATTTTTGATCAAGACTCAATTAAACGGGAGAAGATGAACGGTACAAGGTAAGGTCAACCAATATAAATATTTTTAAAAAAAAATAGATAGATAGATGATAGCTAGATTGACAGACAGACAGACAGACAGACAGATAGATAGATCTAGATAGATATCATGCGGTATCTCCATCTGTAGATTACACATGCAGATATCGCACGCATGAAGATCCAATATAAACGCAGTGCACTTATGTTTTGGTGAAAACGATTTTTAAAAAATAATTCTTCTTTCATATGATTGTGTGTTTCATCTCAGAATTCTGCGGGGCAGTTTTCAAATCTCCTTTGAGTATTTGCATCTGAAGAGTTTTAACGTTTTTTCCAGACATGTATTTGACCCAGTTTTGTTGTTGTGGTTATTATAGACGTCATAGGCGTAGATTTTGGGGGGATACGTACGCCTTAATATTTAGAACATGTGCATTTGTCCCCCCCCCCCCCCCCAATAAAAACATGAAAGAAGCTACTAGCTAAGTAAAGAACCCATAGCTAAGTAAATCCCGCTATCTTGTCTTCTTAAAGAAGCTTCAAAACTGCTTACAAATCTGATTTCACAAACAACATACACAAATTATAAAAGACGAGACTATGAAAATCAATCAGTTGAAACCCCGACATGGTCAGAAATCGCGTTTTGACATTTTTGTCTGAAAATGTCTCAAATGTTTTAACCGAAATAACTGGAGAGAAGAATCCTTAGAATAGCGGTCAGTATGCTACAGTTGAACGCAGCGCACAACATTTTTGGACCTTGAATTTTTAAATGGTGAGATTGTATGTAGCTAGCTAATGGGAATAAGACGACTCTGCCTGGCTGCGCTGACGGGGAATCCTCATACGGTCATACAGTAGTAGGACAAGCCACATTGCACGCACTGAAATTAACCCAGATTTGGGAATTTTGGCGGAATTATTTTTAAAAATCAGACCCAGGGGAGACATTACAAGGGATGGGATTAACTAGTTAAACCATCATTTCTTGTGTAAAAAAAAATGTTGACTTCATATTTCCTCAGAGAAAATTGGCCTCTTTTCAGGCTTTCCCCATTGCCTTAACACTGGGTGGGCGGGGTTTCAAGTTCTTTTTGCAACCAGGCGTGCAGTTCACGCAGTAGCCACTGGGGTAAAAGGCTTCACTCACAGAGGCGAGTTTGTTGCCCCTTGGTCCCCACCCCCCAATGTTCAAACGAAGCCTACGCCACTGATAGACGTGTGCGCTAAGCTCCGTGTCTTTCCCTAGGGTGCTGCGCAACGTGCCTCCACCGCTGTCGCCCATGGACCTGGCGGGGCAGCTCTGCATTTCCGAGAGCCCCCCGCTCCGCCGCTGGCTGGGCGTGACCTCGCCGAGGATGGCCCCCCGCAGCTTCAACCACCTGCTGTCCCCGCCCAGCTCCCCGGACTCGCCGCTGTCCAGGAGCCCCATTTTCCGCCGGAAGAAGCGGGTGATGTTCGCCGACTCCAGGGGCCTGCCGCTCGCGACCGTGCGCTACTTTTCCGAGGACGAGGAGGAGGAGGAGGCGGAAGAGGAGGCGCCCCGGTCGCCGGCCCCCGCCGAGACTGCGCCCGGGGTGGCCTGGCTGCCGGGGCCGGGCGCCGCGAACCAGTCGGGCGAGAGGGCGCCGGAGTTGCGGCCTCCGGCCAGGAGGTGGCGCCACCTGCGGCTGCGGCTGGGCTTCCCGCAGCCGGCTGCGGACCTGGCGGCGTTCCGCGCCCGCCTGCAGGAGGAGCTGGTGCTGCTGGAGAGCTGCCGGGTGTCGGCGGAGTCGCTGAGCGGCACGGTGCGGGCGCGGAACCTGGGCTCCGACAAGGCCGCGCACGTGCGCGTCACCTTCGACTCGTGGCGCAGCCACCGCGACGTGCCCTGCGTCCACCAGCCGCCGCCGCCCTCGTCCGCGCCCGGGGCCGCCGACACCGACCTCTTCGTCTTCGACATCCCCCTCCCCGAAAAACTGGACCCCAGGGAGCGGCTGGAGTTCTGCGTGTCCTTCCGCCACGGGAAGGGCGCCGTCCTGTGGGACAAGAACAGGGGGAAGAACTACCGCATCCTCGTGGGCTCCGACTCGGACACGCCCGCCGCCAGCCTCCTGGCCTCCCACCGCTCCTCGCTCACCTTGCCCTCCCGGCGCCGGGGAATGTGGGACAGCTTGCAGCGCGGCGGGGGATCCCGGCCGGTCCACCCGACCGGCTCCCTCATGTTCCGCAATTCGCGCCTCTCCGGGGTCGAATGCCGGTCGCCGACCCCTCCCGGCAGTCCGGTCGGCGATCGCTTCTAGGTCCCCGAATCCTGGGCGGAAGTTGGACTTAAAATCTCGGGCGCTGCTCGAAGGGACATCTCTGGCCCGGAACTTTTGGGCGTCAGTGTGTCAGCGTCTTGTGCTTTCTTGCTCTGAGCGAAGACTTGGGTTTTTTTGGGAGTCTCGCACCAACGGCGAGAGAGCTTTCTGTGTAAATGTGTCTAACGGCTCAAAGTGAGCCTGAATGCCTGTGAAACTTGATTTGTAAAAAGTTTTGTTCTAGAGTTCTCTCCCAAGCCGGGTCAGTGCATCTTTGTTTTCAGTTGGCCGGTGAACGAGGTTTCTGTGCTGCTTCTCTCAGCCCCTTTTCTGAAGTTCACCGTGCGGGTAGATGGACGTACCGTTGCTATGCCGACCACCTTTGGGGTATAACATGGCCGTATACGCTGTGGGAATACTGGTGTGGCTTTTGATCACTGGTTCATTTGTGTAAATAAAGTTTTGTTTAAATATGATTGAATGGTCCACTTGTTATTGCCTGACTCCCATAATGCACTGTACACAAAGGGTAGACATTTTAAGTGTTGTTTTCCACATATATATGTATTTTTTTAAAATCAAGCACACAGAAAAGGATTAGACAGATGGCCTTAATTAAAACAGGTGAGTATGTGTGTCTCACGGTGAGAAAGCTTGTTTGGAATGACAGCGATCGAAATCGTGACGCTTTATCCTGCCCTGTCCTTTGTGTTCAGGAGCCTCTCCTGGCTGAAACGAGTTTCTGAAGAGGGTGTTCAGGTGCGTGTGTGTGCGGTGGTATGCACTTTAAAATCATTGTGGTTTTGTCGTTCCTCCCTGCTGGAAACGCCCGTTGGGAAGGCGCTGCTCACTGCAAGCTTGTTGGACCGCGACCAGACAATTCACACGTGTTTTGTTTTGAGACATTCCTGTAACCACGGGTAACAATCGCATTCCGATTCATTGAAAAGTGAATTGCCTCCCTTGGGTAGCAATGTGGGGTTTTTTTTTTTTTCCAGTAAACAACAGATTGACAGATCCAGACAAGCAAGACACGGTATGTCAAAGCTTCTTTTTTGTTGTGGGCTTGTGTGAGTTTAACCGATGACAGAGCTCGATATTTTTGTCGACTGTGGATGAAGAACCACTTTTTGAAACCGAAAATGTTCTTTTATCAGACTTTTGGATGCCCACCAGTGTTTGCCGTGCTTCCTGGGATTAGGGCGGATTGGGGAGATTAGCGTCTCTGTCTCTTCTTGGCGGGCGCGAGCTGTGCTGTGCTGTTGTTTAGCCGGATGAGCATGATTTTCCTGCAGCTAATGAGGCGTAATGGAAGCTGGGCTGGGTTCAGTTTAACCCTTTGAAGAGCACGATTTTAGAATGTTTTTTTTTTTCTTCAAAAATCCTGAGCCGGTGTTCTAGAACTCCAGTTACCGCTTTCAGTTACCGGCAGCGATTGTGACATCACAACAAAAACACTTTTTCAACGTGCAAAAATGGCAAGTCACTCGAGCTTACAAAGCAGTGTCTATACGCCAGTTAACTAAAACTAGCAAAAGTCTAGCTCTGCTGTTAAAAGGACCGATATCAAAATAAGGCCAAGTCACAACAAAACAATCCATCTTGGCCCACACACAAATTAAACGAGCTCTATTCTAACACAATGCTACTCAATGTTTCCTAAATTATTTCATTTAACTTGGCCAGGGCTGAAGTTAGCAAGCTAGCCATGCAGCTGGTTTAATGAAGTTGTGTGGTCAAGTAGCTAGGCCAGCTGTATGAATGAAACAAATGTGGCTATACAGCTGGCCACAAAATGGGTAACGGCTTTTTTTGGGTAACGGTTGTCTAACGTGTTGACAAATCCAGCCGGGGGTTTTATGGCCTACCTTGTTGTCATGCAGCTATCTGAGTCATGAAACAATATATGCGGGGTTTGCATGTGAAATGATAAATACTGCATTTAAATGAAGTATAATGAGCTTCCCACAAATATTATACAGCTGCAAAAATAGCATTTTAAGTTTTTTTTGGGCTATTACTATTAGTTAGCAAGTAAGTTAGCGTCCATTCCACACGGAACCAAGATGGCGATCACAGCAAACGACGTCCTTTTGTCTGTGTATTAGAGTGTACTGCAACTTGGCTACTCTGATCAGATGTTGTTATTGGCAGTTGCAGTTAAATGCCCAATGGGGAGAATTATTGATTATGGGACTGGAGCATTAGTGGTGATGTAATTGGCAGGAAGAAGAATAAGAAGGGAAAAAGTAAAATCCCCCTAAGTTTTGGGCTATATTGCGTGGACATGTGAAGTTATTTCTTAATTCTGTCTGTTCTTAAGGGGTTGAAAGTCTGTGGTCATTGTAATTATTTCTGTAGGAAACCGTGAAAAATGTGCTGTATAGGTATGGGGCATGCCGCCCCACCAAGCCGTAACCTGGCTGTATGGAATACCTGCCATCCCAATCTGCCATCTCAATCAACATGAGAACATTCTAATCACATATTTGCGATCTTGAACCTTAAATTGCATTACAAAGTTTGTTCCAGTTTATATAGGTAACTACACTATATGACCAAAAGTATCTGGACACCCCTTGATCTGGGGCTGCTTTTTGCAGTTTGGGCTAGGCCCCTTAGTTCCAGTGAAGGCAAATCTTAAAAATTCTGTGCTTCCCTAAGAACTTGGTGGAGGCCCTTTCCTGTTCCCGCATGACAACATCCCCCCAGCACACAGCAAGGTCCATATAGAATTGGTTTTATCAGGAATGGTGTGGAAGAACTCGAATGGAGTCTTGACCTTAACCCCATTCAACACCTTTGGTCCCAAGTAATTTTTGCTGATTATTTTCACGTTAGTTTTATCTATAACATTTTGTTTACAATAAATTCCAATCAAATTATCTACAAATAATATCTACAAATGTGACTAGTTTGAGTAGGACTTGCATAAAATAGTCACATTCATCCAATAACAGACAAGTACTAATATGAAAAGTAAGTAAAATAACTAAAATAACTCATTATTACAGATTTTGTTGTTGTAAGTAGCTAATAACTGTCATTACACAGTAAAATTGTCCAGTGTTTATTAATCTCTATTCAACTCTTGACAGATAATGTTTGGTCCCACTCTGGAACGTGGGTCCAAATGTTATCTGTTAAGAGTTGAATCAACACTGGACCTTTTACTGTGCGCTAATTGAAATTGGACTTTAACTTTTGCTACCCAGAGATTATAGGCAGTTATAAGCAGTTATAACCTTTTTGCTTTAATTTTTCCATCTTGAGGTGATCTTTGCCTGCACGTAACAGTTGGGGTTGTTTTTTTGTTGTGACTCCTGACTCTTGGCAGGTTAACCTCGTCACCTTCCTTTGCCCCCTGCACCTTTCCCAGGAGCCACGCAGGTTCCTGTTGTTCCTGCTTCTCATACCTGTGGAAGCTCACCTGAAAGCAGGCACTGCCACTGCTCTGCTTTGAATCTCCGCCCAACCACACCGACACGAGAGACAACAAAGGCCCCGTCGCTCTCCCCAAAAAAAAAAAAAAAAAAAAAAAAAAAAAAGAACAAATCTGCAGATCCAGACAGGCAGGATACCAAAAGGGGAAACACGGATTGTTTACAGCGCTAATGCTATCAATTACCTGCCGGTGAGCCGCGAAAGAATGGGGCTGGGGCACTGCATGATGGGTAGGGAATTGGCTGAGTTCCCGCGTGCGTCAACGTCATTGTGTGTGTGCGAGCGAGGCACCTAACCCCGAATCACTCATTCAGGTTAAATATCCAGCTGGATAGCACACTACATGGCCAAAGGTAGGTGGACGCCTGACGTCCAACATCTCACCCAAATATGGGCATTAATTTAGAGTTGGTCCACCCTTTGCCACTGTAACAACCTCCGCTTTTCAAGGAGGGCTTTATACCAGATGTTGCATTGCTGCAGGGATTTGCTTCCATTCAGCCAGAAGAGCATTAGTGAGGTCGGGCACTGATTGGGCCATTAGGCCTGGCTCCCATTTGGCTTTCAAATTGATCCCAAGGTGTTGGGTGGGGTTGAGGTCAGGGCACTGTGCAGGCCAGTCAAGTTCTTCCACACCGATCTTGACAAAAACCATTTCTATATAGACCTTGCTGTGTGCCTGGGGGGCATTGTCTTGCTGAAACGGGAAAGGGCCTTCCCTAAACCGTTGCCACTAAGCTGGAAGCACAGAATCATCCAGAATGTCATTGCATTAAGATTTATCTTCACTGGAACTAAGGGGCCTTGCCCAAACCTTTGAAAAACAACCCCAGACCAAGGGGTGTCCAGATACTTTTGGCCACCTATTGTATGTTTAAGTAAATTTATGTCTGTGTATGTAAATACACTACATATGAGCTGTATATGTTGCTTCTAAATGTTCTGAACGTAATGAATGCTTGAACAGTAAACAAGACCAGGTTAAAACCTAGTATATGGCTAGACCAACACACGTGATCCGGCCAACCAATGGTGTAACTTCGTAACTCGGCTGACCAATGGTGTAACTTCATCACTCAGTCACTCAGTCACAGACATTCGCGTTTGTAGGGCTGGCCCCGCTGTTGCGGTCCAGCCAAAAACAAAGTATTGAATTTTATTGTCATACTCCAAACTTAAGTCAAGCTGGGGGTTTGACTTAAGTCTATCCCACCCCCCACCCCCACCCCCCCAACACTTAACTCTCTCCAGCAGCTCCACCGTCTCCTGCATCAATCTGCGTGGGGAGTGGAGGTGCGGAGGGTTGGGTTGGCTACGTGTGGGGGTGCGAAAACTCCGTGTTCCTGCATCTCTGAGACCTGAGTGCCTTGTCAGCTTGCCACAGACAGCGTGTGCCAGCCAGACTGCGCCCCAAGACTGGATGTGCTACGTGCGCTCCGACGAAGCATTCACACCCACCAGCTCCATTCACACCCCACCAGCTGGCTGGCACTCTGTAACCATGGAGACTCTCAAGCGCCACGGAGGCTCTGGAACGACAACAATGCAACGGGAACACAAGGAGGAAAACAGGAAGGACTTGGTGCCGGTAACATAATGGGAACAAGCTAAGGTAATGGAAGCGATTAGCTTTCAAGGCAAGAACTCAAAGTTCTGTGGGGCAAGAAACAGCAAAAGTTCTATAGTTCTATGGTATAGTAACAGCAAAAGTTCTATAGTTCTATGGTATAGTAACAGCAAAAGTTCTATAGTTCTGCAAAAAATGTGTTGCTAGTATAAGAGTATGCACTGGTTGACACAAGAAGGGACATGCCGGAAACAGACAATTTGAATCTCAAAAAAATGTAATAACATAAAAAAAAAGATCAACAGAGAGGCACATGAAGCAGAGGACGGGGTGTGTATGCCAGTACGTCAGCGGTGCAGATGAGTGTGCTCAGAGAAAGGCGTAGCACGGGAGTGCTGTAAGGTGCATAACTGAGCAAAACACGAAAGGAAACAAACGGGGTCAGGTGCATCCAATAGAGCGCAATGATTCCCCCGACTCCTGTCCTGGAGGGCCGCGGTGTCTGTGAGTTTAACTCCAGTCCTGGAGGGACGCAGGGTCTGCAGGTTTAACTCCAGTCCTGGAGGGCCGCAGCGTATGCGGGTTTAACTTCAGTCCTGGAGGGCCGCGGTGTCTGCGGGTTAAACTCCAGTCCTGGAGAGCCGCAGTGTCTGCAGGTTTAACTCCAGTCCTGGAGGGCCGCGGTGTCTGTGAGTTTAACTCCAGTCCTGGAGGGCCGCAGCGTCTGTGAGTTTAACTCCTGTCCTGGAGGGCCGCAGTGTCTGTGAGTTTGACTCCAGTCCTGGAGGGCCGCAGGGTCTGCGGGTTTAACTTCAGTCCTGGAGGGCCGCAGGGTCTGTGGGTTTAACTCCAGTCCTGGAGGGCCGCAGGGTCTGCGGGTTTAACTCCAGTCCTGGAGGGCCGCAGTGTCTGTGAGTTTAACTCCAGTCCTGGAGGGCCGCAGTTTCTGTGAGTTTAACTCCAGTCCTGGAGGGTCGCAGTGTCTGCAGGTTTAACTCCAGTCCTGGAGGGCCGCAGTGTCTGCGGGTTTAACTCCAGTCCTGGAGGGCCGCAGCGTATGCGGGTTTAACTTCAGTCCTGGAGGGCCGCAGTGTCTGCGGGTTTGACTCCAGTCCTGGAGGGCCGCAGTGTCTGTGAGTTTAACTCCAGTCCTGGAGGGTCGCGGTGTCTGCAGGTTTAACTCCAGTCCTGGAGGGCCACAGGGTCTGCGGGTTTGACTCCAGTCCTGGAGGGCCACAGGGTCTGTGGGTTTAACTCCAGTCCTGGAGGGCCGCAGCGTATGCGGGTTTGACTCCAGTCCTGGAGGGCCGCAGTGTCTGCGGGTTTAACTCCAGTTTCCGGTTAAAATCACAGTTTCTGGTGATTTTAATCTATTCATTTCAATCATTGCTTTGCCAGAGAGTCCACGCACCTCCATATTGTGTGAACAATTTACAGATTAGATAAGCAAGGTGCAAAAAAGGGAAAATGATCCTTTCTGTTGTTTATTTTGTTACTCTACTCTCCGTAAACTAAAAACCTGTACATGTAAATTGAATTTTCAAGGTACACGTGCAGCACAGGAATTGTTCGCGCTGCACGTATTTCTTGGCTGCGGGCATTTCGTTCCCCCCCCACCCCCCCATCCCTTGAAGAAGCACCCATCCTGACGGGCGGGGCAGTTCCCGTGCTGTCTTCTGCATAGCTTTACCTTATCAGGAGCCCTGACTGTGTGTCGCAGGGCCGGTATGCGCAGATCTTGCCCGTCTCTGTGTGAGTGATGTCACCTCGGTGTTGTTTGCCTCCTCAACGAGAGGGTTTACTCTTGCCTCTGGGATTGCCATGACAACAGTGGAATCCCGCAACCTCTCTCTCTCGACACGAAAGAGACTTTCACTGTGCTCTGTGTTACTCCTTTTGAGTTACTTTCAACACATTTTGTGTCAAAGTTACTACTTTTTTTTGTCACAAATACACAATTTGTGTGTTAAACTAACGCAAAATGTGTTGTGAGGTGAGGCAGTGAAAGTGTTGTGTGCTGATCTGGCCTCCCCAGACACTCCCACATCACTCCCCTGCTCACTACCCTCCACTGGCTGCCTGTTATGGCTCGCATAAAATTTGAAACATTGGTCTTAGCATACCAGGCAGTCAAGGGTCAGCCCCAGCATACCTCCACAAGATCTTTCAAACCCTACATGCCAGCCAGACCCCTCCGTTCCGCTACCTCAGGACGCCTGGCACCTCCCCCTCTTCGCACCTGCGCTTCCCGAACATGTCTCCTGTCTGTCCTGGCCCCACGATGGTGGAATGACCTCCCCGTGGAGGCTGGGTCTGATTCTCTCCTCGCCTTTTGTGTGATCGCAACGGCATCCCAGTTTCTACGCCCGCATCAAAAATGTCGGCCCGTACACCGGTGTCAGCGCCACAGAACCAACACCCATATCCAAAATCCCAGTTTCTACTCCCATACCAGAAATCCCAGCCCGTGCACCCATACCAGCCCCACAGGTCCAACACCCATATCCGAAATCCCAGTTTCTACGCCTATACCAAAATCCCAGCCCAGTGCACCCATACCAGCCCCACAGGTCCAACACCCATATCCGAAATCCCAGTTTCTACGCCCATACCAAAAGTCCCAGTCCAGACACCCATACCAGCCCCACAGGTCCAACACCCATATCCAAAATCCCAGTTTCTACACCCATACTAAAATTCCCAGTTTCTCCACCCATATCCAAAGTCCCAGTTTCTCCACTCATATCAAACACTTTATCTCTGGAACTACATGAGAGCTCCTTCACCCAGAATCCTACCCTAAAGACCCTACCTACAACGCCTGTACCAATCTGTGACTGTAGAACCAAAACATCTGTCCCAGGACCTGGGCTCACCTCCAACCCCCCCACCCCCCCCCCCCCCCCCCCCCCACCCCCCATACCAGGTACTGTATTCTTCTGTGTTATTCACGCCTCTACCCTGTAGTTCCCAGAATTCCTTTCATCGTTCAGGGCCGGCACATGTGAAAATGCAGCGTGTTTGTTTACACGAGCGGGAGAGAAACCCAGGGCAACGGCGCGGTCCGCGCCGCCTGCCAGAATCCGTTCCTCAATCGCTGTCTCCTGCGGCCGTCTTCGCAAGCTCAGCCTGTTTTTCTGACCTACTTCCGTCGGCAGTCGTCAGGCGACGATTCGGCCCAGGATCAGACGAGTGATGTTTTTTTACGACCTTGAGTTTCTGGGCTAATGAGTTTTTTTTTTTTTCCAGAGTCAGACGTGACTATAGCCTTTCTGGCGCCCGAGGAGGTGAGATTGTGGACTGATGTGTTGGCTGTGAGGGGGGGGGGGGGGGACAACTGGAATCGGGGTTGGCTAGCCGCCAACTATCATGGACGCAACGTGTGGATTTTTATTTTTTGGGGCCGCTTGGCGCCCCCCCGAGACGGACAGCACCCTAGGCGACCGGCCTTATCGGCCATGCCTAGAGCCGACCCTACCCGCAGTGCCTCAGATGCAAAACTGAAGGATTCAATGAAGGAGTCCCTCAAGGGACGTTTAAAGTTTGCTGCAGTCTTCTTTTTAAACGAATGATCTTAAGAATAGACTTCAGAAAAAAGCTATTTCAGTTCATCTTGCAGTGATAAATGTATTGTTTGTTTTTTCTACTTCGTGTGTGACCATAATGGTTTTTTAAGAATGAAGGGAGGCCATTTTGAAGAGACGCTTCCAGAACATCTCACGGTCGCACACATTCCTTCAAACCCCAAGCAAAACATGCTTTGCTAACAACTGTTTACCTTGCAGCTATTTGGGAGATGAATAAAATCTGATCACCATGACGAGTAACTAATGTAAACAAACATTTTCTTTTCAGACACGTGAACCAGACAAATATTTGATGGATCATCAAACTGGTGATGAGTGAGAGGGAAAATAATATCACAGCTTTCAATAAAAAATAGTTTATGCTAATTAAATATAACGTACATTGCAGAGTGGCATTGTGAAATGTGTACATTCAGAAATGTGTATGAAGTTGCAGCACTTAAAATTTGATTGATTGATTTTAATTACAGAACAGTATAATTGAAAAAAATGGGTAGTTTCCGATACTACACATCAAATCTCAAGACTCACCGCACAAAATCCCTGTCATTTTCTTGCCAAGGGCGCCCTCTGAAGGATCTTATTGGAAGTGTTAACAATGGTCCACCTAATACACCTTACGCCCCTACATTGTGGGGACCATGACACCTGGCTGCAGATAGGGGGAGCCTCGCTACAAAGGAATCACACTAACGCCAGGCCTTCAGTGCACTGGTAGCCAGGTTTTTCTGACAGATAATGACTGATCATTTGGCATGAGGTGTTACATTTCTGGAAAATATCTGTATATCAGTGCATACATATTTGGACAATGACACAACTATTGTTATTGGCTCTTATTTTGGCTCTGTATTCCAGCACATTGGATTAGAAATGAAACCAAATTAAATCAAAAATAAATTCTCCTATTTTACTGTTTATAAATGTGAGAAATAAATGGTAAATAGACTGCATTTATATAGGGCTTTTATCCAAAGCGCTTTGCAATTGATGCCTCGCATTCACCAGAGCAGTTAGGGGTTAGGTGTCTTGCTCAGGGACACTTTGACATGCCCGGGGGGGGGATCGAACCTGCAACCCTCCGACTGCCAGACAACCGCTCTTACCTCCTGAGCTATGTGCTTACATTTCTATCTTGTGGCTTAATGAACACTGAGAAAGGGATTTTTCTGTGTCTGAAAAAAACGGATTTCTCAAGAACTGTCCCCCCCCATATATCATGGTAATGTGATTGCTTTTGTCACATTGGGTTTTTAACAAATTTCAGTGGTTGCTGAGTCGTAACTTAGTTTAAAGTATAGAGGGTATAGGTTTTTGCATGACACAAATGATAATTTAATTATACATTTTGACTGGTAAAATAAGGTGTCTCCTGCAAGCATTAGTACATTAGGAGCAGCACAGCGTATACAGGGAAGACCATTGGCTGAAGCTCAGGGAAGACGATTGGCTAAAGCAGAGAAGGCCGTCATATTGGCTAAAGCTCAGTGAAGACTGCCACATTGGCTACAAACCTGATCAACCTGATATTGGATCAAAACCTGAAACCACACAACTTTCACATCTTTTATAACTTTTCTGTCGTAAAATACGTAAAGATGCTCTTAAGAGACATGACTGAGCGAGACCAGATGAAGAAATTGACGTTTTTGCCCGCATCGCGACAAATGTGCATGATGCACGGTCATCATGTTCCATTGGTTATACTGCACACTATTGGCTTTCAGCCCACAGTGAACACAAGGGGGGGAATTTCTGAAAATAACTTAATTCTCTCTTGACCTTTATATTTTTATCACACGCAGGAACCATCTGAAGTGCCACAACAGGAAATCGATCCCGTAAAAGATGCCGGACTTGACTGTTACCAAGAAATAAATCAATGTTGCGTCGAAACACAAAGGCAGGTGTCCACACCTGGAGCCATAAAGCGCTTCGTAGACAGGACCATGCCCAGAGTTGAGAGAATTTATAGCCGAATCTCACCTTCCAGACCCCTTCAGTGTAGACAGAGCCATCAGGAGAGGCACACACACTCTCTCTGTGCACCTCTTAAAACAAGGTTTTACTGCCATCCTTCTATCAGATACATAAACCGGTCCCACAAATACATGTAAAACCAATATAAAACTGTGTATTTGGTGTGTGTGTGTGTGTGTGGGGGGGGGGGGGGGGGGGTGGGGGTTTGTCTTGCACCAAATTGTCGTGCTGCAAATGAAGTTGGGGGGGGGGGGGGGGGGGGGTGCATGGTCGCGTGTCCATTTGTTTGCCCCACCGCAGGGGGTATGATGACCCAACACCAGGACTGACGGAGAGGTCCCGGGTTCCAAGCCAGAAACACCTGGACAAACAAACAAACAAACGTCCTCAAACAAGAAAACACGGAGGAAGAGTGAAAAAAAGATTCCTTTTCGTGGGATTAGTGAATACCTGCAAAATGCACCTTTTATTTTGACCCATAATATAAAATGCTTGGAGTTTTACGGGTTTCTTTTAGATGCGAGTGTGTTACTCAAAGTAATAAAAAATAAACCAAAATAAATAGCACCCCCTTCTAAACAAACAAAAACATAAGACATAAGACATAAGACTTTTATTTGCCACAGATGTACAAGGGCATTGGAATTCTTGTGTGGATCTTTCAGTCAAGTATATAACAATAGCAAGCTTAGTACAGCGAGGCACTTAATAAAGTCTTTTGCCTTGTCACCCCCAAATTCAAGCAGTCGTGATTGATGGATATAAATATTTATAAATTATAAAAAGTTATATTTCACTTAGCATACTGTAGAATTCAGTAACCCTTTAAATGTATGTGTAACACTGAAGTTACCAAATATTGTACATTGTTTTGAATGTAAAAAAAAAGGTTTTATATATACTTTGGGTTTATCATCTGATTATATTGATATTAATCAGACACATCATGCTGTAAAACATGAAAAATTTTCTCAAAAATTAGTCAACTGCTCACCTTGCTCTTCTTGTCATCAATTTTCCCTAAATAACAAACCAGGAAAATCAAAACCGCTATCCTCTCAACAAATCTTTTTTTTTTTTTCCCGGCCCCATTAAAAGACAAGTTTACAAATAAAGGATGCAAATTCCAGGAATTCCCATTCGTTTCCATGGAGACGCAGAAAGCCGATAATGGAGATTGTCGGAAAACCGGACGCCGGGAGACAATAAATGACAATAAGTGATGCGAAGGCTGATCAATATAAAGTGGCCGGAACGTCCGTACGGAGTCAGAAAAGACCCGCTGCTCTCTGAGGAACAGTCTGCTCGGAGATACACCGCAAACCTGCACTGGAACTTCCACAGCCAGAGTGAGTACCTCTCTCTCTCTCTCTCTCTCTCTTATTCCCTCTCTTTCCCTCTTCCCTCTTTCCCTTCGGTGTGACAACTTTCCCTGAAAACGGGGGAAGAAAGGTCAAAAGATGACCTGATGTGTTAATTTCCTCACATCGAATCTTTGGCACTTACTCTCCAGGGACAAACACACCTGAGAAGAGACCGGCTTGGCACTGTAGTGGTCAGATAACTGGCCCAGCTGTGTAAGCAGAGTGTGAATTTGTCATCCGTAGGGAGTGTTTTAGTTTGAGGTTTTGGTTCTAGCCTCTTTGGTTTGTGTTTGGGTGTTGCCTGTTGAGCAGGAGTGTGCTTGACGTAAAGCTCACACAAGGATTTTTGAGGGTGGATGAGAGGTATGATTAATTTAACTGAATATGCTGGATGCGATGGATCATTTCCATCCTTCAAATTGAGGCAATTTCATTATAAATTGAGGGAGCATGTAAACAAAGCCTTTGAGATGTTATTCTTGAACAGTATCTAAACCACTTAACGTGAACTTCAACAACAACAACAACAACAACAAAAACACTACTACTACTATTACTACTACTACCACTGCTACTACTGCTAATAATAATCATAATAATCACAATAATCATAATAATAAAAACCAGATGTCCCTTAGAAATTCAGGAGTCCAGCTGGGAGAGGCAAGACAGTGATTATTATATACAGTAAGACTTCACATCACATGACAGATTAAACCGTTCTAAAGGGGCTTCAGCACCGCCTCACTGCCTAAACAGCCCCTTTTGCGTTACCTAACCTCAAAATGAAACCCTACACCCCACCGTCCACACCATCCAGAACCTAATCCCTCACCTCTGCGGTTACCACGGTTACCGACCGTTTGCCTCCTTCCCCACCCACGTGTAATCGGCGCGCGTGACCTGTTGACCTCTGACCCCCCAGGACTCCCAAACACAGACAGAAGGAAGGAAGGATGCGCTGCACGGTGATTGGTGCCCTGGCCGCCGCGTTCCTCGTCGCCGCGCTGGTGGACCGGGCGGAGAGCCACTTCACCTTCTTCAGTCCCAAGGAGATGAGGGAGATGATGGTGAGGAAGAGGGGGTCGGCGTGTGGGTAAAACCCGGCCGACGGGGCTGTGCCGTTTCAGGGGAGACCCGCCTGAGGCCCTTAAGGCTGTTGGGGCTTTCATTTCAGCTCCTGTACAAACAACAGGGAACCGCACTGGCTCCAAAAGCCATTTCAGAGCCTTTCACCTGATGCGTTGCCCGCGTGACACTGTTTTTATGCACTCTCTTTCTCTTCTCTCTCTCTTCCTTCCTCCCTCTTTCTCTCTCTGTTTTGCTCTCTCTCCCTCTCCTCCTTTCTTTCTCTTTCTGCATCCCTCTCTCTCTCCTCCTCCCTCTCTCTATCTCTCCCGCTCCCCCTCTCTCTCTCTGCCTCTCTCTCTCCCTCTCCCCCTCTTTCTCTCTCTCTTGGTCCCCCTCTCTTTCTGCCTCCCCCTCTCTCTCTCCCCTCTCTCTCTCTCTCCTGCTTCTCCTCTGTTTCTCTCTCTCTCCCACTCCCCCTCTCTCTCTCTCTCTCTCTCTCTTCATCTGCAGGAGAGAGGGAGAGCTGGTAAAAAGTCTGTGGACTTGGAGCCAAGGTCAGAGGAGGGGCAGTTTGAGGAAGTGGCCATCCCAGAGCGGAGTGAGGAGGCGGGAGGATCCCAGGTAAGACTCTTTCTGATTTGCTGGCTGGGCCCATGTGACAACTCATTGACAGCTCAGGGAGGGCGGAAGCTAAGACCCTAGGTAACAACTGACAAATGGTGGGTTTCCAAATAATGGGAAAAGAATTCATCTGTTAACTACAGTGACCACTCACAACTAGTCTGCACTACAGATGATGTACACTAAGGGTGTCACACTCCAGTCCTGGGGGGCTGCATTGGGGTGCGGGTTTATAACTCTGGTCCTGGACGGCCGCAGTGTTTAACTCCAGTATATAAATTATGATTTTTAATTTCCTAGTGTTTTCAATGAAACTTTGATAGTATCCAACCAATGGTACAACTGATGAGCTTTCTATTTATGCATCAAACTCATGAATGGCAGGGAGCTATAAGATTATTTTATGACACTAATGCTATATCCTTGATAAACTGTTATATTTTCAAACAGTAAGAACAGAAAGTATTTTCCCCACAGTCTTAGTGTCTACTAAAAACTACTCGGGCTCATAGTAACTACATTTTGGAAAATACAGTGATAAATATACTGTATGTCACAGCAATGGACCGATAGCGGGCTGCTAGTCGGCCACTAGTGGGCGCTACATGTCTACAGGCTGGGTCTGGTGCAAGCAGCCATTTTGACAGCGTGTGTTTCCTGCTCATGTGTGAAGGGAAAGTCGGTGGAAATCGGGGTGCGGCTGTCGGCCAAGCAGCTGGACCATGTGGCCCCGGCGTTGGGGGAAATCCTCCACGAGATGCTGACAGAAACGGAGAAAGGTAAACAGACAAGTGCACAGTAATCAGGGCTGCAGAGCTGGTGGAAATTCCGTCCCTTGGCTGTGGCCTGGTTTTAATCAGATCCAGCTGGTTTGAAGCGGCAGAGTAAAATGGCCGCTGTGTAAGATGCTCCCTCAAGAGTGGGACCAAATGTTATTTGTTGAGAGTTGAATTAACACTGTTAGAGTTTAACTGACACTCAACGTTTTACTGTGTGGTTTGGAGATGGTCATGCTGGCAACAAGACCGCTGGTATAGCAGCCATGCTGGAAAGCTGCTGGGACAGCTTGGCACAGACATTTAGACCGACACCAAATTCCAGATGGTATCCAGTTGGAGCAGAACTGGCTCAATCTTGACTCCATCCCCAAATTCCTGCTGGAATTTCTGCCAGGGGCTGAACGCATGCTAACTTGGACTGCAGGGCTGCATGTGCGGTAACCATGGCTACAGGGCTGTATTCATGGTAACCATGGCTATAGGGCTGCATGCACAGTAACCAGGGCTGCTGGGTTGCATGCGCAATTCAGAGGCCCTGTAGGGCTGCAGGGTTAGACCTGGATCAGATAATTACTCAAAAAAACTAAAACCAGTACTGTCCCGCGCATTACTGACGTTTAAAAGAAACCCCTGTTTCATAGCTGTTCAAACAGGGCAGAATTCCTCCTTCATACAAATGCACTTTTTGGTTAGTAACATCTTTCCTTAAACATTCTCTCCAGCCGGAGTGCTTTCAAATGAGTGCACTACTACCATCTGGTTATAGTATGTACCGTATTTGTCCTGGGCCTGGCGGTTAAGGAAATGTAGTTGCTTCTAAAATCTTACAGGTTGGGGCAACTTTGTTATACAGATGAACAGGAAATATACGCAGTACAACCGCTTCAATAAATTTCCATCTGTATTATTGTGCAGTTTTTGTCATAATTTTTAAAAGCAGGTAAAAATCTATACGGGTGTAAGGCAAAACAATGCTGTGATATGGCAATATGGAACTGCGAAGCATCATATCTCAAACCAATGCAGCCTGGAGGCTGAACCACGTAATCGTGTAATTCTAGTTGATCGGGTGAATTGATCAGTGTGTAGTCGGTGCTGATACGGATAAAGATTGTAAATCAAACATGGCGGTTAATTAGAAGGCCTTAAAAGTGTACACTTTGTCTTTGCCCACAGCAAAATAAGAAGACCAGCACAGCTGCACAGAGCATCAAAATCAGGAAAAGATTTTGATTGGTCGAGAGGATGAATGGTGTGTTGTCTCTGTATTGTAAAAGTGTGAATAAAATATCTTAACGTTTCATCAAAGCATCTGCTATGCATCTATGTGATTATCTGTCTACCTTACAATCTCCATTGAACATGTATAGCACGTGCACACACACACCTACACACAAATCATAATATATACATGTACACGTGAATTGATTGTAAAATAGATTTGTAAAATAGTTAATACTGAAGATTACATTACTAAGATAGATTTTAATAATATAATAATGAAAATTTAATTTTCCTGATATATAATCCCGGTGATTATTTTTTAATTATATAAAAGTATATAATATGATAATAATAATAATATAATTACATTTTTATATCATTATTCGATTATTGATATATAATCCTGGGGATTACCATGTTCCTCTTTGCCAGTGGAAATCTGCCAGTTATCTAACAGCCAGTAGATAAGTGTCCTTCAGCAGTAAACATAAACCTTTGGAAAGTAGTGGACGTGCCAGACCCCAGGGCACCATCATTGTTGGCATGATAAGCAAACAGCAGTGAAATGGCCTTTTTTGTGAGATTTCTGGAACACTCTGTTCTTTCCTCCTGGCAGGATGGCTCTGTTTCAGCATTGCACGCTTAAAAACCAGGCGCAGGAGACAGATGAGCTAAAGATTAAACACGATTTAAAAAAATTCTAGCAAGCTCAATGAATAACGAAATGTCTCGAAATCTCTGAGGTCAGGACTTTGCAATATCAGAGCAGGAAGCCTAGTAAAGGCTCTTTCTTAAATTCAGATTTTTTTTTTTTTTCAGATTCAGATATTTGCTTGACAGAATCCCAATCCATCATACAGAATTTGGGTTCCCGGCTTTGAAAGCTCATCGTGTTCTACCGAGCAAGCGGGACCGTTATCAGCAACGGTTATCGGCCGATCGTCATTTTGCAAATTGACTCCACCGCGGTCTGCTTGTTCTCTTCTGCCCTTCCTCGATGGCCGTCTATTGGGCCAGGGCAGCGCTGATTTTCAAAACGCGGGCGCGATGACGGTGGGTCGCAAGCCAGCTGCAGCATGCTTGTTATAACATGGCGATGCCCTAAATAGGTGAAAGGTGGGCATTGCAACAGCAAAAAGGCCACAATCAGAAATTATTTACGCTTTAACCAAACGAATGGCTGTTTCAAATCAGCGATTGACTCATATCACATTGCAGCGCCGTCCATTTTTGGTGTCGTTTATCCTCATTCTTCCGTCGCCAGCATTAAGCAAGAAAAATTCTGTTGATAATCTGACATTTTGTCAGACGCTGGGGAATCTGGTCGAGGTTGATTTATGCTGCTCTTTAGGGTTTAACAGCGCCCGTAAAACTGCACAACGTAGCGCAGAGCAACTGAAGAATTTTCCAGTCAAAACCGTAAACCCTGGCTGCTCTCCGGTCATAAAACGGATAGGAATTTTTTTTTTCCTTGTGTGGCATGATGACAATAAGCTTTCCAAAAAAGAATGTCATTCACAATGTTCCCTCGCGCAAGAGGAGCCATTTTGAGCTGATTCCGCTATGCAGCGTTCACTTGTACGTTCTCGAACACGGCTTGCTTTCTCATTGGTCAAGTTTTAAACCTGACCCCAAAATAGACATGTGTGTGTGGGACACCTATGCTTTGAATAAAACCAAGCTCAATGCCAGTCCAACTCAGGTGATGTGCAATATTATGCTGAACTGATTCAAAGTCTGTTGGTCAGAACTCTGTATGCATATATCCCTCAAGATGAGACACTCATGGTTCTGTCTTTTTGTTTCTATTTTTCCTTTTTGGAAAAATAGGAAAAATTGGAACTTCTCAGTTTTTGTATTTCTGTTCATTCCCTCATTGGTTTCCTGTGTTAATTGTATTATTGTTTTCCATTGTTGTCTCGTTATTTAATCATCGTCCCCACCTGCCTCTCGTTATCCCTTCCCTCTCGTTTGATTATGTATTTAGTTCACCTGTGTCTTGTCTATTTAAGTTCTTTGTCCCCTTGACTCGGGTGCTGGTTCCTTGTGTTTGTTTCTGACTGTATGTATCTGCCCACTTTGGTCCTGCCTGTGTTTCATGTGTGTTTCTGCCTGCGTTCCTGCTTGTGTTCCGCTTGTGTGCATCTGCATGCTTGTGTTTGTGTTTCTGACTGTGTTTCTGCTTGTGAGTTTCCGCCTGTTTGTGTGTGTTCCGCCTGCCCGTATTTCTCACCTGCCTGTGTTCTGCCCAGCCTGTGTTCTGTTCTGTGTTTTTTTTGGTTTTTGAGTTTGTGGTTTTACCCCTCTTGGCCCTTTTGTTTGTTTGTTCCTGAGTTTGTTTGTATTAAATTCTTTGTGTATTGTAATGAAGCTCTTGGTGGTTAGGAGTTTGTCAACAATATGGGGTGTCTGGTCAGGACACGGAGGCAGGAAATTCTTTTGGGGGGTTTATTATAGATGGAATGCAAATACACAGGCACAGGCAATCTCTGGTCTCATTTTAGGATTAAATCAGGTGGGTGTGCATGTGTGTGTGTGTGTGTGTGGTTCTAAACAAGGAAAAAGAGATACAGTTAGCCTACTTCTACACTTCTCAGCCGTACATTATATAGGCTACATAAATCTCTCTATCACCCCTAGGCATCAAATATTATTTAACTAGCATCACCGTTAGAAATCTTGAATATCAGCTATACAATAACAGGAAATAAACGGTGCTAATCACGTAGTTTACTAAACACAACGGAATATTCTACCATATGTAGATGCACAGTCGCAAGGAATAACAATCAAGTATACCTAGCATAAATCGCCAATAAGTGGTAAATGTTAACGGAATACTGCTGATAAAACTTTGACATCATGCTATACAAATTACTATCAGACAATGGATTCACTAATAATCTAAACTAAATATCCTTGACGATACAGAAAGGTGTACTTACTGCTATTTATTGACGCACACAAAGGAAACTTAACTCGCTAGAAATTACCGTTGAACTGACTAACTTTGCACAAAATTAACCGCGGCAAGCGCGAGCCGTAAACGAAAGGGGCGTTGCCTAGCAACAGGTTAGGTCTTCACTGTCCATACTCTGAGCCTTTTGCACATGTATATTTACCCTTTTTAGTTTTGTGAGTTTCCCACTCTGCGTGAGTCTATTTCCCCGAAAACCCTGACACTCCTGCATTCTGTTCTGGGGTAAAAACTGTCAATTCATCTTTCTGACCACATCAGTTTCTTTAGTTAAAAAAAATAAATAAATAAATAAATAAATATATATATATATATACAGGTCACATGATAATTTCACGTGACCTGTATATCTTTCCTATGTTTATGGGGTTAGGAATGCATTATTGCACGTTTAGACGACGTTTTGAACATCAGATAGTACTGTTCATGAGGGCATGTTTTAAAAGCAAACTTAGGTGACATGCACACACATACGCACACGCACAAACACGCTCAGGGGCCACACAAGAGCACACACTCCACCTCGGGAGGCTTTCAGTGTGTGTAAGCAATACGTTAATGGTTTACCTGGCTATGTACAGCGCAACGCATGGAATCCCTCCGTAGCCAAGATAAAGATAATTTCCCGTCCCTGGTTTTAACCGGGCTCTCATGCTATACAAAAGAGAGATTTGGAAATATCAGGTTTTGTCTTTCAACTTAAAAAAAAAAAAAAAAAATCTCTTTTCGCTGGAAGAAATGATTTGTTGCATCGGTCTGAATTCTGCCACAGATTCTATCTCTGACCACCTTTCTCTAAACAGTTCCCAGTGAGTTTCTGGAAAGGGACTCATGGTGAATTTCCTGTAAGTCAACTGGAATAATAAAAAAACATGCAGTGTGGGAGTTCTGGGTCATTTCAGAGAAAGAACATGTTCAGCCCCACAGGATGGGAGGCTAACAGGAGTTATTTGTCATAAACCAGACAGTTTTAGGCTTTCATTGTCTTAACATTTCGGAAAAAAAAGAAATAAAAACATGTTTTGTGGTCTTGGGTTTTGGGTGATTCAAAAAAGACATTCAAAGCATGCAACATCTCTGGCCTTTGATCAGAACAGACACAGTTATGAATCACTGTGGTGGTGTTCTCTTTGAGAATGAAAAGGACCACGCATGCTTTTCTTCAACTGGCATATGGTAATTACTTCCAAATTATATATTCTGTTTTAACCACTTCTTTCCAGCAGGACTGAATTCCACTCTTTACATTACATTACAGGCATTTAGCAGATGCTTTTACCCAGAGCGTCTTGCACAACTTTTTACATGGCATTCGCGTCCATTTACACAGCTGGATATACACTGAAGCAGTGCAGGTTAAGTACCTTGGCTCAAAGGTACCACGGCAGTGTCCTACCTGGGGAATCGAACCTGCGACCTTTAGGTTTGCTTTCCCATGACTACCCCAGGTCTTCTTACCCATTACACTACACTGCCACCCACTGAATTCTGCTACTGAATGCTGGGTGATGCCTATCGGGGCTGTAAGGTGACCCCTCCCTGGGGCACTCCACCCACTGCGCGTGTCACGCCCGAATGGCTATGCACAGTACAGCCACCAGGAGGCAGTGTCTCCACAAAACAATGACCCAGTCGTCTCACTCTTGACCGATATAGAACATCAACGCTTTTTGTAAAAAAAAAAAAAAAAAAAATCATAATAATAGGATATTATCACTGCATTAAAAAAAAAACGTGTCCGTTGAACTATAGCAACAAAAGTCTAGCATTTTCCCCATGCTATTCTGCTCGTGGAATAAACTGAATGACACGTCAACCCATTACGGCTTTGAGCAGAACCGGCCAAGGAGGGTTCCTTTGGAAGCGAGGAACAGATGTTGAGGATGCAATTGTGCTTGTTCTGTCATCAGCTTTAGAACTTTATTGCTCTGTTCTGGAGCTCTCTCGCCAACCACGCAGCCCGCGTGGATAAGGCGGGAGGCCAGCAGCCAAACCCCCCTAGAGGGGTACACACAGAACAGATCCAGCAGCAAAGCAAGTTCTTAACACACAGGGATGGAGCAATGCAGTTTCTTAACACATAGGGATGGAGCAATACAAATCCTTAACACATAGGAATGGAGAAATGCAAATTCTTAACGCATAGGGATGAAGCTGGGGTGGTGGAGTGGATTTACGAAGTAACGTGCTGCAGCTTGCATGCAGGAGGAGCAGCCGAATGAGTAGAGGGAGGCTGTTTAAGTAGAGTAGGCTGTTAGTGAATGTACTGTGATAGGCAAACATCACTCAGCTGAGCCATCAGCTGATTCAGCCGGAGTGCTTGACTCTCGTGGCCTGCCAGAACTACGCGATGCTCCATTTTTGTTTTGTATTGCACAGTTCGAAAAGTAAGCGTCACTGAATCGGAGACCTACAGACGGGGTTGCGTGCTTGACGGCATCTTGGTTGTCTACATTTTTTGGTGTTTGGATACTATCTGTTTGTTGGATGGACTCTTTGGGGAACACATGCCAACCCTCTTCTCCGTTGGTGCGCTGCTTCGCCCTGGTGGCCATTTTGTTCTTTTGTTTTTATTTAAATTTATTTGCCTGCATTTTATTCCAACAAAACCATTCAACTGAAGGAAGGAGGAAGAAACAACGGCGCTGGGGAAGAGGTCTGGAGGTAGTGCTGGTCCAGCCCTACATGGTCATCTTCCTTTCAGCCAGTAAGGAGGGGGGGGGGGGGGGGGGGGGGACTGCCTTAGTAGACGTGCCAAATGTTGTTTCCGTTTTTTTGGTTTATATTCACCACACAACATGCACTAGGTTAGGGTACAAATTTTAAGCCACAAAGCCTAGCTTTAATTGCAGCTCTAGCTTTTAGGTTATAGCTAGGCAGGTTTACTGTAGGTTTACCTGTAGATTTGTAGCTCGTAACACACATAATGATTTAATTAGCCCAATCATTTCTGAGTTCATGTGTGATAACTGTTCTTAAGTCCCAATAGTGAACGGTCTACTGTGGTCATATATACAAGGCAGACAGTGTTGTTGTGTGCAGTTAATTAACTGATTGAGCCAGCCAGTGTTTGTGGTTACAGTTAATTAGCTGATTGAACCAGGGAAATTGTTGGAAGCAAAAACCAAACATGTGCCTCTGGGAATGAAATTGCCCAACTCTGGTTTTGAGAACATCTTCGCAGTGGATTATCTTTATTCTGATCACTTTCCGGTCGGTTCTTGGGACATTAATGGGGAGCCTTTTCCTCTCAGTCTCATAATGGCTTTGGATCATCATCACTTATAAAACAATAAATAGAACAGGATTAAGACAGATTGTGACCTTTGCACCAGGCATGTGTGTGATGGGGGGGGGGGGGGGGGGGGGGGGGGGGGGACGTGAGCACCTTGAGCCCCTGCCCCTTTTGCCCCAAGTGCCCGATCTGCCCCTTTGATTTGATAAAACAAAAAATAATATTTGTTATATTATTGTTGCTGTCACAACTTTTCATTCCCTCATTTTGGTGAAACATATCCTGCATTGGAACGAAGTGTTGTAAAACTGTTTTTCTAGGCAGGCGTGCCCTTTTCTCACTTTGAGCACCCGTCCCTGAAAAGGTCTCATATCCACAACGGCTTCCTGCCCTGGCTCCTCCTCTTCCTCCTCCTTCCTCCTGCGGGCGGCTCACAGCTTGGCTGTCAATCTCTCGCAGATCTCAAAGTCCTTGGTGGCGAGGGCGGAGTCTCGGGCGAGCGGGGCGGGGAGGACGAGGGAGCAGTCGCTGTCGAAGTACTTCCCGCTGATGCCCTCCGCCTCCTCCGACACGGCGCAGTAAATGGTGCTGACGGCCCCCTCCTCAGCCGACTGCGGTGGGGGGGGGGGGGGGGGCATGGGGGGGAGAGAAGAGGCACAAAGTCAGTGAATGAGTTTCTCTTTCTCTAGCTAAAAATACGATTAGGGACTACTGCGCTTTTATCCAAAGCCAATAGCAAACATTCGCCAGAGCAGTTAGGGACTAATGGGCTCAGGCAATAGCAAACAGAGGGGACTACTACTGGCTCAGCCAATAGCAAACAGAGGGGACTAATGGCTCAGCCAATAGCAAACAGAGGGGACTAATGGCTCAGCCAATAGCAAACAGAGGGGACTAATGGCTCAGCCAATAGCAAACAGAGGGGACAGCTGGCTCAGCAAATAGCAAACAGAGGGGACTCATGCTCAGCCAATAGCAAACAGAAGGGACTAATGGCTCAGCCAATAGCAGACAGAGGGGACTACTGGCTCACCCAACAGCAAACAGAGGGGACTGCTGGCTTAGCCGATAGCAGCCATAACTGTGTGGATCTGAATCTTTTGATCCCGTGTTTAAGCAATAGTACAGTATTATGGTTATGGAACTTGAGCAAGTAAGACAGAGTTTACCAGCTGAATTTCTAGGTGGGGCATTACTGTTGTAGCTTTGAGAACCATATTCAAGCATATTTGCATCAACAAACACACAGCTACATACATGGGATATGTGACTAAATAATATAAGCTATATAAGCTGTGTTAATATAAGTCTTGATAATAGCTTTTGCAAAATGTGAAGTATAAATTGAATACACACTGTCCGTCAGTAAAAATCATCAATTCCAGTATGCCGTGGTTCCTGACTTTGCTAGACAAGAAGCACATCTCTACCCGGACAAATGCAATGCAACACAACTCCTTCTGGTTCAAACAGAGCAAATGAAACTGGTCACAGAGACCAGTGGTCAGTTAAAAGTTAGCTTCTGCTGTAAGCGGTTGTGTAGTTTGAAAAAGTACTCCAGGTTTCCAGCCTTGTGCACTGTGACTACCTACTGAGCAAGCTTCCAGCTAGATCCAAAAACCCGCCTACAAACAACAGGTGGAAGTCAGGAGCTACAGCCACTGTAAGGAAATGTACGGGCCAGTCTTTAAATGTTTTAGTTATGGAGTTCTCCTAAAGGCAGTGCGTATGACTCCTAAATAAAAGATTCGTTAATTATTTGGAAGGCATTCCATGAGATCAGTTCAGCACGTCGGTTATTTTTTTACAACAAGGAAGCCGACAGCTCATCAGGTTTATCCAGACCATTAATGAGCCACAGATATGCAGGTGTATATTTATGTGCTGGCAGGTTAAATAACACTTATGCCCGCAGGCCCCCTCTGATTACACCAACTGATAGACAGAAAGAGCTGCTGAAAGCCGTCCGACTTGTTTTTTTTTTTTTAACACCTCAGAGAGCCTCAGATGCGACAGAAGTGCAGCTGTTGCGTGAAACCATGTTTCCCGCATGCTGTGTGCGTGTGTGAGTGCGAGTGCGTGTGTGCGACTGCATGCGTATGATGTGTGCATGTGCGCAGGAGCCAGAACATATTCCTTGTACTGCCTTGTACGTCACAAACCCCTTAAGTCTATAAATACAGCCATGATACAGAACATAACACAACTAGTTTTTTTTTCTTCTTAACTTTGTCCTCTTCCCCTTTGTCCCTCAGAAAAGAAAAGGGAACAAGCAAAGCAAGCCACAAAGAACGCCGTCCAGCACACCCTCAATCGATCAATACTCTCAGAGGAGCTCATTTGCTGATAGTAGCCTTTGCCTACACAAATTGTTAGGAGTTCCCTGTACACTGAACTACCTTCAGGCCAAGCCTCTTTTCTCCAATGGAAAACATAAAATGCATCCTTGACCTTGACCAAAGTCTGCTACAATCTGCAGTAAACTCAGGTCTACACAGTAGACGTCCTCTCTCAAATCTTCATTCTGGAAGAGAGTGCTACATACAGTACTTAAGACCTGGGTCAAATAATTATTGGACATATCTATTACATGTCAGTTAAATGGAATTAATTAGCCCTTTGGAACTTATTATTTAAGAAAAACGTATTATTTAAATTCATCAAAATTTGTGTTTATAATCAGGTCTTCATCAGCACACCTCATAATAGTGACAGAATAATAATAGCTAAGTATATTTTCAGGAATAGTTTGTTTATTATATTTTAAGTAGTAGTTTAATAGCCCTGCTCTAATCAGTCTAGTACACGCGAGCTAAAAGTATCACGCTTGAGGAGCATGCATAAAAGAGGTCACACTCCCCTGGGATCATGTACCACTGTTTACATTAGTTGCATCGTTTACCATTGTATGCGTCAGGGTGCTGATTGCTTCCAGTTCTAAAAAGACTAAATTGGCCCCCTCTGGTCAATACAGTTTGCCCGCACAAGCTACAAGTGAAGCATCCCTGTGCGACTCACTAATTGACGACTGTTGACTGTAGAATGGAAAGAAGCAGTGGCTTGACATCACGTCTCAGAATCAGACACACCTGCTTTGCTGTGCTCTCTTGGACTTATAGGAGTCTGCCCTGATGAGTGAGATCACATACACAAGCACATACTAGCTAGCTATTGCAAATTGGCAGAAAACGGGGGTACAAATGAATGTAAAATATGTTCTGAAGAGGGGATTTCAAACTAACTTAGAGAACACTGCTCTGAAAGAACCTGAGTGTGGCGTGGCTCTTTCCTCTGAACCTTTTATGGGCATGTGAGTGGTTCACAACATGGACTAGGGGACCGCTGGCTCAGCCAATAGCAAATAGAGGGGACTGCTGGCTCAGCCAATAGCAAACAGAGGGGACTGCTGGCTCAGCCAATAGCGAACAGAGGGGCGTGGCAGTTAGAGTTTCTTCCACTTTTAGAAAATGCTACTAAAACGTGCTCTGCCCTGTGTTGTAAATGTGGATTTATTAAAGAACACACTCTGCGACAAACATAAACGGCAGGTTCATCATTTTTATATTTGCCCCCAATGTTGTAATGTCTGAATAATACGTTTCAAAATGTATACATATCGGTATATCTCATTTTCACGAGGGTTGTGAACATATGTTCGGTTTGTGTTATTGTAGGTCATGTAGGTAGGGGACAATGTTCTGGTCGGTTACTCACAGACCAGACAAACCTGACTCACAATCAACTCACCCCCCCCCCCCCACCCCCCCCCCCCCACCCCCGCATGCCTCGATACACCACTCTGAAGCACAGGAATGGTACAGACATTCGCTATCAGCGAATGTCAACAACCTCTTCAGGGTTCAGGGTTCAGAGAGCACTGATAAGGCCCTTGGAGGTAAAGCAGCTTTGGTGAAACGATGATGAACTTGTGTCTGGAAAATATAACTCAGGAACCCTTTGTGACCTTAAGAATGATTACTGCAAACCTCATTCACATATGGCAACTGGCTTAACCTGATATGCCACTTCCTCTGCAGTCCAAAGTTAGAAATGAAAATCATATGATATTCACATTTTTTTCCCACATGGATATTGCATTAACAGTTTATTGTAACCATGGGATTATACTTCTAGGAGGTCATTTCAGTAGTTAACCTTTTTTCACAGAGGCATTTAATCAACCTAATTTTAACCTGTCTTCTTGAAACCAAACAGACATTTTCAGGTTTTTGAGGATTTCTCTCTCAGAGAATAAAGTCATTGATTGTAGTTGGTGGGCTTACTTCCGGCAAGCCCACTCTTGATATCTTTCATATTATTAATTATCTGCACTTTCCGTTCAATTTTTCTAGCTGTAACTAGTCCTACAGTTTTTGCACTACATTCAAACTTTTTACACCAAAATGACCAGCTAGTTCCAGACATTGTTGCTTGTATTCAGATTTTTGAAATATTCAAAACTTTTTGAAATGTTCAACTTTTTTAAAAATAAAAAATAGAGAGTCATTTTCGTGGAATGCTGTAGGACAACACGTTTCAACCATTTTGGTCTTTTTACTTGACGAAAACCAAAATGGTCGAAACGTTGTCACTGCTCATGAATTTAAGTTAAATATATCACTTGGGAGCATAATAGCAGTGTGCTGGTAGTATTTTCTAATTTTGCATTATTTTTCTCTTTTACAAGGCGCTAAATTTTGGATGTGCGTATGCCTTTATTATTATAATTACGATCCTATATCATCGTGGGACACACATTATGTCCCTTTGGTATTATGCCATGGCGCAATGAAATGCCAATAATAAGGCTACTGAGGGGCCGGAGGAGCTTAACGTCTATGTGAAGCCGGACCTGTCAGCTCTTCCTTAGCACTCTCAGAGGCGAGCTGGCCGCTCTCCGAGCTAGGCTAATAATTTTCCAGGTATACAGCATAGTTCACACGCCTACCTCGGTGACCCACTGGATATGCAACCGGCTTAGCCCGTCACCTGCAAGTGCCGGAAGTGTGTCATTGTAATTCATTCCCAGATTAAAATAAAGCAAATTAATTCAAACTTGTCCATGTTTGTGTTTGCAGGCGGCTAAAGCAACAATGAACAGTCTCCCCATGGAGATGACTAATAATAATAATAATATTAATTATCTCATGGCCACGACTTAATTATCTCGTTCCCATGCATTATTAATTTGTGGCCATGCAATATATTTTTTTTCACAAATGTCACCAGACGGGCTCCGTACTATCGTGATGTATGGATGCACATTATATGAATACACATTCATGGAAGTACATTTTAATTCGGTAAAAAAACGTTTGAAGTTACACATTTAATATGCACTTTTGTTGGCTTAAACTCAGTAGCAAAATAAAGGGGTACTTAAAAGAGACTCTGGGATTAGCACAGCCGTGTGCATAAAGGTTGTTTTCTGTCATTTAAAGTAAATATGTTAGTGTATTTTGTATTTGTTTTTCCTTTAGCTTTTACGGCGTGTTTATGATTAACAACATTCAAGGACTTCGTAAACCATCAGTAAAGAGTCTGACCATCATTCAGCTGGGGACCTACACCCTCACTGAAATGCACTGAGGCTTGAGGCCAGTGCCAGTTGGGGTTTGAAGCAAACCCACACAATTCCTTCAGGAACTGTAACCTTTCCAGTTAATGTTAATATCCAGAATGTAGGTCACACAAAAATGCGTCAGTGTGCATGTTCCCAGGAGCGTTTTCCTACGTTTCGAATTTAGACAGAAGCGTGTTAGCGCAACTCAACATCCTGGAGCAGGACGTCCCCAAAAACCGTTCAAACCGTTTCGGTTTCTCCAGTTCACGAGGGCCACAGAGTGCCAGCCATGTTGAGGGAACCAGCGAGCGACGCCATTTTACCTTGAAGAAGAAGATTCCCACCAGGTTGAAGATGAACCTGACCAGCCAGTTGTAGTTCCTCATCACCTCAGTCATCACCACACCGGGGTGCAGGGAATTGGCGGTCACACCTGTAACACAGGTGCACACACAGCGTGCCAGGAGGTGAACTCAGACCTGCGGCACAGCCCGATTGGCAGGACCCTTGTCTGGGAGCGTCAGAGAGGCTGTCGCTCATTTTCTCTGCAGACACCTCCTAGTCCAGAGCAAACCTGCACATGTTCCACTTTACCACCATATATGAACCATTTACGAGTTTATATGTAGACTGAAAAAAAATAAAGGTTGCGTAACTTGCTCGAGGGCACAATGGCAGCGTTTTTTCCGTAACCTCCGCCATCGATTTGGCAGAGCGCAGGCGGGCGTGTGATGTCACACCGCCACTTCCTATCACACGGTGGTTCAGATGGGCTCAGACGCGAATCACGGGAAGACGCTTTGCGTGTGTGCAGCTCAACGGGCGAACTTGCACGGCCTGATCGGCCAGTAGGGGTCGCTGGTGTGCTGTTATCTCGGCCAACTAAAAAACAAAAAACACCACCTCTGGGGCGCTCTACAACCCATAATGCATCCTTTTGTGCCTTAACAGATACCAGACCGTGGGGCCCATCCATGCACTAGAACAGAGCCTTAACAGATACCAGACCGTGGGGCCCATCCATGTGCTAGAACAGAGCCTTAACAGATACCAGACCATGGGGCCCACCCACACACTAGAACAGAGCCTTAACAGACTCCAGACCATGGGGTCCATCTGTGGACTGGAACTTTGATCTCACGTTTACACTAAATTTCTTCATAAGCTCATGCATGCCAGCTGAAGACCAGTGACCCTGCTTTGCTTTGCCCACCAGCCCAGTCCCCTCGCCACGCGCTGCCCCCTGCTGGTGGTACCTGTGCCTTGCAGTCGGCGGGCCAGCTCGTTGGTGCAGATGATGTTGTGGAGCTTGGTGTGGTTATAAATGCTGTCCATCCTGTAGGTCAGGTTGTCGCCGTGGAAATGTGAGAAGTCGACCACGCCCCTCCAGTGGTTGACCGAGGACACGTTCACGATGCGCGCCGGGGCGGAGCTCTTCATTAGGTCTGAGAGAGAGAGAGAGAGAGAGAGAGCAAGAGAGGGAGAGAGAGAAAGAGAGAGAGGGAGAGAGAGAGGGGGGAAGAGAGGGTGAGAGAGAGAGGGAGAGGGAGAGAGAGGGGGGGGAGAGAGGGTGAGAGAGAGAGAGGGAGAGAGAGAGGGGGGAAGAGAGGGTGAGAGAGAGAGAGGGAGAGAGAGAGGGGGGAAGAGAGGGAGAGAGAGGGGGGAGAGGTGTGAGAGAGAGGGTGAAAGAGAGAGAGAGAGGGAGGGAGAGAGGGAGAGAGAGGGGGGAACAGAGGGGGAGAGAGAGAGAGCGGGAGAGAGAGTAAGGGGGAGAGAGAAAGAGAGAGAGAGAGGGGGAGGGAGAGAGAGTTAGAGAGAATAGACAAAGAAACAAAAACAATTACTCACACTCAAAGAAAATGATACTGACTTTGCAAGTGCTGTAACTGAGCCAATAGCAAAGAGTGGGGACCACTGGCTCACCCAATAGCAAACAGAGGGGTCAGCTGGCTCAGCCAATAGCAAACAGAGGGGACAGCTGGCTTACCCAATAGCAGGCTGGTGAGCAGGAAGGGCCCCAGGTGATTGGTGGCGAAGGAAACCTCCAGGCCATCGGGAGTGATGGCTCTACGCAGGCCTGCAGGAGAACAGGAGTCACACGTCACTGCACAGAGATACACTTACAGTATACACTCAGCACAACATACAACTGCAACCACTTATATACACACCTACACACACTTATACACACAACTACACTCAGCACAACATACAACTGCAACCACTTATATACACACCTACACACACTTATACACACAACTACACTCAGCACAACATACACCTGCAACCACTTATATACACACCTACACACACTTGTACACACAACTACACGCACTGATATACACACCTACACACACTGATATACACACGTACACGCACCTACACGCACTGATATACACACACTACACACACTTATACACACTACTACACACACTTATACACACAACTACACACACCTACACGCACTGATATACACACCTACACACACTGATATACACACAACTACACACACCTACATGCACTGATATACACACCTACAAACACTTATACACACTACTACACATACTTATACACACAACTACACACACCTACACGCACTGATATACACAACTACACACACTTATACACACAACTACACACACCTACATGCACTGATATACACACCTACAAACACTTATACACACTACTACACATACTTATACACACAACTACACACACCTACACGCACTGATATACACAACTACACACACTTATACACACAACTACACACACCTACACACACTGATATACACACGTACACGCACCTACAACCACTTATATACACACCTACACACACTGATATACACACCTACACATACTTATACACACATATACACACAACTACACACACTTATACACACAACTACACACACCTACACGCACTGATATATACACCTATGCACACTTATACACACTACTACACACACCTACACACCACTTATATACACACCTACACACACTTATACACATACCTACACGCACTGATATACACACCTACACACACTTATACACACACCACAACAAACACCTACACACACTTATACGCACACCACAACAAACACCTACACACACTTATATACACACACCACAACAAACACCCACACACACTTATATACACACACCACAACAAACACCTACACACACTTACATACACACACCACAACAAACACCTACACACACTTACATACACACACCACAACAAACACCTACACACTCTTATGCACACACACCACAACAAACACCTACACACACTTATGTACACACACCACAACAAATTCCTGCATTTTTTAAAAATATGCTGTACCCCCTCTGAAAACACCCCTACTGGTCCCGGAGAAATACTCAGGGATCTTGCTGACCAAAGCGTGCCATCACGTGTCAGGAGTCTCTTGTTTTACTGTTGGTGAAAATTAGTATTTATTTTGGAATAAATCAATGCAAAACAAAAGAGAAATAAGCACGCTGTCTGCTTTTAGTGTAAGGAGGCACTGTGCACGACAGGCATTGCAGTCGTGAGCAAAGCGCAAACAGTACTGACTATAGCTACTTGCACGTTTGATTAGCAACGGTGTGTTTTGGATTGGACGCGAATCAGAAACCTTCAAGAATATTACTAGTGTCAAAAAGGGGCTTAAAGTATTTTGAGTATTTAAACAATGTTGTGGTCGGTTGACAGTTAGTTGTATGTACAGGTTTTCAAAAAAGGGGTACAGCATCCACGGGACATGCAGAAAATATTCAACAAGTGGTTGGGGTCCATAATTCCCATGGTTCCAAACAGTATATTGCACTCAAGTACGCCTTTTTTTCATGGACATGAGCACCAACAAACAGCTAAAGAAATGAGTTTTTAAAAAGGTCCTGTGAACATAGCCTTGACCGGGAGTGTTTATCTGACACGTGTTTTTTTTTAGCTGTTCCAGTGACCTTTGGCATGCACTTATTGTAGGTCGCTTTAGATAAAATCCTCTGCCAAATAAATATAATGCAATGTAATGTGTTTGGAACCTATCTCCACCTGAGGCCCCGGCGTTGTTGACCAGGATGTGCAGCTGCTTCTCCTCGCGCAGGATGCCCTCGGCGAAGGCCCTGACAGAGGCCAGGGAGGAGGTGTCCACCAGGCGCACGTGCACGTCCTGGTTCCCGCTACGCCGACGGATCTCCCGTGCAGCCGCCGAACCCCTCGCCTCGCTCCGGCACGCGAGGATCACGCGAGCACCGCGCCGCGCAAAGTCCAGAGCTACGAACTTTCCGATCCCTGAGAGAGAGAGAGGGGGGGGGGAGAGAGGAAGAGAGAGAGAGAGAGAGAGAGAGAGAGAGAGAGAGAGAGGGGGGGGGGGGGTGGGGGTGGGGGGGGGGGGGGTGGGGGGGGTTGGGGGGTGGGGGGGGGGGGGGGTGGGGGGGGGGGGGGGAGAGAGAGAGCAAGAGGGGGGGGAGAGAAAGAGAGAGAGAGAGAGTGAGAGGGAGAGCGAGTTAGAGAGAATAGACAGTTATATTCTTTATACATTTTATTCGGTAATCCTGAGCAGTACAAACTGATATAATTAATCAATACATACACCGAAAGGAAAAATGACCTCTTGTTAAGAGGCTGTGTAGCCGACCTTAAAATGAAGTTACACTTTCTGTTAGACACTGAAACAATGTTTCGAGCAATACAGACGCTCGTTAAAAAGCACAGTCCATTGTTATTAAACATTAGGAAAATGAACTCGAACTCAGCAGTAGCTAAACGCCAAGACCTCGAAAGCGTCATCGATATAGAAACAGATCAAGATCGCCCAGCAGATCTCGTAGAAACGTGTCCCCGTTGTATTTTATAACATTGAGCCAATTAAATGTGTTAAGGGCGGTCAAAGTCCTCACACCGGAATCCTGTCACACAGAGCAAAGATTAGGCTACCAAGTACCGCGTTTCCTCTTTGTGGGATCCCGCAAGTGATGGAATAACCCTGGCAGGTAGACAGCGTTATACAACGGGATTAATTATAAAATGGGAATTTAGTGAATTATTATCAAATTATTAACAGTACTATAACAGCGTTCTGGACGGTTTCTAAGTCAACTTTGTCGCACAAAATTGCAGTAGCCAGCTCAACGTCAATTTCCTACCTAACTCCATGGCGTATTTAATTATGCAATAGTTTTAGCTCGTTCATTATTTCGCAATGCAAAGGCACTTCAAGGTTTAATTATATTGAAGTTCTCAACATGGTAGTTCGAGGGGCCATGCCGTGTTATAGCCTACAGCTAGAGTCAGAACCACACACAAAAAATAACCCAGCTGTGCCAGTGTTCTTCATATCGTCAGTCGTGCGCCAAAGCTTTCCTCGTCGGTTCAAAGCGGCTCGGATGAAAAGCATTTTTTTTGGAGTATGACTACTTAAATTTCCATCACCTGTATTCGCTCCAGTGACGATCGCGGTCTTCCCTTTGAGTTCCACGGGACACGCGCGCGGGTCCCACGGTCCCCTCCGCTGTGCGCGCACGACGAGCCCCAAGACCAGCGTGGAAAAAGCCCACAGTGGATGTGAGAATATATCGGTCCATAGCCACTCCATCTGGAAGCTGTTCCAAACCACAATGTCAAGACCACTAAAGAATGCCACAGCTGGCCGTTCTAAATATCAACTGCGCAATCCTTGGAGAGGTAACGACATGAGTGTATTTCAGTTTAAATACACTGTCCCACTCCATCCCTTTAAAAAAAAATCAAAGGCTGTTGTCGATGTGAAACGCCAGAGTCCTCGCGGGGTCTTAAAGTCGGACAGATATCACTATAGTTCAGCTTCAGCTCGGTCTCTGAATTGCCTATCCAGAATGCGTATTTTTTTGTCCGTACCAACTGCATATTAAAATCTAAAGTCGCGTGTTTGGAGTAGCTGTTTGTAGTTGTTCCAATAACCTTCGGTATGCACTTATTGTACGCTTTGGATAAAAGCGTTTGCCAAATAAATGTAATGTAATCATTGTAATGTAATGTAATGTAATGTAAGCTTCAAAATTTGGATTGTACAAATTAGACAACATTAAAGCGACCTGTGTACATAAAGTGTGCCAGGTTTTATGTGCTGCCGGGCAATTAATAACTCATAAATATATATTGGGATTCAAGTTGGTCCAGTTTAAGTTTCAGTGAAACTTAGGATCTTTGTGTACTGTACAAAAGTAGTTAAATGCGTTTATATGAGGCTTACAAGTTTAAGACTGTCTTCCACTACCACAAACTAATTCATTTTAAAATGTATTATAACGTGAACCACAATTTTAAACATCAGTTATGGTAGCCCATGTATCCTATTAAATATAATTCGTGCTCAGTATTTTATTTCTGGTTGTTTTTCAGTTTTTCTTCTGCCAGCAACATTTTAAAGCCACGTAAAATAAATGAGCCGGCAACTGCTACAAAGCGGGACACTGAACATTACATTTTCAGACATAAAGCTATAAGCTTGAACAAAGTGTCACCAGTTTGGGTGTAGTTCTTTGTGTGCACTTCTCTTGTGCACGGCGCTGCAGATGGATTTACTTGGATTCAACAGTTACGCTCATCTCCACGTCACGCGCCTCAGAAACGGTGCGCGCGCACTGTGGGCTCTCCAAGCCAGGTAAAGTGATATGGATGCATGGGCATGGTTTATACGATTCTTTTTTTTAAAGCGCCTACAGGATTTTATTCCCTTTTTTCCACTGGGGAGTTAAAAAAAACAAAAAAAAACAAAACAAACAAACAAACAAAAAAAAAAAACATTATTTGGGCTAGTTTTTTGAAGGGGGTGGGGGGTTGGGGCGGTTCAGAACTGTTGACCAATCTTTTATTTCCACTGTAAAGTGCATGTGTGACAGCGTCTCTGTAAACAACGCTATACAAATAATTTGAGTGAATTACATTTTTAACAGACTTTGTCCAATTATATACAGACATTTTTAAAGTCATAAATAAATGCAGGCTTCTTGTGCTTGCATATAAATAACAGAAATGTGAATTATTCGTGCCTTATGAGGAATTCCTGCTTTTGGACGTACAATTCCATTAATTTCTAATGGTGATTCAAAAACAGTACAGCAAATGTGGTTGCACCACATGCAGTTCATCTCATATACTTGCGATATTTTCATTTTCTGAGCGCTCTAAGACTATCCACTCAAATCTCAAACACTAGTAGCCTACATCAACCGCCCAGGTAGTTTCGGTCAACTTTCGATGATAAGGACAATGCAGGTTATTGGCAACTTGTCGCCACTGATTTGCATTGCAATCAGTTATAGAATAGCAACCGGGAGTGGGTGGCCAGGAACTATTCCAAGCAAGATCTTGAGGAACTGGCTAAGGAACTGGTCTGGAACATCAGACCCCTTGTTGATGAGCAGGCTGGTTGATTTACGGATGCCAGGTACCGATCAAATCACATTATTATGAATATGCATTTCTGTTTCCCCAGAAAACAATGTATGAATACAGGTAAAAACATTCAGTCCTGAGAACGAGGTTCAAACTGAACTCCGCTGAAACCGGCGCGTCACTGTTTTTCTGAGAACTGCCGTTCCTCTAAATAAACGTCCCTTCTCATCAAGTTCGCGAGACCTTCCTTTTTCTTCTTACGTCGCTGAAATGTTTTTTTTTCCTTCTGTATTTGGCCTCCCGGCTCGGGTGGTTGAGTATATGGAATTTGAAAAAAAAAACAAAAAAAAAAACATTATTTGGGCTAGTTTTTTTGAAGGGGGTGGGGCGGTTGGGGCGGTTCAGAACTGTTGACCAATCTTTTATTTCCACTGTAAAGTGCCTGTGTGACAGTGTCTCTGTAAACAACGCTATACAAATAATTTTTAGTGAATTCCATTTTTAATATATATTCCTTTCAGTTCCTTATGTAATACATTCGAGGTTTGAGGGGAATAGAGTTTAAAAGCACTTTTACCCAGGTTTCCAGCAGATGTGAGGAACTTCAAAAACAATCTTGGGAATGTGTATTCAGTGCTAGTTTGTACTTGGCAGGATTGTTGTTTGTTTGCTGAACAGATTACCCTACAGGGTTGGAGTCCTGATCTATGTGGTCACTTCTGGCACTACGATATTTACTTCACTCTAGTGTGTTTCTTTTGCACCTCTGCACCTTGAACTAATGCACTTGTTGTACGTCGCTCTGGATAAGAGCGTCTGCTAAATGCCTGTAATGTAATGTAATGTGTATTATAGGGCACACATTTCATTACTAAAAGTGAAGTGAGGTAAAAGGGTCATTTGTGAAGGATGCCTTTGTACAGAGATTCAAATGGTGATAATTTCGTACAGATAGAGAGGGCCACCCAACCGTCAATCAATCAATCAATCAATCAATCAATCAATCAATCAATCAATCAATCAATCAATCAATCAATCAATCAATCAATCTTTATTTATATAGCACATTTCATACAGTGGCTGTAGCCCAATGAGCCGCACATGACTGAAAGAGAATGCTATGTAAACAAATAGAGGTGAGAAAAGGCACAAAAAAGCAAAACAACAAATAAAAGAATAAAATAACCATAGATGAATAAAACAACAAATGACGAGGCACCTTAAGTAAAAGCCAGGCTAAAAAGATATGTCTTAAGGTCCACAGAGGAGGAGTCCCTCAGATCCTTAGGCAGACCGTTCCAGAGGCTAGGGCCACTGTGGCTAAAAGCTGTTTCCCCGTGCGTTTTTGCTGAAATCCTTGGGACGACTAGGAGGCCAGCTGCAGAGGATCTGAGGGGCCTGCTAGGTACATATCTAAAAAGCATGTCTGAGAGATAGGCTGGTGCCAGGCCATTCAATGTTTAAAAAGTAGTAAGAAAATCTTAAAATCAATTGTAAAACTGATAGGCAACCAATGCAATGACTTTAAAATAGGTATTATATGTGCTCTCCTTCTTATATAGAACACAGTGATGAGTACCATAATTATCCCCAGTAATGAATCTAAGTGCGTTATGATATACAGCATTTAGATGTCGCAGAGTAGCACAAGCTACATGTCTATAAATTACACCCCCATAATCAAGAACAGAAAGAAAAATGGATTCAATTAACTTCTTTCTGGTAATTACTGGGAAGCAAGTACTGTTCCTTTTTTGAGAAGCCAAGCTTGACCCGCAGTTTTTTAACTAGATTGGTTATGTGCAACTTAAAAGGTAAATTTATCATCAATCCAGATTTCCAAGTATTTATAATGGGAGACTGTTTCAATAGGTGTACCTTCTAGAGTGCATATCTGAAGATTGGCATTTTCAATTTTTTTTTTTGACCTGGTAAATGGTATGCACCTGGTAATATCACTATTTAAAACAAATGAAAGATGTATGAGTGCCCTTTGCAAAAAAACAAAAGTAAGCTGTAGATTCTTAACTGCCAAGGGGATAGAGTGTGATAGAGAAAAGCAACAGAGAACTGTATTATCTGCATAAAAATGAAAATGACAGCCTGTGTGCTCGTTACACACACACACACACACACACACTGGTACACAAAAAAAACAAAAAACACACACGGTAGGAAAGGGGATTTAACACCATGTGACTCCCGCATGCATCAGTCATTCCCCTGCCCCGGTCTCACTGCAGGCAGATAAGGAAGAGGACCCCTGCATGTTTGTTTCGCACACGTTATGAAAGAGCTGACCGGCATCTGCAAAATGCTTATTAAGAGCTGTGCATTTTGGCTGAATATTAAGTGGTTCAGTAGTGTCAGAATTGACATGGACAGGTAATGATGTGGCATTATATTGCTTGGTAGAATTTACAATCTTCCAGAATGTCGTAAGATTTGTCTAGGAGCTGGTAAATTAATTATTAGAATTATCTGCCTTGCCTCTCCTCACTGATGATGTGCATTTGTTCCTTAATTGTCTAAAAGCAAGCCAATGGCCAGGGTCACCTGAATGTCTAGCCAGGTCCCATGCTTTATTTCTAGAGTGAAATAAATTTGATAGCTCTGAGGTGAACCAAGGGCTGGATCAATCCTTAATTCTCATTTTTTTTTTTTTTTTTTTTTTTTTTTTTTTTTTAAAGGAGCACGTTTATTTCCAAAAGTAAATAAACACAAGTTATGGTGATACGGCTAAAATACCATACCAATGTGTACCTTACTCCTTTACTTACTATCGGGTATTTAACGGCACGGTGAATAAGAACATCAGTTTAACGTCTCATTTGAGAATCACTTACTGCCCTCAATGTCCTCCGTCACTGCGCTGTCTGAGGAGTTCAATGGTGGATCGTTTGGCCGGTATGTAACACTGCCCTCTGCTGGTCTAAAAGCGCCACTTCCAGCAAGAAGCGATTGTTCTCACAAGCCAATACAGTTTAGCTCAGCGGTTTTGAAGCTCGATACTGGGGGACCCCTGGGTGTGCTCGTGTCTGATCCAACCACAAATGCAATCCTATATTAACGAGTTGTTTTTTTTTCTCTAAATTGCGCTTTTCTTATTTTTCTTAATAAGGGATTATTTGCCCTCTTAAGATAGGCTTATGTCAGAAATGGCTATGCATGCTATCAAAAACCTAACAGATCTCATTTCAATTTTGGGGGGTGAGGTGGAGGTGTAAGCAAATTTTATTTAGGGTTTTTTTGTTCTATAATGCAAAACCTGGCGGCACAATCCGGTTAGTACAAGTTTGCAAATAATGCTGTTGAATTAATTTTTGCATGTTGGTATCGATCTGCTGGTATACCAGCTGGAAAACACCACAGATTGTATCATTTCCAAAGATTTTGAATTCTTAGCTTTCCGTGATGTAAGATATTTTGTCATGGTTCTGTGTTTCCGCCTGTCTTTTCCTTGTTGGGCCGCCAGATGGCGGCACTTCTGTCTTGTGTCCTGCTCCCCCTGTTTAATTGTATTATTGCTTTCAATTATTCTATTATTGTTTTTGGGTTGTCTCATTTTCCCTTCCCTCTCTGTGGCCTGATTGTTCATGGTGCCCTCCTGTGTCTCGTCAGTGTCTGGTCTATTTAAGTTCCCTTCTTCTTTGACTCAGGTGCTGGATCCTTGTTTGGTTTTTGTGTGCGTGTTGGATGGTGTTTCGCTTTGTGCTCCTTCTCGTTCTTGTGACTCAGTGTTTTGTCACTGAGTGTGACTTGTCACTCCGTGAGTGTCTTCCTCACTGCCCGTGTTCTGTTCTGCATAGTTTTTTTGAATTTCTGCTTTTCTCTGTTTTTGCGCTTTAAGAACTTTGTCCCATTTTGACTTGCCCTGCGCGGGCGGCTTCGTTTTTGTTCCCTTTTGTTTTTTGTTCCGATTAAAAGCAACATTCCTGGTTTTGCGTTTACTCTGGATTTTGAGCGTTTTTTGACTCTGCGTTTTTTGGTCCATCCCCTCGCCCACCCTGACATATTTTAGATGTATTGCCTTGCACTTCATATGTGATGCGTGCATTTGAGAGGGATATTCTGGGGATTGAAATTGAATGTCGTTTCCTTTTTTTTTTTTTTTTTTTTTTGTGGCGTTTTTTTAAAAGGATTAATGAGCCACAGGCTTAAGGGCTTAAACGGGATTCAACAGCTAAATGGTGCTTTACACCGAAGATACTTCTCCTTAATAAACACTAGATAAGCCGTTCCTAACCAAGTCTAACTGCGTTAGGCCCAATTTAACACACCTCTCCCGCTCTCTGTGTAGGGGAGTAGATGCTGCTGCTGCTGTGGGTCCACCCTAGTATAGAGATCAGGGCTTTACTTCAAGGTTAATGGGCGCGATCTGTAATGCCTTTGAGTTACTTTGAAATGGATGAATATGTAAAGTCAGAATTTAACCAGACTTCTTGAATGCGTAAATTATGAGTACAATAATCACACAATCTGTTTAAGTTGCATCTTAGGTTGGTTGGTAACCTCTATGGGCAACATTATATTATAGGCATTTAGCAGACTTTCTTATCCAGAGCAACATACAGAACATTTGACATTGCATTTAAAAAAAAAAAATTGCATCCATTTATACAGCTGAATATATACTCAAGCTCAACGGTAGTGTACTACCCAGGAATCAAACCTGTGACCTTTTGGTTACAAAATCTGTTCCCTACCAATTTCACTACACTGCCACTCTGCCAAGTAATATGTGCCATTCACTCAGTAAGCTAATCTTTAGCTAAGCATGTCACTGTGCATGTTTTCAGCTGAGAGTAAATCCTCAGCCAAGCTTGATGCTATTAATCTTATTTCAGAAAGTATCTCTGATTAAGCATTTTGCTATGAATGTTATCTTTTCAAAGCTAGGATAAATACAGGCTTAAAAAAAAACAAAAAACCTTGTTTCTTACCTGTGGGCTCACTGATGCAAAATGTCAGTATTCAGATAGCAGGCTGGAGTCGATCTGCAAAAAATTCGCTCTGTCAAACGTTGGTTCCCCAAGAAGGGGCGGTAATCTATTTAACTTCTACTTGGTTGCTACTCTCTGTATTTCTCACTTCCTAACCTCTCTGCTTCTTATCGCTCCCCATGGGGCCTGGCAGGTGGCGGGGTGTGGGGGGCGGGGTACAGTAAAAAAAACAAAAAAAAAACTCTCTGGACATTTCATTTGTTACATTCCTCCTCCCTCTTTTGCTTTGTGGTTTCTTTTTTTTTTCTTTTTTTTTTGAAATTGCATGGGTGTGGTGTGGGAGTTTGGAAAAAGGGCCCTTTTTGTGTCAAACCCTGTGTGTTTTAGAGAGCATTGCTCTGTGCAGGATCTTTCCTCTGACACAAATATGTGTCACCATCTGTGCATCTGTCACACTGGTGATCTTCAGCAGAATTCACTGCACTGTCCACACCCTCATCTTTCCTGTTGACCTCATCTGGGGCGACATAGCTCAGGAGGTAAGACCGATTGTCTGGCAATCGGAGGGTTGCCGGTTCAAACCCCACCCTGGGCGTGTCGAAGTGTCCTTGAGCAAGACACCTAACTCCTAACTGCTCTGGCGAATGAGAGGCATCAATTGTAAAGCGCTTTGGATAAAAGCGCTATATAAATGCAGTCCATTTACCATTTACCATCTGGCAGTTGGTCCGAGCTGTCTTCTTCTTACATTACATTACAGGCATTTGGCAGACTTAAACAACTTTTTACACAGCATTGCCATTGCATTCATTTATACAGCTGGATACATACTGAAGCAATTCAGGTTAAGTACCTTGCACAGCAGTGTCCTACCTGGGACCAACGGCAGTGTCCTACCTGGGAATCGAACCTAAGACCAGCTCCTTACAGATTATTCTACACTGCAGTAGTATGGTAGTCTAATTTCGCAAAAAGACGAGCTTGCAGCCACAAATGAAGTGGGGTTAAGTAAAGCGATCCAAATTTAAATATTAAACGCACGCAGAACACACAAATTTCTTCCCTGCTAAGTGTCGCGACGAGCCTCCAGCCTGACGCTCCCTGAAACAGGACCGGACGGAGGCGACGGTTTGCAGGAAGGGCTAAATATGCTGCATTCCTTTTGACCATTCCCTACCGAAGGCTTACAACCAGAGCCTCTTTGACTTGAATTAATTTCTTAAGACTCTTTCGTTTGGTCCTTATCGTGGTCTTTTCCCTGGAGACGCACGTCTGGAGGCAAGGAGAAGGAGGCGGGGCCTGAAAGGACAGCACAGAGCATCTGCGTTTGATTGGCGGGGAAGGCGGAGCCAGTGCGGGTAACCACGGAAACGGTATCTCTCACCTGCTGCCACCACAGACCGTAGAAAAAAAAAAAAAAAAAACGTACAGTTAACAGAAGCCGCCCCCTGATAACGGTTAACTGGTCGAAGCAGTTACAGTAGCTGCTCGTAAACAGAAAAAGCCCACGGCTTGCCTCCTTCTCTCAGTTTTTTGTATTCTGGGACAGACAGACAGAAGTTTAACTGCAGATTTGTTCTGGCCGATGACAGCGTTTGAAAGTTCGGCAGACCAATAACCCCTCACAGCTCTACACGGTATAACAAGAGTAGAATATTGGATTGAATATTTTTATTACGGCAAGGGGATCTTAATATGTATTTGCTTATTAATTTAAATTTGAAATGAATGACTCATTTGGGAAAGATAATTTAGCCCGGAGAGAATTTCCATTCTTATGTGTATTTGCAGTATTCTTATGTATTGAGCAGATAGGACATAGACACAGTTTAGGATGTGGCAGCTATGAATCCATCTCAGTCTACTATAAATGATCTCTTCTTAACAGGTTACCCCCCTGAAGACAACCACAAGGGAACAACAGTAGATTGATTATTTTATTTGGGCAATTATTTTGAAATTGTGCAGATGTCTTAAAACAACAGACAGATTAATTTGGCCCAGGAGAATATAATTTGTCAATATTTGATTCAGTGTCTCAAAACTGTTTGTTACCTGTAATGTAATCCGTTATGCAACTGACTGCTTTATACTGTATGAGCAATGCTATATGTTTAAATTAGATCTGAAATGTTTGGGTTTGGAAAAAAGGAGAGAAATGGGGAGGCTTTTCTGTTTTATGAAATCTAAGTCACAAAAAAATGACATTGGCAATCCCGAGCAAAACCATATAAACACAGAAAAGAAAAGAAGAAAAAAAAAGAGCCTCATAACTAAGATGGCAAAAATCAGAATTATGGAACGTTTAAGGAGAAGGTATGTTCTTCCGCTAGAAGACATGCTGCAATGAGAACAAATCACAAACTGTACAGTACGTGTTCTAGAATGCGCACGAATGATTCCATATGTGGCACTGCACACGCGTTCTGGAATACGCATAGCTGAGTCCATATGTGGCTCCCACATATGGCCTCTTTATGTCTTTTTTTTGCACACAGAAACACAGACAAAGTTCTGTGGCACAAATTAGCAGTGAATGACTTTACCGTTCTCTCCCCTGCCCCCCCCCCCCCCCCCCCCCGGCTCCCCTTTCCCATTTTCATGCCTGTGAGGACATAGGGTTGTTTGAGGGGCGGTCTGGAAGAGGCGGGGCCAAGAGGTTCCATATAAGGAGGCGAACCACGAGGGAGAGGGGACTGACAAAGAGAGAGAGAGAGAGAGAGAGAGAAAGAACGAGCCGAACACAGCAGCATATCATCTGCTCCTGTGTACTCTGCTCGGACAAGTTCTTCGAGGAGTTCTTTGCGTAACCTTGACGACCAATAAAAAGTTTGAAGAGGCGAGAGAGAGGGTGTGTGTGTGAGAGAGAGAGAGAGAGAGAGTGAGAGAGTGTGTGTGTGTGTGAGAAAGAGAGAGGGGGAAAGAGGCGAGAGAGTGTGTGTGAGAGAGAGGGAGAGAGAGAGAGAGGGGGAATGAAGGACACGTTGAACTCAGGGAAGGACGGTCAGGCTGGGGGAGGAAGAATGCCTTTCGCTTTTCGGATTAGAAATGAATGCTTCCGCTTGGCGCTGGCAGAAACGCTGAGCACCTATGTGATGATGGTAAGGAGAGACACCAATGGCTTTACCGGACGACCTGAGCAGCACCTCAGTGCATGAAAATCACACCTGTCTGTTCACTCGTGCACTATGCAATGAGTGTGGCTGAGGGGTTCAATAAGTAAGCTCAAATTAGTGTGTACTCATTTTTATCACTATTATTTAGATCGTACACATTGTGGTAATTAAAAACCTTGATGTCCTGTGTTGTTAATGTCACTACAGCTAATATTGGTATTTCTACGAATGTACATGTATGCAGTCTGGATTTAATTTATGATGTGGCGTTACTGGGATATTTTATTGTCTTGTTGTCATATTTTTGGCTCGCTCAGTGACACCATGTGCTGCGGTAGACGCATGCATTTGCAGTCACATGATTCATTATGAGCAGATGAAGATGACCAGACCCCAGACCTGGTTCAAAGTATTACTTGAAACACTTCAACCCTTTTATACACCACTGCTATTCATTACACATTTACATTCAGGCATTTAGAAGACAATTTTAATTTAAAATTAAAGAAGATTACAGTCAATTTTGAAAAAGAAAAAAAAAAAAATTTTCTTGAACACTTATGAATTGAGGTTAAATGATGATTTTATGCTTTGGTTGGTACGGTAGCATGGTTTGTCCAAACCTCTAAGAGATGTGTACAAGTGTTTCCGATTTCACAGACCTCAAGTGTTCCAGACATGTACGTGATCCAGGTCTGGTGCTAACAAGGCGTTAGCACTAGTGGCATGAAAACAGTTTTGTTTCACACCTTAGGTCATTTGAGGTATTGACTCTGTTAAAGAGCAGGGGGCTTCTGAGCTAAACGCTTTCTGGAATGTTTTACTATTAGTCTGCATTGCATCTGTTGGCTAGCAAGTAAATCTGGCGCCAGCTCACACCACAAATCCTACTCTTAGAGCTTGTGACCAGCACCTGAATTCAGAAGACTTGCACATGACTCTCGACACCTCAACATACCTCTGTGCTGATTCAGGAGGGCTTTGTGCTAAAGGTTGACCTACATTTATTTGCTTTGTTATTCACTAACTTCATTTCTGCTTACCTTGCAATCTGGCTACTTTAAAAAAAAAGTAGTTCCCCAATTTAGCCGAATCATGAGAAGCTATGCCCTTAACTTTGTGCAAAGAATTCGACATTAAACGGTTTAAAGTCATTTCTCTTTCAAAACATTTTTGCTGCCAGTTTTAATGACCACCAAATATATGGTGATACAAAAATGGTTATTTTATTGAACAAAGGAGCGCTTGATTGTAAAATGTGCAAAACAAGTTTTTACAGTATTCTTCCGGTATCCACGGAAACGCAAGTAGAAGCGGAGAGGAAGCGTAGCAATGTGGTGAACTCTGGCATTAACTCTTTTTCTACTGTTACCTTTTGTCTGTTTTTATTTCACAGCTGTTCCTGGTCTTTGATCTATTGAAAGGGCAAAGTTTATGATGCACAATACATTTAAAAAATGTATATTAATATGTAACGGACAATAAAAGTATCTGTTTCTTATTGAGAGCCTATAGGAAAGAAGCACATTTATTTTGGCCTGGATCTGAGCCAATGTGTTTCTCCAGCTGAGAAATGCATCAGATTCCAGTATGGATGTGCATAAGCTGGAGAGAATGTGGTAAGGCTATATGCGCTGGGCCACATAGTTCATATGCCATCATAAGCGCATGAGAATTATATGCGACAGGAACAGGTCTGTCAGTTCATTTACTTTTCATTTATTTACTTCCTGGTCATAAACTCTCATTGGAGGAGAGTTTTACGCAGGGCTACAGGAGGGCTAGCACTGTGACTGTGGCTCTCCTTCAGCTAGGCCTTGGAAAACAGGCATGTTCAGTCAATCAAAAACTTAGGTTAAGCACCTTCGGCAAGTACAGCCATCTCTAAAACGAACTCAACGAACTGTGTATAAAAAGTCGGTTATAACACATTTGTTTGTATTTATCAAAGTCAAAATTAAGGACAAATTATTTGTAGGCCTACAGGTCGGGTTCATGTTCCTGACAGTGAAATGGATGGAAGAAATTTACAAGTAATTTGTTATGACTTAGCATGACCATGATTCCCTGGTCTAATGGACTCATCCCAGTGTGCTGTCAGTCCTGAGCATAGAGCCTATAGAGTTTAAGGTTTCAAGGTGGACCCTCGATCCAATATTGATTCTGCTGATCTTGTACGATTTTGACAGATTCTAAGTCTGGCAACCCTAGATGTGTGTGTTTAGCGCTACACCTTGCTGCCGCTGACCGTGCGGTACCTCCGCTGTGTTGCAGACGTTCGGCCTGGGCACGGTGGCGCAGGTGGTGACGGGGGACGGGCTGTTTGGGCGTTACCTGAGCATCAACCTGGGCTTCGGGCTGGGAGTGGCCATGGGGGTGCACATCGCCGGAAAGGTCTCAGGTAAGGCCCACCTTACGGGTAAAAAAAAAGTGTCATAACCAACGTGAAGCCGTTTAGTAGGGTGTTGGTTCACCACGTGTGTCCGTCCTGTGTCTGGACCTCCACTGGAGGAATACGACACCACAGAGGAAGAAAAAGCAACTCGTACTTTGTTGCCGAACGTGCCAGAACATCTCAGAAATGCTTGATCGGGTTTCAGATCTGGTGACTGAAAAGGCCAAGACTATACGGATAATGTCAGTGCTAGGGAGAAGCCACACATCCTCTGACGAGAAGCAAATTTGCAATCGCCTCCAAGGCATGCTGGGATAGCTGGTGATATGAGGCAAGATGGTGAAGCAACCGGAAGGACAGGGAACATGACCGGATAACCAATCGATTTCAAGGTCAGACAAGTAAATCTTCCCCAGTTTTAAATTTTTTTTTTTATTGCGCCCACAAGAGACCGATTGTGGGAGGCGAGAGCGATGCCTGGTTATTTCATCCTCAAAATCGCGAGGTTGATCCGGCTGTCAACGAGGGTGTAGCCATTTTGAAACAAGCCCCTCTCTGCGGGGAAGGAATGCTTTAACATGGGGAGACGATAACTCAGCACCATGAAATAACAACAGACTTTGGCCTTGCCTTCAAAGGACACCAGTACACAAAAACCATGTCAAGAAAGAAAAACTGGCCCCACACTATTACAGAACGAACTGAATGCTGGATTTACATCGCTATAGTTCATGGACGTGTCTGTTCTTTAAAAAGGCTGGTTCTGCTTGAATTTAAAATGGTTGTGGTTTTGTTTGAATCTACAAAGGCCCAGCGGTTCTGGTTCTGTTTGAATTTTTAAAAAGGCCCAGCCATTCTGGTTCTGTTTGAATTTTAAAAAGGCCCAGCCGTTCTGGTTCTGTTTGAATTTTTAAAAAGGCCCAGCCGTTCTGGTCTCTGTTTGAATTTTTAAAAAGGCCCAGCCATTTTGTCTCTGTTTGATTGCACACCGGGACCCTCCCCACGGGCTCAGGTGTAACCGCTCTCTCCGCTCGTCCAGGCGCCCACATGAACGCCGCCGTCTCCTTCACCATGTGCCTGTTCGGCCGGCTCGCCTGGAGGATGTTCCCCGTCTACGTCGCCGCGCAGATGCTCGGCTCCTTCATGGCGGCCGGCACCGTCTTCTCGCTGTACTACGGTAAAACATTACATTACATTACATTACATTACATTACATCACATTACAGGCATTTGGCAGACGCTCTTATCCAGAGCGACGTACAACAAAGTGTTTAACCATAACCAGGAACAAGTATGACGAAAGCCCTAGAGAGAAGTACCGGTGCAGGGAAGTGCAGGGAACAACCGCATAGTTCAACTTGGACCCTGAAGGTTAAACTGATTAACACTAACACAAACGAGAACAGCAACAACGCAGTCTATGCAAGCAGTAGTTAAGACAGTTAATGCACCTAAGCCACCTACGAAACAGCTGCCTAGTTACAACCCTAAGCTTACAGTCATTTACAGGGGGGTAGGGAGGGATGGGGAGAGGTGCAGCCTGAAGAGGTGAGTCTTCAGTCGTCGCTTGAAATGGATCAGTGTCTCAGCTGTTCTGACCTCCACGGGGAGGTCATTCCACCATCGTGGGGCCAGAACAGAGTGTTCTGGAAGTGCAGGTGCGAGGAGGGGGAGGTGCCAGGCGTCCTGAGGTAGCAAAAACAGCCCCGCCTCCGGCATCCGGCCTCTCCTCAACCCTGCTGAGGAGTGAGATCATACGCGATTAGAATGTCCGGAACTAAACATTCTGATGCTGATGATGACACAGTCACTACTGGTGACTGAAAGCAGTGGAGTTCTAGAACTACTGACTTAAAAATAAATTTCAAAAAGCCTACAGTTCAAAGGGTTAAGCACAGAGCTGGAGGGCCTGTGATGTAAATGCCCTTGCTAATTACCCAGGCTAAATCAACTAATTAGCTGTACTCCCCATCCGCTGATCACTTGTGCATGTCAGACCACAGTGAAACTGTTTAGATACAAGATAAAGAGCAGTCTTCAGCTTTCATGCAATATTTTATTAAAAATATGAAGATGGGGTAAGTGCTTGGAGTTAAATTAAAAGCATAAATTGGCCCGGAGTCCAGAGGGAGATAAGCTCTTCTTTAGTGCACCTTTCTCTGTGATAATCAGAATATTATACAGCTTTGCACAGGGGTCACTTGCCCTGGTCTCAGACAAGCTGGGTTTCCATTTCACCTTAAAATCAGCAGCTAATTCAGACCCTGGAAATCAGGGTTTTCAAGTCTATTTACCATGTATAACAAGTACAAGTACTAGTACACCAGAATTCTGCTCTTCTCACCAAATGTAAGAATAAAAATATAAATATAAGTCTAAAGATCACAATGTGACTAAAAAAATCACGGAGAAAGTTAGTTATAATAAGTGAAGAAGGGATTAAGTGGCTATTGTAGTAGGCAGCAGTAGCTGGGCGTGTTAGACTGTGTTTCCCAGGTGAGGTGCGATGAGCCGAAGGTGTAATCAGCTGCTTTACCTGAAACGGCGGAAACTAACAGAGCTAAACCAGCTGTCTGAGACCAGCGGAGCTAAACCAGCTGTCTGAGACCAGGGCTGAGGACTCCACGGGCGTGGCCCATTAAAATCCCACCTGGACCCTCACCTGGGTTGTTACCGGACAGGGGCTGGGACGGGAACAGGTCGAAGCAGCGATTGGTCGAACGGCGTCGCAGAACGTGCCGTAACCTGCGTTCTCTCTCTCTCTCTCTCTCTCTCTCTCCTCTCTCTCTCTCTCTCTCTCTCTCTCGCTCGCTCCGTGTCGTCAGACGCCATCTCTCTCTCTCTCTCGCTCCGTGTCGTCAGACGCCATTCTTAATTACTGCGGGGGCAACTTCACCGTCACTGGCCCCCGGGCCACCGCTGGGATCTTCGCCACCTACCCCGCCCCCTACCTGTCCATACCTGGGGGCTTCCTGGACCAGGTGAGCACTCAAGAGCCCACCTTCAACCTTTTTCAAAACCCCTTGTTTAACCTTTTCCCCCAATGTGGAATGTTCTCTTGTAAATGTGATCCCGCTCCACTTCAGCCGCATCACATGCAGAGTTACACACAAGCACACGTGTTAATGCACCATGGGCCAGCGCTGATTGGCTTGTTCTGCAATGGCTAAGTCATATTAACACACAGATCTACCTAATTGGTAGGGGACAGTTTAAGGCCAAGTCACATCAACACACAGACCTAATTCCCAGTTTACATGTGAACTTACTCACTTTTTGGCCGAGTGGTTCATGGTCATGTTAACACAGTCCTACATACTCAATTTACAGTTCATATTTTACCTTATGAAGTCATGGCTTCACAGCAGTTTTAGATCTGGATTTGGTGATGGTGGTTTTGGGTCCCCCCCCTGCGCCCCCCCCGCGCCCCAGGTGCTGGGGACGGCCATGCTGCTCCTGTGCCTCATGGCTCTGTCGGACCAGCGGAACCAGCCGGCGCAGGCGGGGTCCGAGCCCCTGGCGGTGGGCCTGCTGGTTCTGCTCCTCGGCGTCTCCATGGGGAGCAACAGCGGCTACGCCATCAACCCGTCCCGGGACCTGCCCCCCCGAATATTCACCGCCCTGGCCGGCTGGGGGCCGGAGGTCTTCAGGTACGAGCGCTGCGTCACGCTGTGTTCAGTTACTGTGTTCAGTTACTGTGTACAGTATAGTCACTGTGTTCAGTTACAGCGTTCAGTTACTGTGTACAGTATAGTCACAGTGTTCAGTTACTGTGTTCAGTATAGTCACTGTGTTCAGTTACTGTGTTCAGTATAGTCACTGTGTTCAGTTACAGTGTTCAGTTACTGTGTTCAGATACTGTGTTCAGTTAGTGTTCAGTTACTGTGTTTATTCACAGTGTTCAGTTACTATGCTCAGATACTGTGTTCAGTTACTATGCTGTTATTATATTAAGTATTATGCTTAGTTACTTTGTTTAATGGATGTGTTCAGTTACTGTGTTTAGTTACTGTGTTTATTCACAGTGTTCAGTTACTATGCTCAGTTACTGTGTTTATTCAGTGTTCAGTTACTATGCTCAGATACTGTGTTCAGTTACTATGCTGTTATTATATTAAGTGACTATGCTTAGTTACTTTGTTTTATGACTATTGCAGTTAGTGTTCAGTTACTTGCTGTTTATATGGATATGCTTAGTTACTTTGTTTTATGAATGTGTTCAGTTACTGTGTTTAGTTACTGTGTTCAGTTACCGTGTTCAGCGCTCACAGCCAGACCTGGATCAAACACGTTCAAATGCAGCTTATTTAACTCTCTTGATGTTGGTGCAATTTGCAGCACTCTCTGAAGGTCCCTGAGAATTTTCAGTGCAACTTGTCACAAACCAAAACATATAAATATGTAAGAGAGAATACTTTTCTTTTGAATATTGGTACAAAATGTATTGCTCCTTTTAACCAGTCTGTAACCTGTAGGGGTTTCACAGGGTATTCCAGACTTTTCCACAAGTTTTTGATCCAGGCTCAATCGCATGGTGCTGTTGGGAGGGTCTGTTTGTGCAAACCCATGCCCCTGGTGCAGATTTGTTTGCTCCCACCCCTACCCCCGTTACACTTTCACCCGTTCTCTCTGTGCCCCCCCCCCCCCCCCCCCCCCCCCCCCCCCCCCCCCCCCCCCCCCCAGGGCAGGGCAGAGCTGGTGGTGGGTGCCCCTGCTGGCACCCCTGATTGGCGGTGTAGTGGGAGCCGGGATCTACAAGCTGTTCGTGGAGCTGCATCACCCCGCCCCGCCCCGGATCTATGGGGCCCCGCCCAGGGAGGCGGAGCTTGAGAAGAGCGCCACGTCAGAGCTGTGCGTGTGAGCCAGGCCCAGCCCCGCCCCCGCCTGGAAGTGTGGGCGGAGCCAGGAGAGGGGAGCCAGGACAGGAAACATGAGCAGAGCAAGGAGAGGAAACATGGGAGGAGCCCAGATATGATATGTGGGCAGGGGCAGGACATGATATGTGGGCGGGGCCAGGACATGCTATGTGGGCGGAGCCAGAAGATGAGGCGCAGGCTCCGCCTCCCTCAGGTGTGATTGCTGCATTGCTTGCTTCGTGAGACTGCGCTACCACCGTCTGCGTCTGCGCAGTGATTGCGATGCAGACGCAGGGAGGCCGTGTGGGGCGGCGGTCATGGTGGTTGCAACCTTTCACTGAAGCTCCTGCACTCTGCCAAACCCCCTCCTCTAAAACCCCCCGCTCAACTTAACCCGGCTCAGTGCCTGTAAGACCCTATAGTTAGACAAAAAAAAACTGGAAGTTTTTATTATAAATAACTATCAAATGAAGGAGGCAGAGGAGGATGAACAGTGGTGGAAAAACGTCTGCACACTAACAGTTTCCTTGAAGGCATGGCTTTGATCGTAGACTTAATTTGGAATTTCTGTGCCCCCTGGAAAACATTTGCGCCTCCGTTCAGTGTTCCGTTAAATTGGGTTTGGTGTGGATTCACTCTGGCGTTCATACGGCAGACAGATGCAAATGTGTGCAGTGTGACGCAAAGCAGGGCTTATAACTTATGAACTTCTAACTTGGGCTAAACTCCCTAATGGAAAGATTAACGCATGTCTCTTTCTGCCTGAAAGGAGGGAAGGGTGTGCAGTGTGGGGATTGGCCAGTGATGGAAGGTGATGTCACAGTTAGCCTCCTATGAGAGGAGCGTGTCCAGGAGAGAGAGAGAGAGAGAGAGAGAGAGAGGCCTTCACTCAGACTGCAGTGAGAAACCGTGTTTAATTAGTACACAGAGCATTCCATACAGGAAACATGCCAGGGAAGACTGAAATAAATACATCAGTGTAAATACAGGATGACTTCTGTGTGAGGGAGGGCCTGGCTTTGCCAAAGAAAGCACAGGCATGCAGACACACACAGGTAAACACACATACACAGTCACCCACACCGACACTACATTAGGTACCCTGAAGAAGCCTCTACACACAAGCACATGCACACACACACACACACACACTCACACACACATACACAGCTGCCAAAACCAACAGGGGGAGCAGCCTTGGCAGGGCTGCTCTCAGCTCTTATTGGAGTTCATTACAGGAAAAGGGGCGGAGCCTGGGCGGGAGGGCAGGTCTGGGGGCGGGGTGTGAAAGCCCTTTGAGTTTCTCTCACTCAGGAACCGGCCCACCGAGGGGGGGGGGGGGGGGGGGGGGAAAGGGTCCCTTCATCGCCGGGTCCCGCTCAGTCTCGCCTTAGGGGTGCCCCCGCCCCCTCCAGGCTGGGCGGGGGACTTTTTCTTGGGCGCGGGGGGCTTGACCTTTCCCCGAAACGCCCTGCTGAGGTCCAGCCTGTTGACGATGGGATCCCCGTTGGAGTCCACGTGGGCGTCGCCATGGGCCGTGAGCGGGCGATAGAGACACGCCCACTGCTGCGAGGAGACAGAACAGCCCTGACTCGCAGGTGCTCTGACTCCCTGTACACCTGGATGCACTGACTCTCTGTACACCTGGGTGCTGTGACTCTCTGTGCACCTGGATGCCCTGACTCCCTGTACACCTGGATGCACTGACTCTCTGTACACCTGGACGGTCTGACTCTCTGTACACCTGGATGCTGTGACTCTCTGTACACCTGGATGCTGTGACTCTCTGTACACCTGGATGTTCTGACTCTGTACACCTGGATGCTGTGACTCTCTGTACACCTGGATGCTGTGACTCTCTGTACACCTGGATACTGTGACTCTCTGTACACCTGGATGCTGTGACTCTCTGTACACCTGGATGCTGTGACTCTCTGTACACCTGGATGTTCTGACTCTGTACACCTGGATACTGTGACTCTCTGTACACCTGGATGCACTGACTCTCTGTACACCTGGATGCTGTGACTCTCTGTACACCTGGATGCTGTGACTCTCTGTACACCTGGATGCCCTGACTCTGTACACCTGGATGCTGTGACTCTCTGTACACCTGGATGCCCTGACTCTCCGTACACCTGGATGCCGTGACTCCCTGTACACCTGGATGCTGTGACTCTCTGTACACCTGGATGTTCTGACTCTGTACACCTGGATGCTGTGACTCCCTGTACACCTGGATGCCCTGACTCCCTGTACACCTGGATACTGTGACTCTCTGTACACCTGGATGCCGTGACTCCCTGTACACCTGGATGCTGTGACTCTCTGTACACCTGGATGTTCTGACTCTGTACACCTGGATGCTGTGACTCCCTGTACACCTGGATGCCCTGACTCCCTGTACACCTGGATACTGTGACTCTCTGTACACCTGGATGATGTGACTCTCTGTACACCTGGATGCTGTGACTCCCTGTATACCTGGATTATCTGAGCCTTCACCTCCTGTGGCTGTCAAAATACTGAACTCTTCATGATTAAATAAAAAATTAGAATAGGAAATTATGTGATGCAGTTTTTCACCGTCTTAAATTTGCTCAAGATTCTCCGCAATTTTTCCATTTAGGTGTTGTACCGGTGGTGGAGCTATGCAATGATGAAACCCAAGAAAAGCCTAGGTGATTTATCTATCTGGGGTCTGAGGACTAACAAGAGCATGGGGGTCTTTGTAAATGTGTGATGTCAGCTGACCGCCTCTTTACTGCACTGTGATTGGCCAGCTGAATGGGTGTGGCTGCAACGCTGGAGGACTGCGCAGCTCAAGTGGGGTACGCTCTGCCGGCTAAGCCCCTCCCCCTTCCCACGGTAACGGTACGGCCAATCACGCGTCACCACGTGGGTCGGCTCTGTCATGGTCCAGTTCCAAATCTGAGACATCACTGCATTACGGACCAGAACCTCAATGGCGTGCACCTCTTGGGGTGCACCACTAGGGGGCTCCACTGATTCAACTTTTGATTCCCTTCAGCTGGAAGACCATCCTAAAAAAAAATCTGTTGTTGTTGCAGGTGTTGCTGCCACTAGAAGAGATAAGCGTAAAGGCTATTCTGTCTCTTATCTTCTTCCAAGAACAATCACCCAAGTCAATGAGCTTAATTAACAGAGACGACTTCTGCTTAAGCAAGTTTTGCATAGCTGTCGCAGTTAATTAAGCTGAATAACTTGGACAAATGCTCCCGGCTCTTTAGCAATTCATCAAGTGAACAAATCATTCTTTTTAATTACAAACGTAGCCGCGGGCCATCATTCCAAGTGGGGAAAGGCCACAGGCCATTAGCGCGTTAGCATTAGGACCATTATTATTACCTTGTTATTAGATGAAAAAGCACTGATCTGGCAATGGCTGCACTAATAGGAATGAAAAATAAGCATCGTGAAACTTTTGTCATTTGTAAAAATTGTGCAAAATAGCAAACAACAAATGTTATGAACTGTGCAGAGTTTTGTCAGGGCGCTGCCTGCATTGGAAGGGCCTTTCTATGTGGATGGTGGTTGGTGGTGTGTGGGGGTGGGGGTGGCTGCCCGTGTTGGCAGGGCCTTTCTGTGCGGATGGTGGTTGGTGGTGTGTAGGGGTGGGGGTGGCTGCCCGTGTTGGCAGGGCTGTTCTGCAGGTTGGCGGTTGGCGGGGTGGGGGGTAGGGGTAGGGGTGGGGGTGGGGGTGGGGCTGGGGCTGCCCGTGTTGGCAGGGCTGTTCTGCAGGTTGGTGGTGGCGGCTGGTGGGGGTAGGGTTGGGGGGGAAGGGGGGGGGGCTGGCTGCCCCGTGTTGGCAGGGCTGTTCTGCAGGTTGGCGGTTGGCGGCTGGTGGGGGTAGGGGTAGGGGTGGGGGGTGGGGGTGGGGCTGGCTGCCCGTGTTGGCAGGGCTGTTCTGCAGGTTGGTGGTTGGCGGCTGGTGGGGGTAGGGTTGGGGGGGAAGGGGGGGGGGGGGCTGGCTGCCCGTGTTGGCAGGGCTGTTCTGCAGGTTGGCGGTTGGCGGCTGGTGGGGGTAGGGGTAGGGGTGGGGGTGGGGGTGGGGGCTGGCTGCCCGTGTTGGCAGGGCTGTTCTGCAGGTTGGTGGTTGGCGGCTGGTGGGGGTAGGGGTAGGGGTAGGGGTGGGGGTGGCTGCTCGTGTTGGCAGGGCCATTCTGCAGGTTGGCGGTTGGCGGCTGGTGGGGCGAGGGGTGGGGGGGGAAGGGGGGGGGGGGCTGGCTGCCCGTGTTGGCAGGGCTGTTCTGCAGGTTGGCGGCTGGTGGGGGGTAGGGGTGGGGTGGGGGGGGGGGGGGGTGGCTGCCCCCGTTGGCAGGGCCGTTCTGCGGGTTTGGCGGTTGGCGGATGCCCTTACCTTGGCCTGGGGGCTGGGCCCGTAAGGGGTGAAGTTGTACTGCCACTCGGGCAGGCCCAGGTGCGTGATCATCAGCCGGTAGTAGGCCGTGAAGGAGGAGCTGATGTAGTGCCAGTACAGAGCCCTGTCCAGGAACCACACCTCACTGTCCTGCGCCTCCCTGTCTGGGGAGAGAGGAGAACCAGGTGACCGCATGGAGGCGCACCTCCCAGTCTGGAGAGAGAGGAGAACCAGGTCACCGCAGGAAGGTGCAGTGGAATTCGTAATTCCAAACCAAACTGACAAGCTTTGGACCAGACAAACTTACTGGGAGGAGACTGAATGACTACTCTTTCACACAGTAAAATGCCCAGTGTTAATTCAACTCTAAAAGAGTACGTATGAGTTCAATAGTTACCATATGTACTCTGTAAGAGTTCATTTAAAACATTTTACTACACGCTTTTTCTGGTAACGATTTTCTGCGTTCGTTTCCTTTTGGGTCCTCTTCATGATTAACACACATTTCATCTCAGGCATTTCCGAGGAAGACGGATTCGAACCCGAAACCCCCTTCTGGCTATGCCTCTGAACGAGACGTTGGGGTACCTTGGCTGCAGTTCCGGTAGACGAGGCACACCTTTCCGTTCCCGCCACAGGGGTCCAGCTCGAAAATACGGCTGCGCTCGTCAAAGTGGGGCGCCCCTGGGGGGTTGTCTGATTCTGGGGGGGGGGGGGGGGGGGGGGGGGGGGGGGCGAAAAGGGAGAGGGCTATCAGAACATGTGAGCGAACAGCGAACGCCTGCCTGCAAAACAGCTCGGCTCAATATCAGCCGTATTAAGCCTTATTACCTGAGGTAAAATGATAACAACAGTAATTGTTAATCACAGAAGCAGCCAATAAACAAAAAGTTTTTAAAAAGTGCATCCGCAGTTTTAGGTTAGATGCCACTGCCTTTTCATCACCACCACTGGCAGTATCGCTGCATGGGAACAGGAGTCTCAGTGGGATGTTTTGTCTTTCATTTAACCCTCATATGCATCCAAAAATTCCCATGTAAAGGATTGTCAAAATTGTGAAAATGATCAAAATCAGAACGCCCAACCCAGCATGCATCCGCTTCCTGTCCGGCCCCAAAATCCATCCCTAGCCCCTTTCCCCAGTGTCACCTTCCGGTTCCTCCTGGCTGTCCAGGTCGGACAGCGTGGGCATGTTGGGCAGAGAGAAGACTGCTGATTGGCTGAGAGGGAGGAGCTTGGCCAGGCTGTTGATCACCATGCTGCCCAGGGGTACCGCCTCACCTGAGAAACAACCGAGCCAGTCCAATCAGAATCACCGACACGCACAAGCATTTAAAACACATTAGAATTTCAGAATGCCTGTGATGGACAGCATACTGTAGTGCCACCCATTACTGGGTTCATGAAGCCTCAGTCTGCTATCACCATGTCAACTCAAGGAAAAGCTCAAGCATACCATGCAACACTGACTTTTTCATTTATTGCCGTCTAAAAATGTATAATTTGACCTTATGTGACATGGTCACAGATTTTAAATAGAATGCATCTGGGTTGAATGTGCCAGAGACCTCTGAAAAGCCTCTTAGAAGACCTGTCGGTGCTTAGTTTGGACATTCAAGCACTGTCTGGCTTTATCTCCCAATCAAAGTCCTACATTCTAAAATGACTGATGAAACTCACTCACTTTCCAGTTTTGTGCACCAGGTCAGGGTGAAACCATCCGTAGTAAGATAGAAATCTCGCAAGTCCTCGGGCAGCTCACAGTCGTTCCTCTGCAAACACAGAGCACCCAGTCATGAAGACATCTTTCCCGTTCACAGCGCCAGTTCAACCGAGGCTATACCCACATGTTCCCAGGACATGAGGCAGCGTCTCTCCACCGGCTCCCTCTCCACAAAACGCACGTCCGTCACCCCCGGCAGACCTTCTGAATTTGAATATCAAGGCAATTAAATAGGTTAACCTTTCATAGAGCGTAATAATAGCACATATAACCGAAGCAGTGATAGTTATATTAATATGAAGTTAATCAATACGTTCTGCATGCATTTGCGTTTTGCATTCAGCCTGGTATAGAGGTTACGCAGAAACAGAAACATTTTCAGCAACTTTGGCTAAGTTAAACTGGCTTGCAAATTCCGTTATCCATCTCTCTGTCAGGGAAACAACACTGCAGAATACTAGCACACTTAACAGATTGTCAGCTCGTTAGCTTCAGTTTAGGCAGTTTGTAACTTTAGCAGCCTTTTTTTGGATTGGACAGTAGTTATTAGCTAACTTAACATTAACGTTAATCAGTCAAGCAAATGCTAGCCGAAGGCAAAGGATCATGTAGAGATGCAAGCTAAACATAAGGTAGCAACTTGCTACCGAGTTAGCTAGCTACCAAGCAAAATGACATTCTCACCAAGCACCCGGGTAATACCGAGAGTCAGTCTTTCCACAAACACTTTAAATCCTCTTGCATCCCTGATGTCCTCCATGACGAAGTTGTTTTATTGTTTCCTGAATAAAAAGATAAATATTTCACGTAACTCGCTTGGTAGTGCTATTTTTTGTATTTCACTCACTCATTCATTTTATTTGGCTCGTGTCCTGTTACCAGGATACATTTTCGCTGTTGTTTAAGGGAAATGTAGTTTTTGACAGAACTATTCCGCATCACTTTTGTAGACGAACCATACATATTGACAGACGGATAAATTGGCGAATGATACGTAAGTACTTTTTTGACAGCAAATTATAATTCAGTATAAAGGCGGGACTAAACATCCTTTGCAACGCTTGGCTACCTGGGAGTGGCGGTTGTTTCAATATGGCGGATGTGACCAGCGGTGAGAAGACCGCTGGGATTTTCTGGATTAAAGACAGTATCCTTTAACGCAATCTGTATTATGTTCTCGCAAGACTCGAAACAATTTGAGTTTAGTGTGTCGCCTGTTTTTATGATGGTTGTAATTTCCTTGCATGTTGAAAACAAATAAGGGGTTTTCAAACTCATCTAGACATCCCATGATGATGGCTAAGCCTAGCTAGTTTGTCAGCAAACTGTTGAACTATCTTGTTAGTTAGCCAATTAGCTGTCCAAACTAGCTAACTGTATTGCCATAACGATTTTGCCAATATGCCATTTAGTTGAACCTAGACTAACATTAGTCGCATCCTAACGCGGTTAGACTAAGCTAATTTGCTAGCTAATGTATCCTTAGCTCTAGATAACAACGTCTGTTAAACGCTTAGACTATTGTTAGAGTAAGTAGCTAATTAAAGGCAATGTAATAAATCAAGTGTGATTTTTATACGTAAGAACTAATTGTACCTAAATACGTAAGGCTGCAAATTAGGATGGTAGTCTAAAGGCTAACAGCCAGCAGAAAACTGGCTAAATTAGCGAGCAATCCTTAACGTTAGGTTAGTTGTCTAGCTAATAATATTAACAGCAATTTTGGCGAACTAAAGTAGACCGCAAACTTGGCTAATAACTGCAGCTAATTTGCCTTTAACATTACAGTTGAGTGGCTAAGTAGCCTGCTTGCTCGATGACTGTCGTTGCCTGGACTGGTTGCTAACCGCGTTTCTATGTTTATGTGTACAAATGACGTCTACAAAATGACTTGCCGGTTTTGCCCTGTACTTAGAAGTCGGTAATCTCTGGTTTTGTCCCTCTCCATAGTAATATTTGCTTCAGGCATTTTTTTCAAGCTTGGTGGGTAAAGTAAGCAAGCTAGCAAGGGCATTTCATGTTTGCTCACATTTATAGAAATCTAACTAGTCATTTGCACCAGTGAATTAATACACAACGTTGTTTCCACAATGAACCTATATGCGGTCTGTGTAATTGACGACTTGTCATGATAGAAAAGTATCTAATTTACGTAGTTAGGATGATAACTCATTGAGTTGCACATATGTCATTCAATAATCCCAAGGAGGTAATCTTGGCTTGCTGTTGTATTAAAATTATGCATTAGAATGTGACTGGCTGTCTGCATGTACCCACCTATTGTATACTTTCTTAATCGTCAATCTCTTAGCATCTGATGAAGATCAGCCCATGGTATTTGTCCCAGGTGAAGATGGTCAATGTTACATCCTTAAATTGATATTCAACAGCTACCTAGCCAGTGGAGTAGTTAACAACCTTTTGCATGTTAATATGCTTGTTGCATGCTGGTGGGTAGTTAGCTTTGCTAGGTGCTAGCCAACACTGTCTGTGAATCGTTTTCCTTTTCTTCGTCCACCAGAGGGCAGTCATACGTTTTCCATCCCTGCTTGCTTTTTTAATTATTAAAAACTAATTTTCATAGTGTACCCCCCCCCTCTTTCTCTTATGCTTTCTCTCTCTCTGTATATGTATGTATATATATATATATATATGTTTTTAGGCGTGAGCAATGAGGGTAATCTCCGGCCAGGGGCAAAGGTGGGGTCCGGCGGTGTGAGGAAGGGGAAGGTGAGAATGGGAAATGGCAGCGAGGTGAAGGGCATTGTGGGGTTGGATGCCAGCTGGAGGGGAGGAAGAGTCGGTTCTCGCGGCCCTGCTGCCAGGCCAAGGCCCCGGCCCACCCCTCCCACCCCGCCCAGGCGAAGGCGGAGCTCCATTCTGTGTCCCCTGCTGGCACTGCATTCAGAGCCCCAGCTCTGAGCCCCACCAAGCCCACGTCCATCTACGTAAACATGCAGGTGGGTCTTCCTGTCCTCCACAGCGCCTCCTCTGGGGACTAGAGGGTTCTGCAAGTGATAAGTCCTTTTGGCAGGTTGTGTGTCATAGTTTTCATAATTCCTCTAATTTATATGCTCTGCCTTCCATCACCTTTTGTAGTTTTATTGTCCTCGATTGAGCACTTTACTCTTCTGCGGGTGTTTTTATAGCATTATTATTGTCATTTTTACTGCTTTAATGTCTCAGCCGCTGTTCTTAATTCAGCATTCTGTGTTTATTTTGATAAATGGCGGGTAGCGAAATGGGTTTTGAGTGTCATGTCTTGTACGTGTTATTGCGTCCTCTGCATTTCCGTGAAGATATTGAGCTGTGCAGTGTCTCATGAATATGGCTACGCGTTGTGGTGCTTATTCCTAATTTGGCATTTGGGTGACATGCTGTAATCCTTCTCCTGGCATTCCGACCGTTTGAGGCTTTCCGTCTTTTTGCGCAGGCGCTAGCCAAGTCAGCCCAGGCCAGGACTAGCGCCTCCCTGAAGGACCTCTGCGCCGAGGACAAGCGGAGGATCGCCAACCTCATCCAGGAGCTGGCCAGGTAAAGGCTTACGGATGAGTGAACAGCCGAGACGAGCGGAGGGGGGTGACTGGGGCTGTGTTCATAAACAGTCTTGGTGAGCTGGTGCTGATATAGTATGGGTGTGAGTGGGTGCTGGTATAGTATGGGTGTGAGTGGGTGCTGGTATAGTATGGGTGTGAGTGGGTGCTGGTATAGTATGGGTGTGAGTGGGTGCTGGTATAGTATCGGTGTGAGCGGGTGCTGGTATAGTATGGGTGTGAGTGGGTGTTGGTATAGGATCGGTGTGAGTGGGTGCTGGTATAGTATGGGTGTGAGTGGGTGCTGGTATAGTATGGGTGTGAGTGGGTGTTGGTATAGGATCGGTGTGAGTGGGTGCTGGTATAGTATGGGTGTGAGCGGGTGCTGGTATAGTATCGGTGTGAGTGGGTGCTGGTATAGTATGGGTGTGAGTGGGTGCTGGTATAGTATTGGTGTGAGTGGGTGCTGGTATAGCATCGGTGTGAGTGGGTGCTGGTATAGTATCGGTGTGAGTGGGTGCTGGTATAGTATCGGTGTGAGTGGGTGCTGGTATAGTATCGGTGTGAGTGGGTGCTGGTATAGTATGGGTGTGAGTGGGTGCTGGTATAGTATCGGTGTGAGTGGGTGCTGGTATAGTATTGGTGTGAGTGGGTGCTGGTATAGTATCGGTGTGAGCGGGTGCTGGTATAGTATCGGTGTGAGTGGGTGCTGGTATAGCATCAGCAGTCTGCTCTGAGGCCTGGTCCCAGCAGGTCTTTTTCGGGGGTGGGTTAGGGTTAGGGTTTTGGGGGGAGTGGGGGGCGTTTGAGTTTGCTCACGTGCAGTGGGGGTCATGGCGGCCTGTCTCCTTGCAGGGTGGGTTAGGGTTAGGGTTTTGGGGGGGCGGGGGTTGGGGGGGGTTTGAGTTCACTCACGTGCAGTGGGGGTCACGGCGGCCCGTCTCCTTGCAGGGTGGGTTAGGGTTAGGGTTTTGGGGGGGGGTTTTTGAGTTCGCTCACGTGCAGCGGGAGTCACGGCAGCCCGTCTCCTTGCAGGGTGGGTTAGGGTTAGGGTTAGGGTTTTGGGGGGGGGGGGGGGGGGGTTTGAGTTCGCTCACGTGCAATGGGGGTCACGGTGGCCTGCCTCCTTGCAGGGTGGGTTAGGGTTAGGGTTTTGGGGGGGGGGGGGGGGGGGTTCGGGGGTTGGGGGGGGTTTTTGAGTTCGCTCACGTGCAGTGGGTGTCATGGCGGCCCGTCTCCTTGCAGGGTGAGCGAGGAGAAGGACGAGACGCAGCAGAAGCTGAAGGAGGAGCAGGAGTCCTTCGAGCGCAAGATCCTGCAGCTGGAGGAGCAGAACCAGCTCATCGTCCAGGAGAGGGAGGGTATCCTTTCGGAGTCCGCTCCCATTGGCCCAGCTCCAGCTTTCAGTGAGCCAATCACAGGGGACTGTGCTCAGTCCCAATAAGATCACCGCATACAGTTGAAATTTCCAGTGTATGAACATTTACCCAAAAGCGGATAGGCATTAAATATAGATTAACATAAACGTCCCTGAGGAGGTTAAGCGGCTGTTTCGTCTGGTGCAGTTGCCTTGTTCAAACTGTAGATGGCAGTGTTTACCAGGGAAGTGGTTTTTGATTTCCCCAGCAGTGCTGGCGTGGTTTGAGAGCTGGGTGCTCATTAGTTCCTTAGCTGTGTGCATGGTGGAGGCAGTTAATTTCTTTTTGGCACGAAGCGTGTTTTCTCTGCGCCGCTCCTGTCTCTGTGAAACTCTGGCTGAGCTGGCCCACACCGGCAGCCGTTGCTCTTAGTTTTTGGTGTAACACGCGAAATGTTTTAACCTCTCCCTTCCCTTCCAACTCGCCTCTTTTCTCGCTGTGAGAAAAGGCGAAAGGGAAGTTATCACTCTGCCTGTTTTCTCCAGAAGTACAGCCTTTTACGTATTTTACTGCAGAGTACAGCTCATTTGCAGATTGCAGTACAGACTGTGCCTTTATGTTAGGACTTTATTTCCTTGCCTGTCACAGTACTGTGGTTTAATTTGCTTTCATCGTTTTGCGTACTTCATGCGGTTAAAATCTGAGTGCATTTCTGATGTGGAGTGGCACTTGAATTGTTTACCTGATAGACCAAATGTCAGACAGAGTATGCAGCATTGCAGCTCTGTACAACCCCAGTTGCTGTTTAATAAATGTCATACGTTTTTGGGTAGGAGGGAAATGTGCACTTCCTGTGCGTAAGGAGTGATTGGCGCGGCTTTGTGCTTTTTCGGCGTGTTTTCACCCACGAGCCGTCTACACGGGAACGCGGAGGCCTCCAACACGGGCGAGTGAGTTTCCCGCCTTCGCCGCTACGCTAGCAGGCCGTCTGCGTCATCGATCACTGCCTGCTCTGTGTGGCGGTGGTGTTGCCGCGGCAGCGCCGTCGCCGCGGTAGCACCGTTGCCACGGCAGCACCATCGCCGTGGCAGCTCCGTCACCGCGGTAACACCGTTGCCGCGGCAGCGCCCGCCCGCTCAGCCGACAGGGAAATTGCTGTGGTCAGGCGTCTCTGCGAACGCTACGACAAAAAGTTTAAAAAATGGCCTCCCCTGACGAGGTTATCGCCTGGGCTGGGCTGGTGAATTCAGGCTTATTGTCAGTATAAAAAAATCACACCCCTGGGTGTTTTATAATATTGTATCTCAGCTATTTATAATAAAATATCTTTTTTTTAGATGGGGAAAATGTGCCCAAAAATTGAATTTTCATTTTTTTGACACCTGATGATGTGTTTGGGGGAAAAATGATCATAAAACCTTTCTGGACCTGGTATCAGCAGTTTCCTGCTTTTAAGAAGAAACCACCCATCATGGTGGCCCACAGGGCTTTGAGTGGGTGTCCTATGGCAGCCTTCTCTGTGGCGAGTTTAGAGAACGGGGATGAGCAGCGCTAGTGGTGCGATGTCCCCCTGTCCCTACCTGCTTTCAGTCTGTCCACTCACTCCTGTGAGAGAACTGCTGTTTCTCGTGCTGTCAGTCACTGTGATCTACAGGAGAGCTTGCACCGAGAGGAGAGAGGTGGGGCAACCTGCAGTTCCCTGGTACGCAGCTAGGGGGCAGTGCAGCAGTAGCCTGAGGTAAGGTGTAACGTAGGCAGTGCTCAGAGTGTGCAGTGTCTAAGCTTCAAAGCTACAGGTCTCTGCCTGTGGTCAAGCGCGCACCTTTACAGCCTGAGCTACTCGAGAGTCTGCTTGAACTGTAGTTAACAGCCAACACTGCAGACCCTATTTACCTCAGAAGGACTGGATTTTTGTACAGCGCACCCGCATATACAGGCTGGTTTGACAGTTGAGCCTGTCCTTTGTACTCATTGGATGAATAGGAAGCTGGAACACATGTGCGAATAGAACTGCTATGGCCGTATGGCGGCCATTTTGTATGCCAGAACGCTCATGTTCTCAGCCTTTGCGGAAGGCAGTCGCCTGATTGGCCGCGGCGCACGGGCGGAGCCGCGTCGCTGACTGACGCGGGCCTCGCTGCGCGTTCTGAGCCGCCGCCGCCGCCGGCCGCCGCCACCGGCCCCATCAGGCCCAATCAGGTCCTCTGAAACCCGGCTGGTAAATTTCCACTCTCTTTACCACCCTGCGGTCGCCCTGGCGATCGCGCTGGGCTCGGGGAGGAGAGCGGCTAATATAACTGTCAATTTAGCACCACGGCGTGAAGCATAAAGAGGGATTGCAGGCGGATAATTGCACAATTGGCACCGAAGCCCGGGTATTAGGAATGCACAACTCAATTAAACGCACTTTAGTTCTGAACTTGGCATTTACACTAAAGTTCTAAACTCTATTAAAAGGAGATTTGAGCGAAAAAATCCATGAAGGGGACCCAGTGGAGACGGAGATGAGAGCCGGGCTGTCTTTTAAAGTACAGAAAGTCATAAAGACACCGTCGAGATGAGGATTTAGAACACTTTTAAAAGGTTAAGGGGAATCTAAAGGCAAACACATTTAAAAAAATAGGACCTGTAAAGTGTAATTTCTTGACAATCACTTCCATCTTTTGAGATTCCGGGTCATCGGGGGAATATACCCATCTCTCCTTCATAGAATCATTACTTGAGTTTGAGCGTTGGAACAATTTAAAGCTCACCCCCAGAAGTAAATTAAGGTTTTATCAATCCCGAGTTGGGAATTCTCGACCGTGTCTGAAAGAAGAAACGTTTTTTTTTTAAATTGCAGCATCGCAGCAATTGTTTGGTTCTGTGCCGTTTGCTTGCTTAAACTTCACAACGCATACCAACTACAGAGGGAATATAAACGTTGTGCGCGGCCTTAATGTAATTCATCGCTCTCTGGATCTTCTGACAAGCTGTTAACAAACTGGGGAGCAATGCTTTGTATCTTCATGCTGTTGCCAAGAGGGCAAGGCCTGACCTCCATTAGCTGGAAGCCGATTGGTGGAAGCTCTGAGAGGATGTGCTGCTCTATTATTTGCTCTTTCACTGGGATTAGACTCTGCTTGTGATTTTACATCCTTGTTTTGTGTTTAGAGTTTGTTAAATCCCATCACGTGCGGGGGTCTGTGTGCTTGTGTGTGCATATGTATGTGTGGCTAGGTCTGTACGCGTGTGTGTGTGTGTGTGTGTGCATATCTGTGCGTGTGTGTCTGTGCCTGTTTGTGCATGCATGTGTGCATGTCTGTGTTTGTGTGTGTGCGTAACTGTCTGCGTGTGTCTGTACACGTGTGTGCATGCGTGTCTGTGTCTCTGTGTCTCTGTGTCGCAGACTTTAAGGCCTGTAGTGGAGTCTGTGCTGGCAGATGTCTTGGGCATTGGAATAGGTGTGATCTTGGCCAGGGTGTAAGCCCTGTGGAGAGTGTGGGACTATGGGGCCTGAAGTCCAGCAGGCCTGATCTGGGCAGCGTTTTGAGCTGCCTCCCTCTGAGCAGGACTGTGACCTGCACTCAGCCAGCTGTTGTGCTTCACTGTGACACCCAATCAGGTGCCAGCATCGTTCTTCTTCTCAAGCACTGATTGGCCAGTTTAGAAAATGCGCTCTAAAACTGCAGAGAGCTTGCTTTGGGAGGGATGCTGGCTGTACCCGGGCGCTCAGTTTTGGGTAGTCCGCTATGCCGGAGGGTTTCCCTGGGGACGTTTTTGTGGGGCGTTCCTCCAGTGAGCGGGCGTTTCCTTGACCCGGCTGGTCCAGGTCTGCAGCAGCAGTACCGCGAGTGTCAGGAGCTGCTCGCCCTGTACCAGCAGTACCTGACCCAGCAGCAGGACAAGCTCAACCACTCCATCGCCCACCTCAACTACTCCCACTCTAAGGTACGTCCCACCCACTCCCATCGCCCACCCCAACCACTCCCACTCCAAGGTACGTCCCAACCACTCCCATCACCCACCTCAACTACTCCCACTCCAAGGTACGTCCCAACCACTCCCATCGGCCACCTCCTAATAACAGATGTTCTCAATAAGAGATGGACCTAATAACAGTTGAGGTCTGGAGTTTCTGTTCTCTAAATTACTGGAGGAGAGAGTGGAGGCCAGCCACCAATAACAGCGATGATCGGGTTAAGTCCTCTCTCTCTCTCTCTCTCTCTCTCTCTCTCCCCCCTCTCTCTCTCTCTCTCCTCTCTCTCTCTCTCTCTCCCTCTCTCTCTCTCTCCCTCTTTTCTCTCTCTCTCTCTCTCCCTCCCTCCCCCCTCCCCCTCTCTCTCTCACACGTACACACACTCACACACACACACACACACACATTTCTACATGGGCATGGGGTAGCTGGAGCATGCATGAGGGCCAGCAAGTGTGCATACAGTGCATGCCAGGGCTGGGGAACACACACACACAGGCTGGGGAACACACACAATGCATCAGGTTGTGTTTTTTAGTTGAGGGAAGGTTTCTCGAGTGGCGGTATTGATGGTAATCCGTGGCAACGCACACACACACACGCACACACACACACACAGGTCCTCTGTGTTCCGCAGGTGAGAAACGCCAATAGTGATTTAGCTTCCCTTCTCTGCGTTTGATCGCTCTGTCCCTGTTCCACTGCCAGACCTCACTGACTGCTTTGTGTTTCTGCTTTTCCCTCTGCTCTGCCCTCCCAAAAACCCCTACACTCCAGCAACCCCCACACCCCCCCCACCCTCTACACCACAACAACCCCCCACCCCTCAAACACCCGCTACACCACAACAACCCCTACACCCCCCCCCCACCCTCTACACCACACAACAAACCCACACCCACTACACCCCAGCAACCCTACACCCCCCCCCTCTACACCACAACAAACCCCCCCCCTCAAAAACCCCTACACCCCCAACCCCTACACCCCCCCCCCCCTCTACACCCCAGCAACCCCTACACCCCCCCCCCCACCCTCTACACCCAAGCAACCCCTACACCCCCCCCCCCCGACCCTCTACACCACAACAAACCCCCACCCCTCAAAAACCCCTGCACCCCAGCAACCCCTACACCCCCCCACCCTCTACACCACAACAACCCCCACCCCTCAAACACCCGCTACAACCCTCAACAACCCCCCCCCCCCCACCCTCTACACCCCAGCAACCCCCCCCCCACCCTCTACACCACAACAACCCCCCCCCCCCCCTCTACACCACAACAAACCCCCATCCCTCAAACACCCGCTACACCCCAGCAACCCCTACACCCCCCCACCCTCTACACCACAACAACCCCCACCCCTCAAACACCCGCTACACCCCAGCAACCCCTACACCCCCCCACCCTCTACACCCACAACAACCCCCACCCCTCAAACACCCCGCTACACCCCAGCAACCCCTACACCCCCCCCCCCACCCTCTACACCACAACAACCCCCACCCCTCAAAACCCCTACACCCCAGCAACCCCTACACCCCCCCACCCTCTACACCACAACAACCCCCACCCTCAAAAACCCCTACACCCCAGCAACCCCTACACCCCCCCACCCTCTACACCACAACAACCCCTACACCCCCCCACCCTCTACACCACAACAAACCCCCTCCCCTCAAACACCCGCTACACCTCAACAACCCCCCCCACCCTCTACAACCCCAGCAACCCCCCCCCACCCTCTACAAACCCGCTACACCCCAGCAACCCCTACACCCCCCCCACCCTCTACACCACAACAACCCCCACCCCTCAAACACCCGCTACACCCCAGCAACCCCCTACACCCCCCCACCCTCTACACCACAACAACCCCCACCCCTCAAAAACCCCTACACCCCAGCAACCCCTACACCCCCCCACCCTCTACACCACAACAACCCCCACCCCTCAAAAACCCCTACACCTCAGCAACCCCTACACCCCCCCACCCTCTACACCACAACAACCCCTACACCCCCCCACCCTCTACACCACAAAAAACCCCCTTCCCTCAAAAACCCCTACACCCCAGCAACCCCTACACCCCCCCCCACCCTCTACACCACAACAAAAACCCCCACCCCTCAACACCCGCCGCTACACCCCAGCAACCCCCACCCCCCCACCCTCTACACCCCAACAACCCCCATCCCTCAAAAACCCCTACAGCCCAGCAACCCCTACACCCCCCCCCCCTCTACACCACAACAAACCCCCACCCCTCAAAAACCCCTACACCCCAGCAACCCCACCCCCCCCACCCTCTACACCACAACAAACCCCCACCCCTCAAAACCCCTACACCCCAAGAACCCCTCACACCCACTAGACCCCAACAACCCCCACCCCAACACCCCCTGCACCCCAGCAACCCCCCCCCCCCCCCCCACCCTCTACACCATAACAAACCCCCACCCCTCAAACACCTGCTACACCCAAACAACCCCTCACACCCACTACACCCCAACAACCCCCCACCCACCCCTCTACGCTCCAACAACCCCCACCCCTCACCCCCTACACCCCAACAACCCCCACCCACCCCCCCAACACCCCCCACCCCTCAAATACTCGCTACACCCCAACAACCCCCCCCCCAACACCCCCTGCACCCCAACAACTCCCCACCCACCCCTCTATGCTCCAACAACCCCCACCCCCCCCCCCCCAACACCCCCAACACCCCAGGAAACGCGTCTCTTGCCCTTGCCGAAATCCCACCCAGTGAGTGAATCGACCACCATTTCCCCGACCCTTCTGAAGAGCGAGGCGTTTCCTGACCTCTCCTCGGCAGCGCCGTGCGCGCGCTCTGTCTCTCCGGGGCGGGGGGGGCGGAGTCTGGGGGGGGCGTGGGCGGAGTCTGGGGGCACGGGGGAACTGCCAGTCACGCTGGTCTGTGTCCAGCCCTTTCACCTCCCGGTCTCCTCCGCAGGTGATTGGCAGCGACGGAGCGGCCTGGCAGCCTGCGAGGGGCGGGGCCACGGGGCTGGAGGGCTCGTACCTGGGCCTGCCCAACGTGGGCGGGGCCAGAGGGGGGCCGACCCGCGGGACGCCGCCGCCCCTCGCGGGCAGCTCCCGGACGGCCACGCCCACTCCGCTGTCGTCCAGCAGCGGGCGGGACAGCGGCCCGAGCGGGGGGCGGTCCCAGAGGAGGGGCGGGGCCCGGGAGGGGCGGAGCGAGCCGCGGCCGGGCGGGGAGGAAAAGGGCCCGTCCCCCTCTCCCGCCGCCGCGCGCCGAGCCGCCCGAGCGCCCCCCACATCGCCCGCCACAGCGCCCCCTGTGGCCCGGGTGGACTGGGAGGAGAGGAGGAACTGGCTCCTGCTGCAGAAGATGGAGCTGGAGGCGCAGAGGGAGAAGCTGCAGGCCCAGCTGGCCCAGCAGGAGGAGCGGCTCTTCCTGCACAACCAGACGCTCCGGCAGTCCCGCCTGGAGTCCAGCAGGTAGGGGTCCCTGTGATCTCACTCTGCACCCCCCCCTCCCTTAATCTCACTCTGCCCCCCCCCCCCCCCTTAATCTCACTCTGCCCCCCCCCCCCCCATTAATCTCATCTGACTCTGCCCCTCAACCCACCTTAATCTCACTCTGCACCCCTTTAATCTCTGCCCCCCCCCCCCCCCCCCCCCCCCTTAATCTCACTCTGCCCCCCCCCCCCCTTTTAATCTCACTCTGCCCCCCCCCCCCCCCTCACTCTGCCCCCCGCCCCGTTAATCTCACTCTGGCTCCCCCCCCCCCCATCTGTCTGCCCCTTTAATCTCACTCTGCCCCCCCCCCCCCCCCCCTTAATCTCACTCTGCCCCCCCTCACTCTGCCTTAATCTCACTCTCTGCCCCCCCCCCCCTTAATCTCACTCTGCCCCCCCCCCTTAATCTCACTCTGCCCCCCCACACTGCTCTCATCAACAAGCGTCTCAGTGAGTGGCTTAGTTAACCCTTTGCACAGCAGGTTTTTTTGGAGTGTTTTTATTCAGAATTCTAAGTCAGTAGTTCTAGAACTCCACTGCTTTCAGTCACCAGCAGTGTTCGTGACATCATCAGCATCGGAATGTTCTGTTAAGATTTAATGTCACTTCCACTTTGACTCAGATAATGAACTGAAAAGCAGTTCATAAAACATTCATGAGAAATTCCCTAAATGTTCTGTGAGTTATTTTCACTTCATGAGCTGAATTTCTGTTAATTTCCTGATTTGCCTGTATTAACTTGGCATTGGTTCAGTGTTTTATGTTTCTTATCAGCTGCAAAATGACAAACCGATTTGATGGTGATATATAATAATATATAATATATAATATATTGGTAGATATACACATTGCATGTGTAATGATGAAATATATATGTGTTTTGAATGTAAATGTACTAGTGTAGCCTGAGGCGAGATGAGCCCAGTAAATTAGACGGTGTTTTTGACATGCTGCCCCCCGCCCCCCATCCCCCGCCAGGCTCCGGGACAGGGTGGCCGAGTCCGAGCCCGCCACCGACAGGGAGACCCTCAGCGGGGCAGCCGAATCGAACCAAACGGCACGGTAAGACCCCCCCCCCCGTAAGACCGCCTCTG